>CM052665.1:53062576-53084919 GCA_028533165.1 Leontopithecus rosalia
ATATGTATACATATACATGTATATATGTATATATATATATATATATATCTCCTGGCTGCACTGGCAGCTGATTAGATGGTGCCCACCCAGATTAAGGGTGGTCTGCTTTTCCCAGCCCACTGAATCAAAAGTTAATCTCCTTTGGCAAAACCTTCACAGACACACCCAGGGTCAATGCTTTGCATCCTTCAATCCAGTCAAGTTGACACCCAGTATTAACCATCACATATCCATGGTTCCTAATATGTGCTTGGGATGTAAGAAAAATAAGACATAGTCCTTTACCTTGAGGGGACTGAGTCCCCAGTTTAGACAATAGCAGGTATATATAGGATTGAATGAAAGCAACAATTGATTTCATAGACATGTGAGAGGGTAATGAATATGAGATGTTAAAAAAAGGAAATGTCAAAGTTATTTGACATTTCTTATAAGGAAAATTTAAAAATCCATCTCAGGTGATGCAGAGAAGCTTTTCAAGAAGGGCAAAAGACAAGTATCTTTTTATATTGTATAATTCGCCAAAGCACAGCGTTCTCTGAATTTAAGCACTCGTTTTTAGACATGTCTGTGAGTTATTCTGCAATTGATTCCTTGCCAGCCCATGAGTTAGCACCACGGTAGTTGATAATTATAGACACCAGTGCATGAGTGATTATCTGTAATCAGTCCTGCAACTTATTCTGAACGTTTAACTTTGACACAGGAATAGCAAACTACTATTGCAAGGGCAGTTTTCAAGGAAAATTCTAAGGAAGAACATCTAAGGGCTGATTTTCAACTCGAGTCTCTGGTTCCAAAGTGGTGGATGGCCATTGAGTTCAAAGCAAACCCCATGTTCCTTCATAGGAAGTCTACTGTTTCAATATTCTCTAATGACTAGTTTCAATATTTTCTGAAGAAATAGCATGTATTTGCATTAAGATACCACCCAAGCATACAGGGATGAGTGACAGCCTTTTGTTAAATAACAATTCACAATTAAACAGATCAACTTACATGTGTGTGGTTTGACTTCAGAGTGTTACGGTAGGGGGATGGGAAGGGCTGAATGAGGACCCTTTTGGGAACATCAGTGTAATTCCCATACTGTCCCTTTCTGTGATGATAAAAATGTTCTACATAGGCCGGGCGCGGTGGCTTAAGCCTGTAATCCCAGCACTTTGGGAGGCCGAGGCGGTGGATCACAAGGTCAAGAGATCGAGACCAATCCTGGTCAACATGGTGAAACCCCGTCTCTACTAAAGATACAAAAAATTAGCTGGGCCCGGTGGCGCATGCCTGTAATCCCAGCTACTCAGGAGGCTGAGGCAGGAGAATCGCCTGAACCCAGGAGGCGGAGGTTGCGGTGAGCCGAGATCGCGCCATTGCACTCCAGCCTGGGTAACAAGAGCGAAACTCCGTCTCAAAAAAAAAAAAATGTTCTACATCTGTGGAGACTGAGCAGTTGGCTAGTGCAACTGAGGCACTGAATATTTAATGACATGTATTTTTAATTAACTTAAATTCGAATTTGGATAATCATGTGAAAGCACGGCAGCTTTGGCTAAGACATGGTGGAAAAGAATCAGAATGGCTTTTTCCTCTCCTCCGCCCGCACCCGTCTTGCTTCCTGATTGCTCTGTCTCACCTTTCCGTTTTGTCTTCTCACCTCCAACCACTGGGTAAAATAAGAGGCCAATGACACACTAAGGAAGGCGCCTCCTGAAAAGCTATGGGAAAAGCAATTGCTGCGTGAGGAATAAATTTGAGGGTCAGGGAGTTGGATGGGGCGGGGGTGACAAGCCATGAACCGCAGTTCCTTTAGAAGTGACCCTCCCTCAAAATGTCCTGGTTTGCTCTGGGATCTGGACTCCCGACGAGTGGGGACATAGAAGGGAGAACAAGACGTCTTTATTCCAGTCTTGTCCAGCAGTAGTGCTCAAAAGTATTTCATGATTAAATAAAGGATGTCAAATGTGACCCCCACTATGCCAACCTTAGGGGATTGTCAACCCAGCCGTGCCTTATCTACCTCTCAGAGACATTAGAGACATTGAACAGCCAACACCTGAACTGGGTTACTAAGAAGTTGCTTACTGGTGGAAATAAGTATTGTGATGGAAGGTACTGTAGAGTAGTGAATAATTAAACACATTGAAAGAAACTTGTCCTATGACAGCTTAGCTGTAGCAGGCTGAATAGTTAGAATATTATTAGGAAGCATAATGCAACTTGTAATGGGGCAGAATCTGGGATTCGAGGCAATGCTCGTATCACTAAAATGTATTCTTTCTCCTTTAGACGCCGGAGGAGGCAGAAGTAGCTATCCAGTTTTTTTACCAGGCTTGGGTTTTCCGTTGCCTACTTGGGCCAAAGCTGCCCTTGGACTATCAGGCACCCTGTTCCTGACGCTGACTTGTGCCCTTACGATTCGCTGCTGCTGCCGCTGCTGCCGCTGCTGCCGCTGCTGCTCCTGCAGCTGCTGCTGCCGCTACTGTTGTTGCTGCAGAAGAAAAAGAGGTGACTTGTTTGTTAATTTAGATGTGTATATACTTTTGAACTTTTGGTATAAGCCGTTGAAGTTAACAAACTCATCAGCTTTTTCAAAAGATAGGTGAACAACAATATCACTTTCCCTCTATTAGAATGCTATTATAAAAAAGACAAAAGATAACAAGTGTTGGTGAAGATGTGGTTGCACTATTGGTGGGAGTGTAAATTGTGACAGCCTTTATGGAAACAGTCCCTCAAAAAATTAAAATAGAACTATCATATAATCCAGCAATCCCACTACTGGGCTATATCCCAAAGAAATGACATCTTCATATTGAAGAGTTATCTGCATTCCATGTTCATTACATCACTGTTCACAATAGCCAAGATATGGAATCAGCCTGTGTACATCAGTAGATAAATAAAGAAAATGTGGTATACAGACACAATGGACTACTAGTCAGTCTTCAGAAAGAAGACAGTCCTGTCCTTTGCTACACCCTAGAGAAACCTAAAAGACATTATTCTAACTGAAATAAACCAGACACAGAAAGACAAATATTGTATGATCTCGATTGTAGGTGGAATCTAAAAAAGCCAAGCTCACAGAAACAGAAGGTAGAATGGTGGTTACCAGGGAGTGGGAATGGGGGTGGGGAGATGTTGGTCAAAGGGTACAAAGTTTCAATTAGACACGAAAAATAAATTCTGTAGATCTACTGTACAGAGTGATTACTGTAATTAATTATAACGTATTGTGTACTTGAACATTGCTAAGACAATAGATCTTATTCTCACCACAAAATAGTGAATAACCGAGATGCTAGATAAATGAATTAGCTTGATTTAATCATTTCACAATGGGTACATAGCTCAAAATATCACATTGTACACTGTAAATACATATAATTGCTATTTGTCAGTGCGTTTTAATATAGTTCAGATGAGACAACAACAATAAAATAAAAGCCAAAACAAAAGATGCATTGGCTTTAACAGTTCTTGAAAGGGACGGTGGCAAATTCTTAGAGAAGAAAGAACTTTTTTAAGGAAGAGGGTTGCTTCCTTGGGGCTTGATGCAACCTCTCAGGAAGACTCAGATCTTCATGCTCTCAAAAAGATGATTGAAGTAGTGCCTTTCTCACCAAAGACACTGATTACTGGATTTTTGTGCTTATTTGTAAGGATATGGAACTATTACAATGTCATTTAGATGCTGTGGCTTTTTAGAATAATATCGACATATCAGAACACATTTAAAGGTTGCTTCCTATTTTGAAGAATTTTAAATCTCCCTTTGTAGGTGAATGTTGATAGAGTGGTAGAAAGAAAAATAAGATCTTCTGTTAATAAAAAATAGTACCCATACAATTAATAAAAATAATTCCATATTTCTTTAGAACGAAGTTCTCTGAGATACTCCCACATTGTGTGAAAGCAGTAGCCTTGCTTGGGGTTGGGATCAAGGGTGGGGTGGGCACATGAACACTGGGTGGGCTTGTTGCAGAATTAGGCAGTTTGTGACTTCAGAGTCTTTATCATGAGAGTGCTCCAGGACCTTCTGTGTGCTGGATGTATGTGTGTCCTTACTTTTCTTCCTTTGGTTAAAAATGTCACATACTCCTATTTGAACATTTTCTTCAGTTAGATTATTTTTCTTAAGATCAGAGTTTTGGGCCGGGCACGGTGGCTCACGCCTGTAATCCCAGCACTTTGAGAAGCCGAGGCGGGTGGATCATGAGGTCAAGAGATCAAGACCATCCTGGTCAACATGGTGAAACTCCGTCTCTACTAAAAATACAAAAAATTAGCTGGGCATGGTGGTGCGTGCCTGTAATCCCAGCTACTCAGGAGGCTGAGGCAGGAGAATTACCTGAACCCAGGAGGCAGAGGTTGTGGTGAGCCGAGATCGCGCCATTGCACTCCAGCCTGGGTAACAAGAGCGAAACTCTGTCTCAAAAAAAAAAAAAAAAAAAAGATCAGAGTTTTGATGTTAGCTTACATGTCAGTTGACCTACATTTTAAGTTTTATTAACACTAATTGCCAATGTGTTTGTGTAACTTAGTGTGTGTGTGCGTGCCAGGCACTGTGCTAACTAACTCTTTTACATGTAGTATCTCACTAAAATGCATGGTCTAGCCTTAACTAAGCTAATGGTCTAGTCTTAGCTCCTCTATGAATTTGGTTTGTGATTGGGCGATTCACTGTGTAGTAAAACTTAAAATAATTTCAGACACATGAATGTTTTCTTATATTCCCTTCTTTCTTACCTGAAAGGCAGTATACAGATGTTCTTTTGCATAGCAATCCATGTCAGTTCATTGAGATTCTCTTCCTTTCTTATTACAGTTGCATGGTAATCCTATTGTAGATGTACCATTGTTTATTCAACCATTCTCCAATATGTAAGCATTTAGATCATTTTTGGTATTTTGCAAGTATAAGCAATGTTGCAATGAATAATGTTGTGTATATTCATATTTATGGAAGTGTAGCTTTTGGGTAAAATCTCAGAAATAGGATTTCTAGGTCAAAAACTAAGTGCATATGTAGTTTTGTCATGGATTGCCAAATTTCCCTCCAGAAAGGTTGTACTATTTGCATGTTACCAGCAACGCATGAGAATTCCTGATTCCCCACAGCCTGGCCAACAGGGTGTCACCGTATTGTTTAGGTTATGCCAATCTGGAAGGTAAGTAAATAAGAAATGGTATCTCAGCATAGTTTTGATTTTATCTTACCATAAGTGAGGTTGAACTACTATTCCATCTTTTTGTATGATTGAGAACAGTTTTTATATGTTTTTTTTTTTGAGATGGAGTTTCGCTCTTGTTACCCAGGCTGGAGTGCAATGCAATGATCTTGGCTCACCGCAACCTCCACCTCCTGGGTTCAGGAAATTCTCCTGCCTCAGCCTCCTGAGTAGCTGGGATTACAAGGTTTTATATGTTTTTATAACTTGTCTATGTGTTTTGCTCATTCTTTTCTCTCTCAGATTTTTGGGCTTTTTACTTCCTCTAGTTTTAAGAGTTTCTTTTTATGTCAGGACTGATGGCCCCCCACTTTATCTGCGTTTTGAGTCATAGTAAGTCTTTTGTTATATAGCAGTGTTTTTTATGGTGCTTATATTTTATATGGTTTCATTTATTTGACTTTATAGGTTTCATTCATTCTTCTGTGTGTATGTTGTATGAATCTAACTTTGTCTTCTTCCAAATGACGAAGCAGTTATCCCAGCAGCATTGACTGAAATCTCTGTCTTTGGCTCGGTGGTTCGAGATGCCACCTTTATCACACCCTGATTTCCACATGCACTTAGGTCTTTTTTTGGGCTCTCTATTCTGTTCCATTGGTCTGTTTGCCTATTCACGAACTTACACTGAGCTGTTTTAATTATAGAAGCTTTACAGTATGTTTTAATGTCTCTTCAGGCAAGTCTGCCTTGTGGCTTTCCCTTTTAGTGTTCTCCTGGCTAGTTTTGCGTGTTTATTGTTAAAACTTGTTTGTTTTTTAAAATTGTGGCAAAATCTACATAACATAACAATTTCCATTTTAACCAATTTTAGGTATTCAGTTCAGTAGCACTAAATACATTCAGACTTTTGTGCAGCCATCACTACCGTCCGTCCACAGATCTAGGTTCATCTGGCAAAACAAACTCTGTATCTATCAAACAATAACTCCCCACTCCCCCTTTCCCCCTGTACCTGGCTACTTTCTTCTTTCTATTTCTACTTTCTACTGCCATGGTTCTACTTTCTATCTCTATAAATTTGACTACTCTAAGTATCTTATATAAGTGGAATAATGCAGTATTTGTCTTTTTAAAAGTGGGATACAGAGTGATATTTTGATATGTATATACAATGTATCAATGATCAAATCAGGGTAATTAGCATATCCATCATCTCAAACATTTATAATTTCTTTGTGTGGTGAACATTCAAAATCTCCTCTTCCAGACTTTTTAAAACACAATGCCTTATAGTTAACAATATTCACCTTACAGTGCTGCGGAACACTGAAACTTTTCCTCCTATCTAGCTGTAACTTTGTGTTCATCAACCAAGCTGTCAATGAACATATGATTCCACCATTAAACAGATGAGCCCTGGAGAGCATTGTGTTAAGCAAAATAAATCAGGCAAAAAGAAAATGTTTTTTTGAGCACATTGAAGTGTAGATTATAATTGTGGGGTTCAGAGGCTGGGGAGGGGAGATAACATCTGATTCCAACAATTATAATCTCTGCTTCAATGTCTTCAAACTTTTTTTAAGCTCCCACATGTGAATGAGAACATGTAGTATTCATCTTTCTGTGCCTAACTTATTTCACTTAACGCAATGCCCTCCAGGCTCATCCATGTTGCTGTGAATGACATGATTTCATTCTGTTTTATGGTGGGATAGTATTCCATTGTGTACACGTGCCACATTTTTAAATCCACTCATCTGTGAATAGACATTTAGATTGATTGCATATCTTAGCTACTGTGAATAGTGCTGCAATAAACATGGGTGTGCAGATATATCTTTGACAGACTGATTTCAATTCTTTGGGATACACAGATTGCCAGATTGTATGATAGCTACTGTTTTTCACAATGACTGCACTAATTTACATTCCCACCAGTAAAGTATAAGAGTTTGCATTTCTGTGCATTCTCATAAGCATTTTTATTTTTTGTCTTTTTGATAAAAGCCATTCTAACTAGAGTGAGATGATATCTCATTGTGTTTTTCATTTGCATTTCCCTCATAATTAGTAATGTTGAATATTTTTTCATACATCTGTTGATCATTTACATGTCTAAGAAGACATTTAAATTGAGAAATGTCTGTTCTACTTATTTACTTGTTTTAAAATTGGATATTTTGTTGTTGTTGCTGTTGAGATGTTTGAGTTCCTTGTATATTCTGGATATTAATCCCCTATTGGATGAATAGTTTGCAAATATTTCCTCCCATTTTACCGGATATATTTTTACTGTTGATTGTTTCTTTTGCTGTGCATAAGCTTTTCAGTTTAATTTAGTTCCATTTATCTATTTTTCTTTTTGTTTCTTGTGATTTTGAAGACTTAGCCATAAAATCTTTGTCTAGGTCAGTGTCCTGAAGGATTTGTCCTATGTTTTCTTCTAGCAGTTTTATAGTTTGGTGTCTTATATTTAATTCTTTGAGTTTGTTTTGTATCCACTGAGAGTTTATTTTTTTATATGGTAAGAGGTGGGAGTTTTCTCAGCACCATATATTGAAGAGGCAGCCTTTTCCCCAATGTATGTTCTTGGCAACTTGGTAAAAAATCAGTTGGCTGTAAATACGTGGATTTATTTCTAGGTTCTCAATTCTGTTCCATTTGTCACATACCTTTTATTCTCTGGGAAGCAGAAATTGAAAGGCAGTAATCTCCTGTTGGACCTAAATTTGATGGGAAATTGTTTTTACCTGGGAATTATTCCATGTGCCATAATTGGGTTAGTCAAAAGAAAGACACTGGATTTTAAAGGAAAACTACTAAATGACTTGGATTTTAATAGAGATGTTACAACAGATTGCTCAGTACCTTCAGATCATTATTTCCAACATGAGCTCTGTGGAGTAGCTGGAGAAATTCTGGTTATTTGTACATCCTGGTCCCCTTTAGCTTTTGTCTGTTTTATTCTAGTCTCATAAGAAGACTAACTAATGGTTGTTGGCCTACACGAGATAAGAAGGGGGTGATTTTTAGTTTCTTCATTTACGGAATGGGAATAAACACTATCCTATAGGTTGGTTGTAGTAATTAAATAAATTAATATATTAAAAGTTTCTGTGATCCATCTTAGATTTAATATTTTCTTTAAGACTGGGGTTGGTGGCTCACACCTGTAATCCCAGCACTCTGGGAGGCCAGGGCAGGCGGATCACCTGATGTCGGGAGTTCGAGGTCAGAGCGATCAACATGGAGAAACCCCGTCTCTACTAAAAATACAAAAAAATCAGCCAGGTGTGGTGGTGCCTGCCTGTAATTCCAGGTACTTGGGAAGCTGAGGCAGGAGAATTGCTTGAACCTGGGAGGCAGAGGTTGTGGTGAGCTGAGATCACGCCATTGCACTCCAGCCTGGGCAACAAGAGCGAAACTTCGTCTCAAAAACAAAAAAAGAAAAAAATATATTTTCTTTAACTTTGAGGTGAAAAGCCCATATATGAGTGAACTGTACCCCCTCTCTGCCCACCCCATTCAAAGTAAGTCCAGATAAGGCTATGAACAGGCTGCCAAAGCCTACTTACAATGCCCAGCTTCCCCACCAGGTATGATTCACAGTGGAAATTATACTGTACCTTCACATAAGTGTGAAAGATGAGTAAAGGTCTGGATTTCTCCATGATGATTATTTCAATGCTTAAAAAATATTAAACATAAAAAATTTTCAAAAAGTATTTTCTGGTTCTCTGCTGCTACCCAGAGATTTCTCAGTAAGCTGACTGGTTAACTGACCACCCGGGAATGGCTGAGGTTCTACGTAGTCTGGCCTGGGGGCTTTGGGATGGCATCATTCTAGAGGGACCCCAGGCTCCTTTCTTATAAATTGTCCTTACACTGGGGACATTGGAGGCTTTCCCCTATTGCTGAAGGGCATTTGCCTATTACCTGATAGTCTCTTTCCTGCAATCCGGATAGAGTTGTTTCAGTTTGGGATGTAAATTGGCAGCTGTTATTAGAACTGAAAACAAGTGAGAGCGTTGTCTAAAAGCTAAGGAAAATGAGTATTTGAAAAATCTTAGTCAAGCTTGATATATAGAAGACCTGGACAAAAAAGCTTGGTTGTAAAGATCACAAGCTTTTGGGACAAAAGTTTGGGGACTTGACCTGTGGCTTTTTACTCCCCGTCTTCAAATCCTAGATTCCTTCTGGTCAGTCTATGGATCCATTGACTAAATCCATTGACTGAAAATATTAGCAATTTAATGACAGTGGTTTTTTTTTTGGTGGGGGTGGGGGCACAACTGTTTGAATTGATACCTTTGGTACCTATTGATTGAAAATGTATCTTTGAATTGAAGAAATAGGGTAATATTAATATAATAGTGTCTAGTCTGTTAAAAATATAATGTCAATAACCCCTACTTTTGAGTTATTGTAAGAGTTAAATGAGCTAGTACTTTGTACAGAGCCTGCGTGGTGCTGGCACACAGTGAGAACTAAATGAAGAGCAGCAATGATTGGTAACACAGAACATCTCTTTTTGGTAAATGGAGTCTTTATAATCTCACTAATCAAATTCAGTATTCACAAAGTAATAAGTAAATAACTTCTAAGTACCTGAAATATAGTAAGTACTGTATAGTCTATATTTCAGCTAGATAGAAGTTGTTTATTTTTCTGGTAGTTAACAGTGAATTCTACTTTCCTATGCCTAGAAGTCACTTGATAATTTGGTGTGGGAAAACTTAACAATATCTTTTGGGTCACAAATACTAATGCTAGGTCTGTTAAAATAAGGGAGCCTATAAAAATTAATGAGACTCAATTTTTAGAATAAGTATCCTGATTCTTCTAATGTAATTTTGTTGTTTTTTGCAGGAATTCGTATTCAATTTCAAAGAAGGTAAGTTTGAAAGCACATCTATTTTCTGAAAAGAAAACAAAAAAACTGAACAACAGCAATAACAATACATACACACAGCTGAGGGCTTTTCAGAGTTATGTTATTTAAAATTAAGTACTGAAAGTAGGTTGAAAAACACGTATGCCAATCGCAAACTCATAGGGCAACATTAATTGTGGAGTGAAACAGGCGGGTTGCCCCTGCCTACCATTGACTTGCTCTGGTTCCTTAGGGAAATGGAGATTTTCTTGGTGTCTGGCATTTGCAACTCTTTCCACAAGAGGACACTGTGCACCAGGACTATCATGCTGCCTGCTTTGGGCAGAGGCCGGGCCACCAGCAGAGGTCCTGCTGGGATTTGTGGGGGAGTGGAGAGCAGTGAGCCAAGCCGGATGCCTGCAGGGCAGTTGAAACTGTCCAGGCAGACAAATTAGGCAGTGTTTGGTGCTCATTCAGCCAAGGGGAGTGGACAGGACTGAAAAATTCCTTTCATCCCCAGGCTGCCCAGCAGTAGCTGCAAGCACTTTTAAGGTAACTATGTCAAGGACTTAGAATAAGTAGCCAGTAATCCTTTTAAATGTCTGCAATATTAACACAGCTGTATGTGCACCAACAGGATGGTTTTTTAGACAGCCGTTGTTTGCTGTGGGTAATATAACAACACGTAGTTATCAGTATTTTATTAGAATATTTGCATTTTGAAGTGCTGAGATTCTACAATACGCTTTGGCTACATTCTGTGAATGAATGTGCACAAATCACCCTGTGGAAAACTCTATCCCTTCTCCCTCTGACCCCAGCCATGGTGAAGGTTGGAGAGAGGATTCCACAAAGCAGCAATCTGAAAATATTCGCCCTTTGAGGCCTGACCTAGGGCAAGAGAAGAGGAAGAAAAATGGGCCCTGATAGTTATTCTGGCATTTCTCTTGATTGCTACTACCGGCAAAAGGAAGCCGGGACTCTAGGTTCACTGTTGTCGACTGTGCCAACATCTTCCATTTCTGTTCTCTGGGGTCTTCGGTGATTTGAGAGCACAGCAAAGTGAGCAATAGCTACTCAGGATAATGGGTAGAGAATAAGGACAACTACAGAATAGTGACACTGGGAGCATAGCTAGTATACTGGGAGAATAGCTACTATATCTTGAGTGCCTAATGTACGTGCCAGGTACTCACTGCTCCACACTTTGTAGGGGTTTTATGTCAGAATGTGAACTGGGCAGAACTGCCTCAGGGTTTGGGCCCTTCATCTCTATGCAGCCCTTGAACTTAGACCAGACTGCATTAGGCCCCAGAGGGACAATGGGGGTTGCCCACCCGATAATCCAATCCCACGTGCTTTCTCTTTCTTGATGTCCTTGGTGCTAGCTCCAGCTGCTCAAGGACTTCTTTTGCATTGAAATAAATAAAATAAGATAACATATGTGTGTATTTGTATATATATACACATATAGTTGTATGTTATAGAAAAAATCAATGCATGCTTATTTTAGAAAAAATTAAATATAATGATAGGTTAAAAAAATCACCCACACTGCTATAGTTCCGAAGTAATTATTGTTAACTAAGTATGTATGTATCTACATCAAGTGTTCATATATATATGCATAGATGCGCACACAAAGCAGTTTGTGAAATTTAAATAATAGTAAACATTATTTCATAGCTTTCTCTTTTCACTTGCACATTCTGAAGATTATTTCTATTAACAAATACTTGCCCACAGCATTTTTGTCTTGTTTGATAGTTTTAGACAGAACTATATTATAAGTATGGAGAAGTGCACAAGTTACAGGTGTGTAGCTTGATCAGGTTTCACAAAAAGCACAAATGCCTGGGCTTGATGGCTAAAATTCAGTCAGAACACATCCTCAGCATCCCCAAAGCCCCCTAGACCCTCGTCAAATTGCTGCCTTCTCCTCCTCCCCAAAGGTGACATTCTTCTGAAGTCTTGTCCACTTCCCCAGAGATCAGGTGCATATTACTCAGTGTATATCAGTGGTATCATTTTGTGTATAGTCACTTAGTGTCTGCCTTCTTGAGCCTCTCACTCTGAGACTGATCCATACTGTGGCATGTGGGTGTCAGTGGTTTATTAATATGTAATAATACTACATTCGGGGCACATATGGAATTTATTTTTACTTTTGCTTTAAATGGGTGTTTGAACAGTTTTCAGGCTGGGACCAATACAAACACTAGTGCTCTGGCCAAGCGCGGTGGCTCACTCCTGCATTCCCAGCACTTGGGGAGGCCGAGGCGGGTGGATCCCTTGAGCCCAGGAGCTTGAGACCAGCCTGGACAACACGGAAAAGCCCCATCTCCACAAAAAGTACAAAATTAGCCAGGCATCATGGCACTTGCCTGTAGTCCCAGCTACTCAGGAGGCTGATGTGGGAGGATCGCTTGATCCCAGGAGGCAATGTTAATGTCAACAATTAACATGAACATAAAATGGTCTAATTGTAGGAAATCTGAAAAAGAGAAGGAAAAAAAAGAAACTGAGACAAAAAGTGGAAATGAAAACCCTGAGTGCGGTTCAGATGAACCAAAGACCACAGGTGAGTAGACATGAGGGGTGGTAGAAAGACCTGGAAAGGGGGGAGCTGGAAGAAGGGCTGGCTTGCTAGATGCCAGCTGCACAGGGAGGATAACTTAGCAATGGTGATTATTGTTTTTTGGATAAAGTTTAGAAGAAGACATTCTAGAATAAGGAATATTCTAGGAGTAGGTTAACACTAAAAACCCACCTATTTGTCTAATGCTTAAAAGAAACTGAGGAATAACCCTAAAGCTTTACATTTTCTCCCCATGCTTTCTTTTTGTTTAAACCCCTCTATATTAAAATATGTCGGGGTAACTTCCTCCCAATTTCAACTTAGAGTCAGGTAAGAAATTGGTTCCCCTGGAATGTAACAGGGAGTTGGGGAATGCTGGAAACTAGACCCCCTTTTGGAGAGTCTTGCTGTAGTATCTCATTCTCTTGCCATGAGATAATACAGAGTGATAATGGGGTGGGGGCATCTCTAAGATAAACATCACCAGGAAGCAGCAGCAGTTGAAATTTGAAAGTCGATGGGAGGGGAAGGCTGAACACACCCCTCCTCTGCTGGGTGAAGGAGACACCTGCCCTCACAGGCTGCCAGGAAAACCAAATTCCATGGGAAAGTTTTTAGCCAATCAGTCCTTGCTGAGGGGCCTACACACCTTCTTTTTACACTAAAATTGGGGCTCTACTTTTGGCGGCCCCATCTTTTTTTATTTTACCATGGCTGCCTCCCGGTGTGTTCCAGAGTGCATCTTTCAGATTTTAAAAATTCCAGAGAGCATGGACTATTTCCTTTGATAATCTGACCACAGCTTCTTATGGTTTCCTGTTAGTGAATACTTATTCATTAGTATTTTGAGCAATTAATTATCTCGAAAATCATGGCCCAAATCGAACATCTCTGTCTCTTTTATCTCCATTTGTCTGGCATTTATTGTCCTTGATCAGCTACTGAAGCTTTAGACCATTTTGCCTCTGGTGAAACTAATGTGTTGAGAAAGAAATTGATTTTGAGTTTGTTGTCCATATTTTTATTTCTTTGAAAAAATAAAGTTCTAAAGGTATGTGATCTCAAGGGGACTTAAAAAAAAGTGTTCATGGTGAAAGATTATCCCAGGGGTACTACTTAAAAGCAAATATGTTTCTTTATAAATCAGAATTGTTACACCAATTGGTTTTTGCCACTTAATAGCCTAAAATTGTTCTTGTGTTGCAGAAACTGATTATTTCCCTCCTAAATCCTGTGAATCCAGCGATTCTGGACAAAGAATCAGTAGCTGTGGCCCTCCTCAACAGGTGATTTAGACTATTTCCCCCCCTTTTGGAGTTTTTTTGCCATTTAAAAATTCTTATCCTGTGGTGGGTAATTATAAAATGGTGCACGTTGTAAATTCATGATGGTGGCATGTGGCCTTTCCTCTCCTTCACATCAACTGGTCAGCGTGGAGAAACAGGGCTGAGACATGAACCGTTTCTTGCTCTCAGTAGCGGTGGCTCCACGATCAAGGCTGGTTCTGGGTAACAGCTGTGTTCACCTTTTGGGAGGATGTGACTTGATTTGGGACATACCCGCCTGAGTTGGCATAAGAGTGAGCAGCATCTATAATGTCCCATTTATTCTCTTCAAGCCACCTTCTCCCAGGACTCAAGTCTGTTCTGCTCTCCTGGTTACCTAATTCCCACATGGTACTCATCTGTACTTGGACCGTTGGGGTCTTTGGGCTCATAGAAATATGTACTGGGTTTGAGGATCAGGACACAGAAAATGTGATTTGCTCTGCATGCATGTTCTATGCTGGTAAACTTGAGGACTGAAAAAATCCTGTTGGAGTTAGAATTTTAGGGGAGAGAAGATGAGTCCTTGTTGATTAAGGAATATGGCCAGAACTGCTAAGAGGCTGGAGGTGCCATTGACTTAGATAAGGTATGTTATGGGTGGAGCAGTTTAGGGGGAAAGATCAGACGTCTAATTTGGAGCGTGTAGATTCTGAGGGCTCTGTTAGATGTCCACGTGGAGATGCTGAATGCGTAGTTAAATCCACCAGTCTGCAGTTCCAGGGAGAGATACCAGCTGTAGATACTGGTTGGTCGCTTGGCAATGTTTTGATGGGAGCTTCTTTTCACAGGATGCTTCACTTAAAGAAACAGTCAACTGGCAGCTCTGAGGACTTAGTATGTTAATTTGCTGGTGTAGCGTCAATGTTGGTTATCATACATGAATGAATTAGAGTTTGTTTTATATCCCAAATAATAAATTAGGTAGAATATTTATAACCAACACCCTTTTCTGACCTGCACAAATGCAACTGCGAACAAGAAGTATTTCAAGGCGATTCTATGATTGTGTCCCCAGCAAGTATAGATGTTACCTTCTTTTACCTTTTGGAAAAGACAGACTTGCAGACTGGGTTTCAGATAGCACACTGGACCAGGTGGGTTGGATTTGTTCTGCTAGGAGCTGCTTTACCTGAGGGGATGGTGCCCAGCAGGTACTTGTGTGGCCTCTGATGATTCTTTCTTGGCACAGGTATTTACCTGTGTTTCCAGCTCTGGGCAGTAATATTCCTCCCTGCAATTGGGATTCAGCACAATGACATACATCTTGCCAGTGATGTGTGCTTTTCAGGCTTGTAGGGAGGAAGGGAGCTCTGACTGATGCTCAGTCATGTACTAGAAAAACCTTAGTAATGCTGTTAATGTTAGTGTCAACATAGGTAGCCAGACAATAAGACATATGAGGGGTCTGGGACATAAAAGAAGCTGTGCCCAAGTAACAAATTGTTAACTCCTGGTACAAGTTTCAGTGACTTTCCCCAGGCTGGGTGTCAGGAAAATGGAGAGGTAATGTTTTTTCCATTAGGGCTGCTCTCTTTGGCACATACATCTTTTGATGCATTTAATTTGGAGCTGAAGGGATGATGATGCAACAGGGTTGCTTTAGATGGGCCAGCCTCTGAGTAAGAGGTGGCTGTGGCAGGGAGAATTGCTGGGCTGTGAGGGATGTTGCATGTCAAGTCTTCCACGAATGGGCCTGAGTGGGCGTTGAAAGCTAGAGAAGGGGCATGGCTGGCTGAGGGGCTCTCTTTCACCCCAGCTCCAAGCACGGACACCCAAGAGCACATTTAAGCCAACCATGATTTCCACAGCCTTTCTGTGGTTATCTTTGTCTGTCAAGTGTATTTCTATCAGACAAGCTAAAGTGTTCAGCTGTGGGGTTGTGGGGAGGGTGTAAGGTGGGAGGAGATTCAGAATAGGTCAGGCCGTATCACTCTGTGTGAGACACATCTAGTATGAATGAGGAGGAAGGGGAATGCCCAGGTGCATTTGGATACCCGAGTGGAGAATGACGTTTTGGAGCTCAGAGTGGATGCTTCTTGATGCTCATAGCGTTCTTTTGAACATACACAGGGAGAGAAACTTAAGAGGTTTCTGCTACTGAAACATGTACCCAGCTAAATAATCTATTGGTGGAAAAAGAACAGTGACCCTCGAGGTGCTGAGCCCCGGGGACTGGTAACATATACGCCCGTTTCTTATTTCCTGAAAGGTTTGTCATCTTCTAGGGGAGCCGGGCACCTCATCAGAGAGCACCCAGGCCCTTAAGAAACAAATCAGGACTCTAGGAAGATGAATTATCTTGGCCTGGGCTAGAAACTAGTGAGGCTTATTAAATAACTGGCTCTTTCTACTCATAGTGTGCCTGAGTGACAAATTGTTAGCTTCTGCTACAAGTTCCAGTGACTTTCCTCCGGCTGGTTGCCAGGAAAATGGAAGGGTAATGCTTTTTTCCGTTTAGGACATTTAGGATTTTGGACAAAGTCCTAAACAAGAGGTCTATCTTTGATTAAGACCAAGGAGGGACTTTGCAGTTGTGGGCCCAGACAGCGACTCCAGGTTGCCCATTTGGAGAACCTGGATGTAGGATTACCATGGGCTGTGTTTCCCAGGAAGCACTTAGAGAAGGAATGAGCAAAATCGGCCAAGTGGAAAGGCTGGGCTTGGGCACACAATAGTTCTCTTTCATTTCCTTGGTCCAAAGAAGACATAGACCTTGTTGTTGTCAACTGGCCACTTGAGAGCTGCCAGAACTACCAAGCCACAGCTTGTAGGAGCAGTCAAGGTGACCTTGGCACAGAGGTTCTTTCTAAGACTTCCCCAGAAGAGACCCTTCAGCCCTGCCAGGTCTCTGTCACCAGGTTCGTGCTGTGTGGGCTGCGGAGGAGCTCTGAGTTCTGAATTCCTTGGTACAAGGTGTGAAGACAATGCAATGTGTGCCTTCTTTTCTCAAAACCTTTCTCCATTCTGCAATAAGCCTTGTTCCTTGTAGGGCCTAGAAGAAGCAGCTGAGAGCTATTCAGAGCCCCATCTCAGTGTTTCTTTCATCCCCCGCTCCGCAGGCCTCAGTATGGCTCCAATTTGTCAGAGTCTCCTGCACCGCTGCCGGATGTTCTGTGCACACAGGCCTCTCAGGTCCAGAGCTGGCGCCCAGCAGGGCTCCTGCGTGAGAAGCTGGCTTGTTAGAGTTCAGGATTGTTGACTACAGATTGCACTATTTTGCAGAAACCCCACATGAAGCTTAGGTCCTGAAAAGCCTATAGATTAGACTAAAAGATCTCAAGCTGTGAGCCAGCCTGGAGCAAATGCTTTTCCGATGATGGTTACCGAAGAGCTAGTTGGGTCAGATAAATGGCCCGTTGATGGAGACACGGCACACACGCGGTGGAAAACGGCAACTAAAGCCAAAGAGCTAGTTGGGTCAGATAAATGGCCTGTCGGTGGAGACACGGCACACACAACAGCAACTAAAGCTGCTGTTTTGTTTTCCTGGATCACAGAGCAGGATAGTCTTGGTTTTGTGAACAGGAAGGCAGCTGCTGATCACAGACACTCACTCTCTGTTCATGCTGTATTCTCTGCTGAAACGAGTGATCTCGTTTACTCAGCATTTTCAGGAGGTCTTAACTAACGGTTGACTGTTGACTACACACAGGCTAGTCCAGCATTTCTAGGTGCTCAATAAACAGTTATTTATTAGAGTGGAGAATACCTTCCATGCCCAGCATTACGCTGTCACAAGCAAGATGCTATAAGGTACATGGATGTTCAGATAAACAAAGTTCCTTTGCTTTTTTTTTTTTTTTTTGGATGGAGTTTTGTATTGTCACCCAAGCTAGAGTGCAGTGGCAGTGGGGCGATCTCAGCTGACTGCAAACTCCGCCTCCTGGATTTAAATGATTCTCCTGCCTCAGCCTCCCTAGTAGCTGGGATTATAGGCACCTGCCAGCATGCCCAGCTAATTTTTGTATTTTTAGTAGAAATGGGGTTTCACCATATGGGCCAGGCTGGTCTCAAACTCTTGACCTCAGATAATCTACCCACCTCAGCCTCCCAAAGTGCTGAGATTACAGGCATGAGCCACCGTACCTGGCCTTTTTAAAAAAAAGCTTGAGGCATGGTCTTTGTTGCAGGATGGAGTGCAGTGGCACGATCATAACTCACTGTAACCTCATATTCCTGGCTCAAGGGGTCCTCCTGCCCTAGCTTTCCAAAGAGCTAGGACTACAGGCCCTTGCTGCCATGCCTGGCTAATTTTATTTATTTATTTATTTTTGTAGGGATCGGGGGGGGTCTCATATATTTGCCCAGGGTGTTCTTAAACTCTTGGCCTAAGCGATCCTCCACATTGGCCTCCCAGAGCACTGGGATTACGGGCATGCACCACTGCACCTGACCTCGACTTCCTTTGCTCTTAAAGTCAGTTATGACAAAAATATGGTTAGATCACTACAGATGAATGTTCAACCTCAGAATAACATCATGTTTGGGGTCATTGAGAAAAGTTAAATAACTTCACATCAAGCTACCATGCCACTCCTTTGTGATGGGGGCACTCTTCAGGGGCCCATTGCTTAAGTATAACCCCAGGATGGGGAAATCTGACATGCCAGGGCTGGCCCACAGAAGTCACTGATGAGGCCCTTGGGAAGTCGAGATTCACGGTCCTCACCTCTAGACATCACGACTCAGAGGGTTGAGGAGGTGTTTAAGCAGCTCGGCTTTTTAGGACAACTTGATGTGGCCAGGCTTACGAGTTATTGATTACCGAGTTTTGGAAAGGAAAGAGTCCCCAAGCAGAACCCCAAGCAGCAGTCTGCCTCCTTCATGATTTTACCCTGCCCGATGGGTACTCAGCAATTCCGCTTTCTCAGCATCCTGAGGTCTTCATACTAGCTTGTGCTTACCCACCTGGAGGGGGCTCACTGGGGTTGATGGTGCCAATGCTCTTGCTCCCTGTGCCGGGAGTCAGCTGTACTTCTGCAAAGAGAGGAGTGTGTGCCCCCAGGTCTGGAGTCTGGGATGGCACCCAGCGCAGGGGGTGTACGGCGTTAGGAGGAGCAGCAGGTTTCCAGGTTACTTGTGCCTCACCTTCAATGTCCCCACCCTCCATCTCTCCTTCCCGAGTGGTACACATCTGTGTCTGTATCTCAAGCTTCCGTGGGTCTCTGCACACGGCATCTTTGTGGTGAATCACCCAGCTGAACTTAATAACATCTGACAGTTACTGAAACAGGAAACTAGAACTTTAATATTTCAGCAAAGGGCAGAGAACCCCATTTACTGCTGCCCCAGCCTACCGAAGCTCCTGCCCCTTTGGCATCCTTTCTGTTAAGGTCCAGCACGCCATAGGTACACACTGCCGTGGAGACCAGCAAAGATGAGATGCAGTAGTGAAACCTTTTTTCAAACCTTTAGTTATCTCCCAATGTTTTCAGTGCCGGGAGTCCTTAGAAAACTTCAGAAGGGTGGGGGCATGTCTCAGGAGCAGTGTCATGGGGGGACTGGAGTTTTGACCCAGCAAAGGCCAGACACCGTGGCCGGGAACTATGGGGACAATGGCTGTTAGGCCGGTTCCTCAGGAGGATGCTGGGTTGTAGACAATGGAAAGAGGCACCAGTTCTGAGACCTCTTGGTCCCCAGGCTGCCTGGAGCCCCCTCTTCTGCTCATCTTCATCTCTAAGTCCCCTCTCCTGCCAGGTTCTTCCCTGAATATGGGACTTTCTGATCAAGAAACGGGGCAGTCCTAGTTCCTGCTATCACCTGGCAGAAATGGTGGATGTATTTCCCGAATTCTCTATTCCAGTTTTCCCAAAGAATGCTTGCTGAGTATGGAGGTGCACCCAGCGCCTATCAATACCTCTGCCTTGGCACCCTGCTGGCATAGCAGCAGCTCTCAGCACAGCCCTGTGCCAGGAGCACACTGGGTTCTTGTTAAAATGCACACTCTTGGGCCTCCGCCAGACTTTCTGGATCAGAATGTCTGGGAGAGAAGGCCAAAGAATCAGTATTTTTATCACGTTCTCCAGGTGATCTGCTTTGAGGAATTTTCTTTTTGTCCCAGTGTGAAAACACCACGGACATGTATGCATTGTTTCTAAGGGAGTGCGTTCCCTGATTTCTGGAAGTCTTCCTACAACTGTGCATTAAGAATGACTTGTACCTGATGTCCCTGCTCCACTGACCTTGCTGCAAAGCTCAGAGAAGAGTTTGAGATGCTTATGGTGGTGCCGTGATGAAAGCCAAGTGAAGGGTTTTCACACCAAATGCTCCACTGTCCACGTGGCACCCTACCAGGGACACTCTTATGTAAACCTCCCATATTTTAGACAGATTCTAAAGCACATTGCATTCAACATAAATGAAAAAATAGGATCCTAGACTGTAGAGAGCTTGATCGTGCATTAAATTGTAAGAAGGGTCAGAAGGAAAAAAGAGATTGATTTTCAAAACTGACATATACAATATGACACTTTTCTCTGATTATTTCTCTGATGACTCAATCTACAGTTAGAATATGTTGTACTGGCATTGTTTTATAGACAAGAGTTTCCCTGTTGGTGAAATATAATAAATTTGGGTGTAACTGCAGCTAAAATAAGTTAGGGTAAAAGTAATAAGTAAAATTAGAAATTCCTACTAAAATTTTCAGTCAGTTACTGGGAAAGGCATGCTTTTAAAATTTTCATATGGAGCCAGGGGATTTGTAAATGTTTTGTATCTTGGTGAATAGTTAAAACAAAGAATCCTCCTTTCCCTCTCCTCGTCCTGTGCCTTAACTCACTGTTGGTGCATTTTTCTGGTTGTTTTAGGCAATTTTCTGTCTCTGTCATTTTTGGAAGGTGGGCATATGAACAAACTTGAAACCTGGATTAAGTCTTCCCCACAAGTCACCCCTTCATTGAGATAAACAGAAATACATGCTTGATAAATTTAGAAAACAGCGACGTTTGCACAACCCAGAGGTGAAAATGAAAGCACACAGCAGTAAAAGTCTCTAGCATGTTCGTGGAAGAAGGCACAAATCTCACAGCATTGCTGACGTAGTTCCACCCACTGTCCAGTTTTCCCTGTGTTTTTGAGAGTCAACAAATTAAAAGCATGAGCCAGAGTAATTTTATCCTCAAGACTTACTAGCATTCCATTGCAACGTGAATAATTTATCACTCCTGGTTACATTATTTAAGATGTTAAGTGCAGCTACTGTGCCCTGGAACCTGAGCTGCCACTCTCAGGACCGGCAGGAAAAACGTGTTGCACACATTTTCATAGGGCGATGTTATTAGACAGGCATTGGCCACTCTGGAGGATTAAATGGTTTGTTTGTGATTGCATTTCTGAATGAGAACAGGGATGACTGTGTTTCTCTCTGGGTGATCTGTCTGGAGTCAATTCTTCAAGTTTGTCCCCCTCTTCTAGAAGCAATGCATGCCCTTTAAGAAGTTTAAAAATATTTATATTTTTGTAAAAAATTTAGCCAGCAAAGCAAGAACTTCCATAGGAAAATTGAAAAACAAAACAAAACAATAAGTCATTGTGGTAATTTGCCTTAATAAAATCAAATACTGATTCTTGGAATTGGATTGCTCTTTAGGGCCTGAGCGTGGAAAACTTCTATATTGTCTGTTATTGGAAATAATGAAAGAAAGGAAAATCTTATTTTAACATTTCTGCTCCTCTCTGCACCTTACTTTTATCTTAACAGATGAGTGAAGCTTCCTTTTCAAGTGTACATTTTATGGTGATCTCAACCCATTAAATTGACTTTTTCCTCCTCTGTTGCCAGGAGGCCGATCAATGTCTGCCCAGGCCAGCGAATCACCCACAGGCTTCTTTTAATCTGGCCAGTCATGAGGAGTTCAGGAATGCAACTTCAGTATAGCAAAGACTTCTCCAAGCTACACTGAACACTTGGCTGACAATTAGCATGGTGACGGCATCCTTTCTTTCCTTCCTGAGACTGGCCTGCAGCTCTGCCAACATTACCTGAACAGGAGATGTCGGAGTCATCAGAACTGATACTTGACAGTGAGAGAAGGAATCGATTTCCCCTGATTTCAAAGTAGAATGTGACTTTTAAAAGGGTTCAAGGTTTTTGTGAATTCCATGAAGTTACTAAGTAAAAACTGCAAATTCATCATAATTTTTCTCAACACTCGACATGGCCACTTGTTAATCCAACAAATGGTAGATAAAAGTCTGCATTCTATTAGTTCAACCATTGTGGAAGACAGTGTGGCGATTCCTCAAGGACCTAGAAATAGAAATTCCATTTGACCCAGCAATCCCATTACTAGGTATATTTCCAAAGGACTATAAATCGTTCAACTATAAGGACACCTGCACACGAATGTTCATTGCAGCACTCTTTACAATAGCAAAGACCTGGAACCAAC
>CM052665.1:53091823-53104551 GCA_028533165.1 Leontopithecus rosalia
GGATGCTTACTTTCCTGCTAAATTCCATGAAGGTGGGTAGGCTCCATGCCAGCCTTGTCCCCACTGCAGCTACCTAGATCAGACTATGCATTTTCTATGCAGAACACTTACAGAATGAAGAATTTATTCTAAAAGCAGAGAGGGAACATGAAAATTGATTTTGCTTTTAAGTGGTGGTTCACATCGTTCTCAGGATCTCTCAGCTGTCTAGAACCATTGATAAGTGCACACGAGTGGCCACTTTCCACTCGCTGGCTCACCTGGTATCCCAGCTTTTCAAAACAGGGAGACACAGGCATCCCCATGTGGCTGAAAGACACACCTTTAGGGTAATTATCATAATGTGATTTTTTTTTTTTGGCCAGGGTGTCACTGTAGAGTTGGATTTTCCCTTTGGAGAGTCTGAGAAGTGTGATTGAGAGGAATGAGCCTGGAAAGAAGAGACTAAGCGTAGTGCCAATTTGCTGTGCAGCCTTGGGCATGTCACCTGACTCATCTGAGCAACGTGCTCACTGGCAAAATACCTGGTTCTTCTCCCAGTGTGCCTGTGGGTGCTTGAGTTTCTTAGTGATTGACAGGTGCTCATGAACTTTTAGTTGGAGGAAGGATTTCTGGATGTCCTGCAATACTTAAGAAACGCTTGCAAAACTTTCAAATATCCCCAGAGACATTGAAGCAATTGATAAGACTGCTTATCTGAGACAATTGGTCACTATAAATATTTTGTCATATACAAAAATATAAAATATGTTGGTTACTATACATGTAAGGTACTCTGAATCTCCCTAAATGCAATACCTTGAATATCAAGGGAAGGCTAAAGTCAGCTTTGGTAGGAACTTCATCAAGAATTGTTTGGCATTTTAGAAAACATATCACCAATAGCACTGCCGTTTGTAGTCTTGAGTTGATAATAGAACACACATACACCCATTTAATTTATAACTGTTGAATTTCTGGTGATTCCAAGTATAGATTTGACAACTTCATATGTCTGCTGGTATAGTCCTATCAGACACTGCATTTGCTAAGTCATAAACAACTTTCCTTTATATCTGCTTTAATCACATATAGTGAAGTGTGTTGGAGTTTTTTGTCTAGAAGTTTAGGTGTATAGGTAAGTTCCCTAATCAATTAATTTCAGAATAGTAAAATAAGCATTGAAAAATAATTGTTATTCAAAATGAGGCTGCATTGGAAAGCATTGGAGTCTTTAGACTATCTGAATACCAATATCCTTTTAGCTTTAAAATATATCTGCCTTTCCCCCATTCCACAATGCCACATTTGATTTCTAAAGGAGGTTTGGCAAAGGGAAAAGAGAGAAAACCCAAAATTAGCATGTTCAGGTATCGATATCTTCTTCCATCTGTTCTTCTTCTTAACCGAATATTTGCATATTTATTGAAAACTTTTAGAGCAATGGAGGAGCACTGGTGACATCAAAGCTTCCTGGGAATTGTGCTGTGCTTGACATTGTCTTGTTTGCAAAATAGATTTTTCCAGCATAAAATGAATTTAGCATTTAGATGCAACAAAACTTGCCATTTAACTGAGATATGGGTTCTGTGTCTGCCTAGGATGTAGAAAACTGGAAAGAATGTCATTCAGACTTTAAGAAGAAAAAAAGTAGATTAACTACCAAATCATGGCTTTTCCTGAACCCAGCAGAGAGCCAGAGAACTAAGATCAAGGGACAATCAAGTAGCTGGCCATCCAAGAAAGAGTCTCTCCCCCAAGAAAACGAAGTGCATGAGCACCGAAGCAGAGCGCAGGAGGGAGGCACCTGTGCCGTCAAAGGGTTTGGAAGAAACCGGCCAAGGTTTTAACAACTTGCTAAGGCCTCGTGGGACTAGTAGAACAACACGGAAACTTAGGGGTAACAGCCACAGGGGTTCACACTCACTCACAGACTCTTCTGTAGACTTCCACCAGTGACCCCTAAGAAAGATTGTGGAGGGGAGCCGGAGAGAGCCTCTTTGGTAGTGCAGGCCTATAGGGCATGATTGGCATCACTAAAGGGGTAGGGGTCCTGCGTGGCAGGGAGGAGGGGAAGAAGCAGAAAACCTCACCCTTCTGCCTGGTGGTTCCCTCACTGCAAAAGCCTTCAGCTGTTGACAGAGGAGGCAGTGGAATTTGTAGCCTCCAAGGCATAGGAACAGACCCATTGCTGCTAAGGGAAGGCTAGAAGACAAAGTCCTCTACTCTGGGACACAAAAGGCCCTGGGCTAGTGTATTAGTCTGTTTTGTGCTGATATAAGGGAATACCTTATAAAGAAAAGAGGTTTATAAAGAAAAGAGGTTTATTTGGCTTATGGTTCTGCAGCTATACAAGAATCATGGTGCTGGCATCTGCCTGGTTTCTGGTGAGGCCTCAGGGAGCTGCTACTCATGGCAGAGGGTGGAGGGGGAATGGGAAGTCACAGGGGGAGACGGGGAGTGAGAGAGGAAAGGGAGGTCCCAGACTCTTTAACAATCAGATCTCATGTGAACCCACTCATTACCATGAGGATGGCACCGGCACACTCATGAGGGATCTGCCCCCGTGGCCCAAACACCTCCCGCTAGGTCCATGTCCAACATTGATGATCACATTTTGACATGAGATTTGGAGGGGACTAAAATGCCAAACGATATCCCCAGACTCCTATTCCATCGCCATTAGGATCTCCTATCCCTAGGGGAGGGTAGGAAGGCTCACAACAGCTAGGAAGCAGAGCTTGGCTTTCATGGGAGGAGGGTCGGGGACATTTAGAAAGCTGCTGGAGCGTGCCAGGATATTCCACCCTAAAATATATCTTTTCAGCATATGGATTATTTTGAGCTAAAGGCCACTGACAACCAGCAGATGCAGAAAAAGCTCTAAAAATAGGGCAAAGTTTTCTTTATGTAAAAGAAATTTACATTTAGAAAGGAAATTTCCATTTGGAAATGTGTCTCCTTCTCCCATACCAGGAAGAGGAGGACTCTTAACTTTTATCAATGGAGAAGACACAGGCTTAAATTTGCACAGAAAATCTAACTAAATAACCTTTGTTTGCTCTACTTTCGCTGGTCCAATTCCCATAACTTACCACCTTCCCTTCCCACTCCCCAGATTCCCCTAACCTCTCTTCCTTCATTTAACCTAACATGGTATATAAGCCTCAATCATCTGCCACCTCCCTGAGATGGAGTTTTTGTTTCTTAGTGAACTCCCAAGCATTTTTTGTAATTAAAACTTTTTTCTCTTCCTAATCTGTCTTTTATCAGTTTGATTCCCTGACCCCAGCCATTGAACTTAGGAGAGTAGATGGAAAATCATTTTCCTTCCTTATGCTTTATTCTTAAGCCCCAAACACACAAGGACTAAGACTGCTGTAAGCCCAGGACAACAGAAATCCCCTTGAGACTTACCACCAGGCTAGCAAGCACTGAGTGACAAACAGCAGCATCTACTGCTGTGAAGGACAGCACTTGAAGAAACAACCCTCTGTGAGGCTGGCACATAGGGTTGTGCAAAAGCTGAGGATGGAGTAGGATCAGTGAGAAAACCCTCTGAGCACTAAAGCTCCCATCCTAAGTGAAGGCATTATTTAGGATGCAAAAGCTTTAGCACAGGGATGGTAACAGTATGAGTTTGCTAGGGCTGCTGTAACAAAGTACCAAGACCGCAGTGGCTGAAAACACAGAGACCTATTTTCTTATAATTCTAGAGGCTGGAAGTCTGAGATGAAGATGTCAGCAGGACTGGCTCCTTTGAGGCTCCTCTCCTTGGCTTGCAGACGGCCATCTTCTCCCCGTGGTCTCATAGGCTTTTTTGTGGTGTGCATGCATCCCTGCCCTCTTTAATAAAGACATCAGTCAGACTGGATTAGGCCTCAATTCTGACCTCATCTAAACTTAATTGTCTCTTTAAAGATCCTATCTCCAGGCCGGGCGCGGTGGCTCATGCCTGTAATCCCAGCACTTTGGGAGGCTGAGGCGGGTGGATCACAAGGTCAAGAGATCGAGACCATCCTGGTCAACATGGTGAAACCCCGTCTCTACTAAAAAATACCAAAAAAAAAGAAAGATCCTATCTCCAAATACAGTCACATCAAGGATTAGGGTTTCAACACAGAAATTTGTGTGGAGGGGACCCAATTCAGTCCATAATAGTAACCGTAGCTGAAACAGAAACCCACAGCCATTCAGTCCTAACTAGATTTACTCAACGCTGCTCCTTGTCTTAAAAAAAAAATCGCCCATCACTGTAAGCAGTTTTCCTATTGCTGCGTAATCTTCATGGCTTCCATTTTTAAGGGCTGCCTATGGTTTCTCTGAGCATTTCCTGTTCTTTACTTATGCCCTTGCCTATCATATTTTAGATTTGTTTCATTTTTTTTTCCTGTAAGGAAAAATCCTTATGCATGTCTTTTCCTATAGTTTGAAATAGTCGCTTAAGATAGGTTCTGAAAAGAGAAATTACTGCACCAAAGGTCATGACTCCTGTCATGGGCTGAATTGTGTCCCTACAAAATTCGTATTTTGAAGCCATAGGTCCCAGTGTGATGGTATTGGAGAGGGGGCCTTTGGAGGTAATTAGGGTTAAGTGAGTTCATAAGGGTGAGGCCCTAAGCCAATGGAACTGGTGACTTTATAAGAGGAGGGGGAGACACCCAAAAGTTCTCTGTCTCCAGCTGTCATGTGAGTACACAGTGAGAAGGTGGTCATCTGCAAGCCAAGAAAAGAGCCCTCACCAGGAATGGAATTTGCTGGCATTTTGCTCTTAAACTTCTAGTTCCCAAAACTCTGAAAAAATAAACTTCTTCGTTTAAGTCACCCAGGCTGCAGTATTTTGTGTGAGTCCAGGCAAATAAATTCAACCCCTTTCATATGCATTACTTCTCATTAAAAAAAGTATCAACCTTCCCTTGTCTATATTAACAGCCATCTGCTTTTTTTCTGTTTATATAAACTTTTTTGTGCTTATTCCTTCTAAATAACTTTTCTGTCATCTGCAAATGACAATTCACATGCATTCCCTCATGTAAACAATTTACAAAGCTATATGTCAGATTCTAGCACTAATATCCAATAATTCAAAATCATACATTTGTATCTTCAAGCTCATCAATAACAAAGTAGTTCTTCTAATTCTGATACTTATCTTTTTCTATTTTTTTGATAATCCTGTTCATGTACCGGGAAACACACACATAATAAAAATAATCTCCCTCCAAAAAACTCAAACCCCAAACCCCAAATTAAAAAAATCCTAAAGTCGTACAAATTCATTCCTCACCTCTGTATTTTAACATAAACATTTTTCTAAAGTGTATTTATATATATCTTAACACACAAAAAATGTTAGTTAAATCCTTGTTGCTATGAAATAATTTGTGTTAGTTTAGAAAATGGAGAGGAAAACTTAAATAAAACACTTTTATGTGAGTAAGCAAATACTGTGAGTAGAAATTACCTAAAAATTAAAAATGAATAGCCAATGAGAGATTTACCATCGTTGAACGACTTGACTTCTAAGATAAACCCTTGACTCACATGAGAAAATGGCCTCTGTGGGACTCCAGAAGTATCATGTCAATGGAAGGCCAAATTTTGTTCTGAACATTTATTTTATTATCTTTGATAGAAGCGACTTCAAAGTCGGGCAATAAACATTTATTAATCTTCCAAGGTTTCTTAGGACATAAAGTGCTATCCTCATAGAATTCTCAAGTTAATTGGTTTTGTCAAAGTGTTGTTTTAAGGTTGACTGTTGATTGTGATATTCCCTGTGGACTTGCATTCGAGTTCTCACATGAGCTAATACTATCTGAAGAAGAGAAATTTCTTTGCTTCTCAGGTCTATTTATTCTCTATTTCTTCAAAGACTGACTACATTGCAGCCAATGTACAGGTCAGGACTTTTTGAGATATTAGTGAAATTTTCAGATGAGCCAAAATTGCCACTGTCTTGGTTTGTTTTATGATGCTATAACAGATAACTGAGAATAGATAATTTAGAAAGAACAGAAATTTATTTCTGCTCATTTAGTTCTGCTCTGATCGTCATTATTTCTTTTCTGCTGCTGGGATTGGGTTTGGATTGTTCTATTTCTCCAGGTCTAGGAGGTGAGACCTGGAATTGTGTATTTGCAGTCTTTCAGACTTTTTGATGTAGGCATTTAATGCTATAAACTTTCCTCTTAGCACTGTTTTTACAGTATCCCAGACGTTTCCATAGATGACGTCACTATTATTGCTCAGTTCAAAGAATGTTTAAATTTCCATCTTTATTTCATTGTTAACGCAATGACCATTCAGGAGCAGGTTATTTAATCTCCTTGCATTTGCATGGTTTTGTAGGTTCCTTTTGGAGTTAGTTTCCAGTTTTATTTCACTGTGGTCTGAGAGAGTATATGATATAATTTCAGTTCTCTCAAATTTATTGAGACTTGTTTTGTGGTCTGTCATATGAGCTATTTGGAGAATCTTCTATATGCTGATGAATAGAATATTTGGTAGTTGTTGGGTATAATGTTCTTTAAATATCTGTCAAGTCCATTTGTTATAGGGTAGAGTTTAAGTCCATTGTTTCTTTGTTGACTTCCTGTCTCGATGACCTGTCTAGTGCTATCAGTAGAGTATTAAAGTCCCCCACTATTATTATGTTGCTGTCTATCTCATTTCTCAGGTTTAGTAGTAATTGTTTCATAAATCTGGAGGTGCCAGTGTTAGGTGCATATATTTGGAATTGTGATGTTTAACTGCTGTTGCTTTAAAGTTTGTTTTGTCTTATATAACAATACCTACTCCTGCTTGCTTTTGGTGTCCATTTGCATGGAATATCTTTTTCCACTTCTTTATATTACATTTATGTGAATCCTCACGTGTTAGGTGAGTCTCTTGAAGACAGCAGAAACATGGTTAGTGAATTCTTAATCATCCTGCCTTTCTGTATCTTTAGAGTGGAGCATTTAGGCCATTTACATTCTATGTCAGTATTGCAACGTGAGGTACTGTGGTACTGTTCTATTCATCATGCTGTTTGTTCCCTGAATAGCTTTTTTTTCTCATTGTGCTATTGTTATAAAGGTCCTGTGAGATTTATGTTTTAAGAGAGGTTCTATTTTGGTTTATTTCAAGAATTTGTTTTGAGATTTAGAGCTAGCTGTCTTTAGCAGTTCTTATAGTGCTGTCTTGGTAGTGGCAAATTCTTTCAGGATTTGTCTGAAGAAGACTGTATCTTTCCTTCATTTATAAAGCTTAGTTTCACTGGATGCAAACTTTTTGGCTGATAATTCTTTTGTTAAAGGAGGCGAAAAATAGGATTCCAATCCCTTCTAGCTTGTAGGATTTCTGCTGAGAAATCTGCTATTAATCTGACATATTTTCCTTTATAGGTTACCTGATGCTTTTGCCTCACAGCTCTTAAAATTCTTTCTTTTGAATCGACTTTAGATAACCTGCTGACTGTGTGCCTAGGCGATGATCTTTTTGCAATGAATTTCCTGACTTTTCTTTAAACTTCTTGTATTGCAATGTCTAGATCTCTAGCAAGACCAGGGATGTTTTCCTTGATTATTCCCTCAAATATGTTTTCCAGACTTTCAGATTACTCTACTTCCTTGGGAACACCAAGTACTCTTGGGTTTGGATGTTTAACACAGTCCCAAACTTCTCATATGTTTTGTCCATTAAAACATTTTTTTTCTTTATCTTTGTTGGATTGGACTAATTCAAAAGCCTTGTCTTTGAGCTCTGAAGTTCTTTCTTGTTGTTTCATTGTATCCCTGAGACTTTCCACTGCATTTTGCATTTCTCTAAGTGTGCCCTTGAAGTGGTTTCCCGAAGTTGTAATTGTTTTTTATTTATGCTATCTATTTTACTGAAGAGTTTCCTTTCATAACTTCTATCATGTTTTTGATTTCTTTAAGTTTGGAAACTTGCTTCTGAGCCAATTTCATTTTTGGCTCCTATGTTGCCTCATTTTCTTGATTTTCCTGCTACTTCAAGTTGCTTTCTTTAGTGCTTGTTTTTACAAATTGCAAGTTGGAGGACTGTCTCCCTGTTTCCTTTGTCCTTGTTTTCCTGTTTATTTACACTTTTTTGTTAGGTAATTTTTTATGGTCCCATGACTTTATATGCGGTCTATATGCTAACAGCTTCCAAGTTTATCTTAGCCTTGCATGTAAAATGCCCCCTTGACATCTCCATTTTGATGTCTACTAGGCTGCTCAAACCAAAATGTCCAAAACAGAACTCTTCATCTTCCATAAAATGTGGAGAAAATCATGGAAGTAAATCTTAATTCTTTTCTTTCCATCATTGTCACTACGAATCTATCAGCAAGTCCTGACAACTCTCCCTTCATAGTACATTTCCGCAGCTCATCCACTTGGTTCACCCCCATGGCTCCCACGCAGATCCGAGCCACCATCACCTCTTGTCTAGAAAACTACCCTAGACTTCTGTGCTCTCCTTGCTTTCCCTCTACCTCCGATATGTGTCATTCTCTTAGCAGCAAGAAGAGTCTTTACAAATATAAATCAGATAATACTACTTCCTTATTAAAATTATCCAATGGCTTCTCATTATACATAAAGAAAAAAAATCCTCCAAGTTTTCTTAACCTGGCTGTGCCTAATTATTCTGACTTCAGTTATCCCCTGCACCCCTGCCCACCCCATCAGCACACACACGAACTAGACGACCACGTTGCAGCTTCTCTGTTCTACCTACCTGCCTTCCCCACATTGGTTGACCTTCTTTCCATCTCATGACCTTTGTATTTGCTGATACTCTGCCTTGAGTACGGTTTTCACACATCTTCACACCATTTGAGTCTCAGATTTATGTCACCTCCTCAGAGAGAGAGCCCTCTCTTTTATGCCCGATAAGAAAACGGAGGCTCAGAGAGGTCCAGTAACTTGCATGAGGCTAACATGCGAGTAAGTAACACACGTGTAATCTGAGCCTGGAGGGTCTGATGCTACATCTTTTGTCTTGATCACTATTTTACATGTCTTTACTCACCCATAAAAGAGGCAAGAGAACACAGCGTGGTGCAGGGCTTGTTGGGGCCACACCTGCAGAAGACACAAAGGATGGAAGGAAGAAAAGGAGCAGACGAAGGAGGAGGTGAGCCCATGAGCATTTTTTTTTTGTCAGCAGTAGCAGAGCCCAGTAACAGAACAGTTGGATGTTGAATAAAATGTGCATAAAAGAAGAGTGAACCATTAACTCCTCAATAAAGCCAAGGTTAAGATATCAGATCGTGATAGAGAGATGAGAAGATTAGGGCTGCAAAACTAACTTGCTGTCCCAGCTAGAGAAGTATTATTTATTTCCTAGGGAGGTAAAATAGGAATAAAAACGCAACTCTTACTTGTGTCCATGATTAGCATCTTATTCCTGATTTAACAACTCAGTATATATCCTCAGTAATTTATCACAGTGTGTTTGTTCTCAAGTAAGTTCTTTAGTTTACTTTACTATTAAAATAATTGCAATGGACATTGGTTGAAATAGAAATATCTGAAACTGGTGAATTTGGATTTAGCAGGAAAGAAGGATGGAAATAATAATAATAAGAGTGGATACCAAGTGTCCTGTTTGCTCATTTAGGTGTTCCTTTTGGGTACATCTATACTCCAATCTTCTGGGGAGAGAGAAAGACAGGAGACCCCTATTTTGGGGCCAGGAAAGAGGACAGTAATTACATAAACTTACTGAGACGTCAGCATAATCTTTAGTGCTGCTGAGTGTAACAGTGTCTTCCCAAATTCATGTTCATTCAGAATCTGTGACTCTGCCATCATTTAGAAACAGAGTCCTTGCAAATGTAATCAAGTTAAGATGAAGTCATTGGGGCACACCCTAAATCCAATATGAATGGTGTCCTTAAGAGGAGAAATTTGGATAGAGAGACACACACACAGGGAGAACGCTGGGTGAAGACAGACAGAGGGGAAGATTGGAGTAATGCATATACAAGCCCAGGAGCCCCAAAGATTGCAGCAACTACCAGAAGCTGGAAGAGATAAGGAAGGATCCTCCCTGGAGGCTTCAGAGAGAACTTGTTCCTGCTGACACTCATTTCAGACTTCTGGCCTCCGGAGCAGCGAGAGGATAAATGCCTGCTTTAATAAAGCAGACAGTTTGTGGTCATTTGTTAGGGCAGCCTTACAACCTGACACAACAAATCTAAATAATTGGCTATCACAGATGCTTACTATAAGTAAAATTTCCCCATAATTGCTTCATCTGTTGAAATAGCTTATTTTTATTTTAAAAACTAGTTTTTATGAATCTATATGAACTGACAGTACATTCACATGGTTCCCAATTTAAAACTAAGCAGGGAATGCCATGAAAAGCGCCCCCCTCCTTCCCTGGCTCCTGCTTCCCCTTTTCACAGATGTTTAAAAAATTTGTTTCTTGTGTATTCTTCCAGGAGAATCATGTACATCTACAAACAATTCAAGGACCTAGTCTCCCGTTTTTAAAACATGAATTATAGCATACCATACTCTGCTTTTCACCTTGCTTTGTTTCCACTCAAGTATATATCCTGGTAAACTTTCCACATCAGCGTATGCAGAGCATGTTGATACGTTTTTACAGATGCGAAACTTTCCATTGTATGCTTAGAATGATAATATATCCAGTTGGTCCTCTCATGAAGGCAATTTAAATGGCTTCCAATATTTCACTATTATATACAAAGCTGTAAGACATCACCTTATATGTACAGATGCTTCTTGATTCAGTTGGGACTATGTCCTGATAAACCCACTGTAAGTCAAAAATCCTGGCAAACTGTGGCAAGTCAGGGATGGCCTGTGTGTCATTTTATGTATTTGTGATTACGTATGTATGAAAAATTCCACAAAAGTGAAATAGAATCCTAAGGGCATATGCATTTATTGTTTTAAAAAATCCATTTATTTTATTGTGGTAAAATACACATAACAAAATTTGCCATTTTAGTTCAGTGGTATGAAGTACACTGATATTGTACTTAATATCAACTGTCACCAACCTCCGTCTCCAGAATGTCAATGTCTTCCCTAATTGAAACTCTGAACCTGTTAAACACTAATTTCCCATTCCTCAGCACCTAGCAGCCATAACGCTTCTATCCATCTCTATGAATTTGACCAATCTAGGTATCTTACACAAGTGAAATCATACAATGTATTCCTTTTGTGCCTGGCTTATTTCACTTCGTATATATCTTCAAGGTTCATTCATGTAACATGTATCAGAATCTCCTTCTTTTTAAAGGCTGAATTATAGTCCATTGTTGTATATCCACATTTTGTTTAATCATTCATCCATTAATAGACATTTGAATCACTTCCACCTTTTGATTATTGTGAATAATGCTGCTGTGAACGTTCGTGTAGAAACATTTGTTCTAGTCCATGCTTTCACTTCTTTTGGATATATTCCCAGAAGTGGAATTGCTGAATCGTATAGTACTTCTATGCTTAATTTTTAGAACAATCACCATATGGTTTCCACAGTGGCTGCACCATTTTACATTCTCACCAGCTATGGTGGGAGCTCCAATTTCTCTACAACCTACATCCTTGCCAATACTTGTTAATTTCTCTTTTTTTTCCATAATCGCCATCTTAATGGGTGTGAAGTGGTATATTATGTTAGTCATCTTGAGCTGTTACAACAAATATATTATAGACAGAGTGATTTAAACAATAAACATTTGTTGCTTTGGGTCTGGAGGCTGGGAAGTCCAAGATCAAGGTGCTAGCATATTTGGTGTCTGGTAAAGATATTCTTCCTGTTTACAGATCGCTCACTTCTCTGTGTATTCTCACAAAGCAGAGAGGAGAGAAGGAGAGAGAAAGAGAGAGAGAGAGAGATAAAGAGAGAGAGAGAGAATGAGAGAGAGACAGGGAGGGAGAGAGAGTAAACTCGTGAGTCTGTCCTCATCAGGACACTAATCCTATTTATGAGGGCTTCACCCTTATGACCTATTTACCTCCCAATGTTACCATTCCTTAATATACACTGAAGTTAGTATTTCAACATGTGCATTTTCCAGGGACACACATTCAGTCCAGAACAAATCTTGTGATTTTGATTTGCATTTCCCTAAGGATTAGTGACTTTGAGCATCTTTTCATTTGCTTATTGGTTATTTGAATATCTTCTTTGGAGAAATGGCTAAATTCAAGTCTTTTGCCCATTTTTTGATGGAGTTATTTTTTGTTGTTTTTGGGTTTCCCATGATTGCTTCCTATATATTTAATATTATAGTATTTTTGTCCTTTTTTATTTTTATTTTTATTTTTTTAATTTTTTTTAATTTTTTAAAATTTTTATTGCATTTTAGGTTTTGGGGTACATGTGCAGAACATGCAAGATAGTTGCATAGGTACACACGTGGCAGTGTGTTTTGCTGCCTTCTGCCCCTTCACCCATATTTGGCATTTCTCCCCATGCCATCCCTCCCCTGCTCCCCCCCCACACTGTCCCTCCCCTATTTCCCCCAATAGACCTCAGTGTGTGGTACTCCCTTCCCTGTGTCCATGCATTCTCATTGTTCATCACCCACCTATGAGTGAGTATATATGGTGTTTCCTTTTCTGTTCTTGTGTCAATTTGCTGAGAATGATGTTCTCCAGATTCATCCATGTCCCTACAAAGGACACGAACTCATCATTTTTGATTGCTGCATAATATTCCATGGTGTATATGTGCCACATTTTCCCAGTCCAGTCTATCATCGATGG
>CM052665.1:53104651-53128039 GCA_028533165.1 Leontopithecus rosalia
AAATGAACATTCGTGTGCATGTGTCCTTATAGTTGAACGATTTATAGTCCTTTGGATATATACCCAGTAATGGGATTGCTGGGTCAAATGGAATTTCTATTTCTAGGTCCTTGAGGAATCGCCACACTGTCTTCCACAATGGTTGAACTAATTTACACTCCCACCAGCAGTGTAACAGTGTTCCTATTTCTCCGCATCCTCTCCAGCATCTGTTGTCTCCAGATTTTTTGATTTAAAAATTTATGACAGGTATTGACTATTTTTCTGCCTTACATTAAATATAATTTGTCCTTTTCTTTCCAATTCAGAGATATCTCAGTTATTCTACTACTCTGTAATATGGGGAAAACTAAGATGTCACCTGTGTTTCAAATATCCATCTGTTGCTATTGTTAAGCCAAGAGTTCTATCTTTTTGGCATAAAATTTTCAGCTTATTTACTTAGTTAAATGTTAATTAAATGTAGCAAGCACTGCTCTTGGGGTTGATGAAATGAAAATGAATTAGCAGTTATTACTGTCTCTGAAGAACTTGCAGATGAGTAAATGAATGATCATAACATAGTGTGGTAAGGGCTGTCATGGGCAAACACAGAAAATCTCTATCTCTGGCAAAATTTAAATCGAGAATGCCTTGAACTCTATTGCATGAATCAGAAGGCTTAGAGAAGTATTACCCAGTTGGATAATCATCGATGAGAATCAGGACAAAGGTCATGTGCAATCTGTTCATCCCCAAATCATAGCCTTCCCATAGACACTTCAGCTCTAAAATGGTGCAGAAAGTGTGTCATGCATCTCACAAAGAGAGCATCCATAGAACAGAGACTATCGATCTACTTAAATTTTTCTTTAGCATCTAGTATATGCCCTATATTGTGCTAAGGCAAAGGTAGAAATTGCTCCCCTGATCTCCTCCCTGTTATCCCCATAGTAATATCCACCTCTGAGGGAAAGACTGACAAAAATATAGCATGTAGCACCAATGGAAGACATCACTAATCGATGGTGGCCTTTCTCACTTAGTCCAGTAGTAGTTTCTTAACTCTGCTGGAGGAGAACAATACCAATCAATAGAGTTGGTCTTGGAATTCAAATTCGCTTACAGTTTTGGCTGTCAAAAATGCCAGATATAGGTGATGGGAGGATGGAGGCAGCAAACCACCTTGCCATGTGTGTACCTATGCAACAATCCTGCATAATCTGCACATGTACCTCAGAACCTAAAGTACAATTAAAAAAAACATAAAAAAGGAATAAATTTATGCTACAACTGAATCATGGTGGAAGCTAGAGACTATTATATTAAGTAAAAGATGACAGTCACAAGGGCCCACATAATAATATGAAGTGTCCAGAAGAAGCAAATCTTCAGAGAAAGATTGTATATTGGTGGTTGCTGAGGGCTGTAAAGGAAGGAAATGGGAAGTGATTTCTCATGGATATGGGCTTTTAGGGGTGATGAAAATGTTCTAAAATAGAAAATAGTAATAGATGCACAACTTTGAATATACTAAAAACCACCAAATTGTACATTTTAAGTGGGTTAACTGTATGATATGTGAATTATATATCAATAAAGCTTTTGTATGTATATCTAAAAGAAGTGTCTCGATGTATAAGAAATTCAGCAGTCTTTCTTAATGTCTGCTGCTTGGAGAAGAAGACAGTTTGGGGAAGCAGGGAGTGAAATCAGACAACCTGCTCCTCTTTGGGCCTGGATACTGGTGAGTTACGGCCACCATCTGTTTTGTCTATCTTCTTACATTTATAATTTCTCTTTTTCCATATTGTATGTTAAGCAAAAGATTCAACGTGTTTGGTTGACCCTGAAAAGAAAGATTTGTTGGGATCAGGCTTTGATTTGGCTGATGTGTTACCTCATTTGTATGTGTCCTGTTCATCTTCACATCCTTGGCTCCTGTCATAGCCTTTAGGACATAATAAGGGCTCAGAGAACATGAGCTGGTTGGATGATTGAAGCTATAGGACAATCTTGGATCTACTCATTTGGTTAAATAAAAATCCAGGTAGACTGCAGATCTAACTGCTAACTACCAATGCCCAGGCAAGGAGGAAAACTCTCAGATATAATTCCTACTTGGGAGCAAGAAACTTAGAGTACTACTTGGGGGCAAGCCTACCTTAGAGTACTACTTACATGTACTCTAAAGTAGACTGTAGGTGCTGGGTCCCTAGGAGCAGACAAAGAACATGAGCCCCTCCTGCATGGAACTTTGGTGAAGTGGAGAAGACATATCTCGGACATATGAATACAAAACTATAAATTGTGATAGATATTATAGTTGGATAAAAGGAGTGCAGGAAGGACATAGTTTAGATTGGGTTTAAAGATTCTGAAGTGAAGAGATAGAGTGGAGCTTTGCACTTTCTCATTCCCCGCAGTCTGTCAAGGTGCTCCTCCCTGACACATGCCCTTCTGGGGAAAGACCCTGCACCTGGTCATCGCCGCTGGAGTGGCGTCAGGTGCTCTGAGTTTGTGCAGTGCAGTGCTCCTCTCCACGAGCACATGGTCTGTTACCCATCACACTCCGCTGGGCAGAGTCATAGGGAGTCCTTTCTAATATCATTAAAGTCTTAGCTACTGAGGCTTCAGTTCCAAAGCAGCAGTGGATTACATAGGAGAGGTCAGAATTGAAATTGATGGTCATAGCCTAAGAAGCCTCCTGCTTCATAGTTATAAAATTGAGTTTCTAATTCTTAAAAATATACACTCAAACAGCCTTAATAATTGTCATTTTCTTCTGGCTAGGTTTACAAATGGTTTAACTCAACCTGAGCCCTCAGAGCTTGGATTTTCAGCAATTCTGTGAAGTTAGTGGCCTCACTAGGTTTATTTTAAAGCTTTAATTTCTTTTTTTATTTTATAAAATGATGGGCTGGATTCCAAACCTTAGTAAGACTCTGGAATTCCTATTCTATTCCAATGAATTTCCTTTGTTGAGTGTTTTCTCTTTATTAATCTTTTTTTCTCTTTCTCTCTGCATAATACAGAATTTAAACCCTAAAGAATCTTGGAACCTTTCTTCTGTTTACTAACACATTCCATGAAGCATCCAGGTACCTCTAGGATAAGACAAAGAAGACTTATCATTGACGAGAATCAAAACAAAGGCTGATTTTAGAATCCTTGTTACAAATAGGGACATTATAAGAAATGAAATGTCAATATATGTGTAACAGCCCCTTCATGTGAGTATAATGTGGATCCCACAGCAGTCAACCTTTGCACCATTGAATCTGCTCATTACCTGCTTTTGCTCCCTGGTTTCTGATGTTTGTGGCTCACTCATTGCTTCATTGACATTGAGCATATTTCCCAAATGTTTTCTCAATCTTGTGTTTGCAGCAGAAGGCAGAAGCTGTGAGCCCCTGGGATTGCAGGGGCTCACCAAAGTCCACAATGGCTCACCGAAAGCACAAGATTTTTGTGAAATCTCATGCTTTAGCTGAACATTTTGCCTGCAATTTGTGTTCTAATCATATTCCTATGTGTTTTAATACAAAATGTCTCTTTCCACCAAACCTTTAAGTAGCATTGAAGCCTTGGGATGCTGTGTCAAGAACATGTACTCTGCAGCTGTGTGTCTCAGATTCCCCAGTATTCCGGGAATACTTAGCCCAGCAGAGCAGCACAGCATGTATCAAGGGATGGGGTTTAGCACAAGGTTTACTGACTGCTCCGTGCATGAGGACAAGGACCACAGTCTGATCCTCTCTTGTTGCTCAGGAGCCTCGCAACCTATTGCCCCAATTGTGGACACGGTTCTAGTCTCACCTTTCCCCATGTGGTTCTTCACTTGTGCCCCTCACAAACCAGCGGGTGGGAGTGAATCCCTGAGAAAGGGAGGCCACTTAAGCCTAGCTCAGACAAAATGCCCTGTTTTTTTTTTTTTTTTTTTTTTTTGCAGCGGGGTGGGGAGGGGGGTGGTATCTGTTTCCTGATATAAGGCAGCAATGCAGCTTTTTAGGTCTCCTTCTGCATCTCCAAATGCCCTTTTCCTCCTGAACTTCTCTTCATCACCCCAAGAAGCAATGGACTCTTCCCTCCTTCACTTCCAAGTGGCAAAAGCAAAACAACAAAGAATAAAGAAGAGAAAGAATTATATGGAAAATGATGGAATGAGAAAATCATTATTTTGCAACTGCTGCTGTAACTGAGTCAGGTGGGGACCCTGGGAGGAGCAGTTGTTGGGAATGGGATGGTTACATGGTCTCAGAGCGTCACTCCCTCCCTAGGTTATTTATTAATGACGTGGGAAAACGTTTCCTCTTTATGGAGCAGTCCAACACTTAGCACAGCCAACTGTCGACATCACCGTCATGGGAAGAAGCTGACATCACGGGCTGCCCTCTGTGATGCAGGCAGGAGGGCATGGCATCAAATATTTAGGTTTCTGCCCCAAAGACCTTAACTGGAATCTAAGGTTGGTGAGGACACAGACAGGCAAATACAGTCTCAGCACATTCTATAAAACAACTGGCATGGATTCTTAAAAAAATATGTTACAATGGCCGGGTGTGGTGGCTCACGCCTGTAATCCCAGCACTTTGGGAGGCTGAGGTGAGCGGATCACATGAGGTTGGAAGTTCGAGACCAGCCTGGCCAACATGGAGAAACTCTGTGTCTCCTGAAAGTACAAAATTAGTCTGGCATAGTGGCACATGCCTGTAACCCCAGCTGCTTGGGAGGCTGAGGCAGGGAGAATAACTTGAACCGGGAGGTGGAGGTCGCAGTGAGCTGAGATGGCGCTGTTGCACTCCAGCCTGGGCAACAAGAGCGAAACTCTGTCTCAGCAAAAAAAGTTACAATAAATAACAAAACAAAAGCACAGGTAAAGGATCTGTTCTAGGTGAAAAAGACAAAAGAGTGATGAGGTTTGAATACATTGTATGATCCTTAAGAGGGTCTTGGAAAACTGGGACATTGGAATATGGACTGTGTATATGGTAATATTATTATTGATCAATGTTAAATTTCCTGGGTGTGATAATGCTGTTTAAATTATATAGGAAAATATCCTTTTTTCCTAGAAGAAACGTTTGTGTAAAATGAAACATAAAAGTATCACAATGACTGCAACTTACTTTTGAATGATTTGGACACTGAGGAAGAAAGGGAGAGAGAGCAAGAGAGAAGGGAGGGAAGGAAAGGAGAAAGCAAAGGTGGGAAAATGTTAAGAGCCGGTGAATTGAGGTCAAGGGTGCAGAGGTGTTCTTTGTGATCACTCACTTTTTCCATAGGTTTGAAGTTTTTCAAATATTTGCAGAAAAAAATGAACATAGCAACATACCTGTCTACAACTCTTGCCTGGCGATTTTGATCTCGTACTACACTTACTTATGGGTTCTACTGTCCCTAATTTGTGGGATGTTTTCTTAACTAGGATAGGATCCTAGCTCCTACGTAATGTAAACACCTGTAGAGGTTTTTCAAATAATAAATAAATCCCACTCACATGAGTGCTGAGAACTAATATCGCACACCTGTACGCTGGATGAAGCGGTGGAATTCCACCCTTGCTGGGGCAATGAAGTGAGTCACTCCCTGCTGAAAAGGGTAAGGAATTTTAACTCTCATGAGGTCATGAAGGCCTTGTGAGTCCTCCAAGTTTGCAATCCCACATTTAGGAGGCTGCACTTCGCCTTGAAGGCCTGACCTTCACCTATACAAGATGGTGGTGTGTTTTCTTTTTCTTGTCTTGCGTGAGGGAACTGCACAAATCAGTTGGAAATAATGTAATGATAAAGCTTTTATTATAGGGAAGGAATGGTGCACAATGCTTCAGTTGGTACAGTGCTTACCAAGTTATGTTTTAGGAATACAGGGCGTGAGTGATAGGAATGAAATGTACGTTTAAGTTAGAGCAATCATAATTTTCAAAATTATGTATTTATTTAAGGTTCAGGAACGTTGCATACTTCTGTCATTTTCATTTGATTTGAAGCATGGATTTATTTTATAAAGGGGCTTGGTGCTGTGGAGGAGGGACCCTAACCAAACCTTCCTATCGGGACAATACAGTTTTGGGGCTTTTACTATCTTTTTCTTGGTGGGTTGTTTTTCTGAACCCATCCTTGATCATGAAGGAGGCATACAGGGTTTTTCCACTGAAGGGTCAGTTTGATCAGGGAAGAGGCGTGCAGAGCTGAAATAAGGGAGGCTGGGATTTTATGCAGCTGGGGGTTCCTTTTACCCTCCATGGGAGACCCTGTGAGGATGCAGGTCTCAGGAGGCTGTCCCACATGGAGTTTCCTCACCCCGACCTGTGCTCCTTTCCCACCCTCCCTCCTTACAACATGCCCTCTCTCAAGGTCCTGAACCCACTGCACCCACACTCCCTCGGAGGCCCCTGAGCTCTCTACAAGGACTGGGTTGGTCCCTTTATGGGTACCTTTTGTGAATTTTGATTTCTGAGTGCCTTCAGGGTGGGCTGGACACCGATGGAGACTCTCGCTGCTGCTGAGGCCCCACGGGGGAAGGTCCAGGCAGTTCCAGCGTGAGTGTGAAAAAGATGCCTCTCTTCTAGTTCCATCCCACAAACAGCTTGATGGGCAGCTGCCTGCCTTCCGGTCACCTGCAAAGCAGGCACGCCTTGCCAGGGTGAGCACTGTTTCTTTTTGGAGGTAACAGCCTCACACAGTGAAAGAGCTGTCACTCCTCTTCCATGGCCTTGGCATCAACCCTTGCAAACCACAAGCCCTGGTACCATCATTTCCTGGAGCTTCTGACATCTTCCCAGAATGGGCTTCCCTTACAAATGCCTCCCCACTGGCTGTGAATGAGCCTCTTTTTGCCGCACAGGGCAGAGGACGCTTCTCTAGGATTGTTTTACCTCCAAACCTTCCCCAGGAAGTAGAGCAGTGGCGGTGTTTTCCAATTCAGGCACTTTGATATATTGGGGAGGATCATAGAGGAAGACCCTCGCCCCATGCTCAATCCTGTGCACCACTCCTTGTCTCTGTTTTTCTATTTCGGTTCCATGTTGAAGTTTGGACTGTACTCTGGGGCATGGAGAGATTCTCCTCTTCTCCCTACTTGCATGAGTTAATGGGGGAGGGGCAATGGGCACACGTTGTCTCTGTCATTCTGGGTCTCATTGGGTCCCAGTGATTAAAGTATTTGAATATTTTAGCTTTATATTAGTTTTTTTGAACAGGGAACACATTTGCATGATTCAAAATTCAAACAATATAAAAGGTGCACACAGATGTTCCATGCCCATGTCTCCCCTCGGTCCTGGGCTGTGATTCTCCACTTGCCCTCAACATCCAATCTCTGCCCTCATGCCCTGCTCAGCCCAGGAAGCTGCCTCCGACACAGGGCACCAGCCCTCTTCTTGGGCTTTGTTTAGCCAGTGGGAGATGTGGATAGGGCATGGGGTGGAGCCGGAGGAGGGAAGCCAGAGGGTCTCATAACCTCCCGGTTCTGCTCCGTCTCTGCCTCACCATGGTTGGGGTTAGCTACATTCTCACGTGGCTGTGGGTCCTCTGGGGTGGCCTCCTGGGTGAATTCCCTTCTCATGGGACTCAGGTAACTGCTTCTGCCCCTCAGGCAAAGGGGCGATGGGAGCCTTGTTGCATGTGCTCAGTGAGCTTTAACTTCCTCTGTGGTTCTCCTATTCCTGCCTGCAGATGTGTATGTCATCTCTACACTGACTGGTATTGGTTGGGTATACAATCTCTACCTTCAACTCTCCACTTCAACTATCTGAGCGGCCTGACAGTTTGTAGTCAGGCCCTGAGTGACACACTTATCACTCCTTATACTTTATAGGTAACTGCTGTTACTAGGTTTTCTTTATGTGAACATGAAACATTTACATATATATTCTTTTTTATTTGGTGACAGGGCCTCACTCTGCTGCCAAGGTTGAGGGCAGTGGCACCCTCGTGGCTCACTGTAGCCTTGACCTCTTGGATTCAAGTGATCCTTCCACCTCAGCCTCCTGAGTAGGCAGAACCACAGGTGCATGACACCATGCCCAGTTAAGTTTTGTGTTTTTTGTAGAGACGGGGTTTTGCCATGTTGCCTCGGCTTGCATTTGTATTTATTCCCCCCGCCTTTCTTACGTGAAAGAGCTCAGTTTTCACCAGACAGTATATCCTGGAGGTATATTCCTAACTGCATAAAGTGTCTCACCTTTCTTCCTCTCTCCCTCCTTCCTTTCCACCCTTCTTTTCGATGCCTGCATAGTGTTGCATTCTGCAGGCTTTCCATAGTTTGCTCAACAAGGGCCTCTGTGATGAACACTTTCTCACTTTTATTTCTAACCAACATAGACAATGGCACAATAAACACCCTTGTACAGACGTGTGTCACTTCTGTGCAGGCATAAACACAATGCCAATTCCTAGAAGTGGAGAAATGCATTTACAATCTTTATCAATATTGCCAAGGACTCATCATCCTCTGCTGACATCTCCCCTGCCCCCCACTCCCAGTTCGTCTTCTGAACTGTCAAGAGAGTTCCTTCTTAGAGCACTTCAAAGCAATCCGTGGCTTCCTGCTACCCAAGTCGCCTTCCTAGGGAGGGATAGATAGATGGTGTTTTTCACTTTCTCATTCCATATTCTCTCTCCAGCCTCAGCGGCTCCCGCCTCATCTGTGCACCAGGCCCTCTCTCCACAGCTGCTGGCACATAGTGGAACAGCGGGATTCTCGGTCCTTCTGTGTCTCAGGCCACTGTGGCCACTGAGGGCTGTCGTACTCCTTCCCCTCAGCCTTCACCCATAACATAATATATCACACACAAATTAAACTATTGTGTAACTCTAGATGATGCCAAGTCCCAGCTCACATGGGTGTCCTGACCCTTGTGGGCCATCTGGCTGCTCCTTAGCTGCCTGTGTTATGAAGCCACAGCAGACCGTGCTCACTCATCCACACACGAATTGTCCTAAAAAGTCATGAGTCCTTAAGGAAAACAAGTGAGGCTTACTCTCATTTTCTAGCAAGGAGCCCAGCACGGAGTGGATGCTCTAGAAATGGCTGCTGTCATCGTTGCTTGTTTTTAAAATAGTGCATTTCCATTTCTCGCCTAACAGTCGTCTTACCCCTTTATTTCCAGAAGACGAGAGAGCAGAGATAAAACAAATGATCTAATTAAGTTGAGAAAAACTGCAAATTGGAGTGAAAGGCTGAGAAGCAAACCCGACTCCTGCGTCCTCCGTCTGTGTGGAGGGCACTGCACTGTGACACCCCAGGGGGCTTGCAGGTCTGGGTCTCAGTCTGGCCCCAGTCTTTTCTGAATTAAGGACGTTTCTGTTCTCAGCAGCTCTCCGCATACGTGGTCACATATGTAGTTTGTCATGTGGAGCTGTAGGTGGCTTGTCCCCTGCTCTGCTAGTGTGACCCCACAGAGCAGGAGAGGGAGTCTGTGATGGGGCTGGGGTATCCCCAAACCTACCTTCTTGGGGGATTCAGTAGCAGGTGATTTGGGTTTGCAGAGTGGTAGGGAAGGAGGAAGTGCAAGAGACGATGACAGTGGGAGGGGAGGGAAAAGGAAGGGAGGAGAAGGAGAGGGGCTGTGGCTGATGTGGTCGCCATTCATCTGGGGTGTCATTCACACTTTCTGCGTTTAGCAACCCGGTCTGAGTGGTGCCACGACACAGGAGAATCTAGAATATGAGGTTTCCTATTAAGGGCTAGGGTAAGGTCCAAGAACACATTTTACTAACTTACCTGAGAGAACATTTCTTTTCACTGGCTAGGAGACTTGGGCTCTATTTAGGAAGGGAATTAAAGGTGTTAATCAGATAGGTGCTTGGGGCCAGGCGCAGTGGCTCACATCTACAATCCCAGCGCTTTGGGAGGCCGAGGCAGGTGGATCACTTGAGGCTAGGAGTTTGAGATCAGCCTGGGCAACATAGTGAAACCCAGTCTCTAGGTGTGGTGATGCACACCTGTAGTCCCAGCAACTTGAGAGGCTGGGGTGGGAAGATCACTTGAGCCCAGGAGGTAGAGGCTGCAGTAGTGAGCCGTGATCACACTACTGTGCTCCAGCCTGGGCAACACAGTGAGACCCTGTCTCAAAAAAAAAAAAAATGGTTAAAAGCATGTGCTCAGTGAGCCCAGAATCAAGCAGAGAATTGCATCATTTCACCTAATATTCTACCTGGGATTGTGTTTGCCATCTTGAGGCTTTGGTGTCTGAGGTATCTTCTGTGGGTTTGTGTATGTTCATTGATTGGGATTGTGTTTGCCATCTTGAGGCTTTGGTGTCTGAGGTATCTTCTGTGGGTTTGGGTATGTTCATTGATTGGGTCTTTACTGAATATCTACCATGGGTCTGGTCAGTACTTGGTGCTAGGGACACAGATGGAGTGAACACAGCCTCAGGGCTGATGGTGCGGAAGGGGAACTGAGATATGTTGACTCCGCTCTGTGGAGGTTTCTCCCATGAGCTTGATGTTTTCAGTCCTGGTTGACTACAGGGAGGGAGAGTGGGGATCAGGTCTGGTGCAGTGGCTCATGCCTGTAATCCCAGCACTTTGAGAGGCCCAGTCCGAGGTGGTGGATCACGTGAAGTCAGGAGTTCGAGACTAGCCTGACTAACATGGTAAAACACTGTCTCTACCAAAAATACAAAAATTAGCAGGAGTGGTGGCACACACCTGTAATCCCAGCTACTTGGGAGACTGAGGCAGGAGAACTCCTTGAACCCGGGAGGCGGAGGTTGCAGTGAACTGAGATGGGGTCACTGCACTCTTGCCTGGGCAAAAAGTGTGAAACTCTGTCTCAAAAAAAAAAAAGGAGAGAAAAAGAAAAGAATAAAAAAGAGAGTGGGGATCTGAGAGGTCACACAGCTCTCTCAAAATCACGCAGCCCCCAAAGCCTGGGAAGCATGTGAGTCCGACTGACTCAGCAGGTCTCCCTGTTCCTGAGGATGCCTTTGGGGTCAACGGTTGTCTGGGATACGGCATGGGGTGGTCTCTCACCCAGGAGACACCCTCTGTCTGGTGCTGGCTCTGTGGAGATGTGAGCACCTGGGAAAAAGGCTGCAGCCTTGCTTCTCTGAGGATGCAGTCGTGGTGACAGAGGAGGAGAAGGAGGAGAGAACACTGGAGGACAGCTGGACCAGGCCAGGGACCGGGTCTGTGCTGAGGGCACCGCTAACGTACACTGAGGCCCCGGTGTGTTTGAAATGCGCTTCCCCTCCTTCTGAGGAATGAGCATCTTTGACCATGGTGCCTTGGTGTCTTTTGCTCCACCTTATGTGAAACTTGCTCCTCAACCCCTTGGCCTGGAAGTTTGGAGCCCTGGGGAGTTTTTGGTTCTGTAACTACAAACTGTGTTTGTGGGTCCCCGGAGGAGTTGAAAGCCCGACCTGCACTGGGGTCTTCCAAATGAAATTTTTTTTCCTTTCTGTAGTTGACTCATGTTTTAATTTATTAAAGCATGTTGCCCATCTGGCAGAGCTATCTTGCAGCAATTTTAATCCGAGGAGCTTAAAGCCTTTTGATCTCCCTCGTAGTTTCCATTCTCAGAGGCTGAGTAATTCAAGTAAGAGTTACCAGTTCAATTTTCCTTCCAGAGAAAGAAAGGAAGGGAAGAAAATGACCTTTCTGGAAAAAAGTAGGAGAATATCTGAGAAGGAGGTTTTGGGGAGGAAAAAAATCACAAGGTAGAAATAACTCAACAAGGGCAGTAGAAAATCATCATCCTCCACCAAGAAGCTCTGCCAGCGTCAGCACCATAAGGTCTGATGATGGCAAGAGAACCCTTTCTTTCTCCTTCCCGGTAATATTTTTCTTTGAGCTCTAGAAACTTTTGGCACATGACGAAAATCTACCTGGACTTAGAGGTGAGCAGCAGAAGCCATTTCCACCTGCACTCAGAAAGCCAAGCTCTATGGGGACAGGGCAGGGGCAAGCTGAGGAAGACGTTCCTATGTGTAGAGTTCAGGCTTCCAAAAATGATCAAGACCAACCAACAGTCTGTGGGCACCTTCCCCTTCCCTCGTTTCAAAGGTGTTGATAACGGTCTGCAGACAGACCACTGTCTTATGCCAAGTCACTTGAACCCCTTACATCCAGAGTACTGGCAGGCGGGTGTTGGGTGTGGCTGTCCCTGCACCCAGGTTTTTCAAAATCAGAAGAGAAGAGTGGGGGAAAAGGTATATTTTAATCTTTACCCCTTTTCTCAACTTCCAGAAATAATTATTGAGAGCTTTTAAAAACACATGAATTCCCTTGTCTGGATAAAGATTGAAATTTGTTAACCGATAATTAATGTATCTTTACCTTTTAATTAAAGGTTAACTCCAGTGGAAATGCCAAGGAGACTCCTTGTGCTGTGGCCAGGTGGTTCATGTGCTCTGTGTTTTGCTGCTCTGCTGGGGCTCAGAACTGGAGCCAGTGGAGGGTGTCAGGGCGGTGTGTGTATGCGTGGGACAGGTTAGGGCCTGGCAGGGTTCCAAACAAAAGCCATTTCTTTTATGCAAAATCAAAGGGAAGGCTGAAACAATTAACAAACAAATACCACCCCAAGTCAACCACCCCATCAACTACCAATCCCTGTCCCCGCCTCCTGCTTGCTTTGTGTTGTCATTGGGGGATGACGGCTGAGTCATAGCACAGAATCGCTTTCTCCAGTGTCTTTGGTAAGCAGCAGACTTCTTGGCCACGGGCTCTACGACTCCACTGGGATGGCTCCTCCTTTCGTCCTTCCTATTGTCACTTAACCACCTTTCTTGGAGCCGTCACAGATGGTGCTTAATTAAAATTTCCCCGAAGGACACTTTCTTAGCACTATTGTTTCTGCCTTAGTTAATGCCATGTGCCATATTCTGTCCAAAGTGGAGGTGGGATGGTGAATCAGTGCTCTTAGGTAGACGTTATTTTTTCATTCTATTTTGCCTAGTCCACATTTAATTTGCATCCCTGCAGGATTCATATTTACTGAACACTTACTATGTGCCGGAGCCCTTGAGTGTTATATAAACCATAAGAAATAAGATAACCGACTGTTTGACCTACAAAACCAGTCATTTCGTACGGCTCAATCTAACATCTGGTTTCACTTAATTCTTACAGTAAGTCTATGGGCGGGTACCATTTATTTTGTGGTTGGTGAGGAGTGGCAGTCCAGGGGTGTGAAGATATTTCTAAGATCACATGGTTAGGAGGCCAGCAGAGGCCACTGTCTTATGCTAAATCGCTTGTGCCCTTTTCTGTCTTGCTCTGGGTCTCAGGAACCTCACTGAATTTCACAAGGCTTGGACTAAACCCCAGTGCTTTTCAATGGGATGCAGTGCTGGGCTCTGAGGAGGCATGAGACATGAAGGTGGGTGGTTTAGTGTCACAAAGACTGGGAGGGGACTCTCTGGCTTATAGTAGGTGGGCTAGGGGTATGCAGCCCCCTGTAGTGTGGGTCAAGCTGACTGATGACCAAGCATTTTGCTCCAAATGCCCATTGGTTCCCTGTTTAGGAACATGGGCCCGCATGAACCGCGTGTTTCTTCAGACAGTAGAATTCAATCACTCCGCCTTCACTGAGTCCCAGCTGATGAGGAGGGTTCTTTGCATGGATGCCTGCTTGGTGGGATGACCCCCTCCTTTTGAGGACACGTTGGCCCTGCCTGGCTCAGGACTGGCTCCCGGGAGATGATTCTGTTGTGGGCTTACATCCCCCAGGTGGGGATGATCCAGCTGTGGGTGGGCACCTGGCCAAGCTGGCTATGGGAAATCTGACCACATGCACCCACAGACACTGCCACACGTGAACTCAGAGGCTGTGGATGGTCATCTTCTACCTACCGTGTGGCCTTGAGGGGCTGAGAAGGCCAGTTTGCAAAGATAGAGGGTAGGAGCTCACCATGGATGCCTCCTAGCTTCCCAGGGGCCTTCCTTTGGGTCACCTGCTTTCCTGTCCTTGACCTCCAAGAACCAGCTCTGTCTCCCTGCAACCCCTCCTCTTTGGCTTAAGTCAACTGGGAATGTTTGCTGTTTTTTGAAACTAGAATAAGCCTAAGCAAGAGAAGAGGAATGTCGAAAATGAACCACACTTCAGATCCCCTTTAAAAAATAAAAAGTTAAACTTAATACAGATGTGAAGATGCCCATCTTAGACTCCACGGGAGGTTAATATTTTTAGAGTAGAACATTTTAGCTTTCATTGTTCAAGGTGAATTTTCCATAATTACGAAGGCAAATTATCTGTGAATCTGGAGGATACCATTATTGAAAACAAGTTCAATTAGAAAATGTCCTGGTTTTCCAACTTTTAAGATGTTTTTTTCTTGCAATCCTTTTTTGACATTGGTCTTGACATTTCTCTTGAAATGCAGCCAATATTCACCTATTTGTTGTGCAGCTAATTTTAATAGAATGGAAATGCATTATCATAACTGATCTACATTTTGAAGTAAGAACCTGGGTGTTTCTTACTTAATAGTTATGGATCAGATAACTATTACCTATGAATGCCTGTCAATTTTGCCTATTTTTCTTAGGCAAGAAGAACAGATATTTTCCTTGTATGCAGTTTCTCATAGCTTAAGTGTTCCAGCTTAATTATCTTCAAGGCTTTATCTTCAGAAAAGTAACTGAACTACTTGGAAATAATGGTTTCAGCATCGACTAATAAAATTACACATAAAAAATTTTATCTTCGGATGCTGGAGGGAATCATGGCAGCATTAGACATTTACTCTGCTCTTATTTTTATAATTGTAAGTATTAGATCCCATCATCTCAAAAAAAGAATACACTTAATTTATTAGGAAAAAAACCAGATTGAGTTTGTTGCACAGTGAGAGCCAGATGATCGACTCCTCGAACAAGCAGGAAGCTTCTCTGAGATTTGAGAATTCCCTGAAACGTTTTTGCCGAGTTGAGTTTTGAGCTGAATCATCCATAGTCTAGATACCTTGGAGTGATGGCAACCATAACCCGGACTCTGCAGAGCCCTGCTGTACCTCGGGGCTCAGTCTCAGTTCTTCACATCTGAATCCACTTCCTTCGTCCAGTCATTTGCTCATAGCTCTGCGGGCCGAGGGAAGGACTTATTCAGCAGAGTCAGATTTCTTGTGGTCCAAAACCTCATGTTGACAGTGTGTGTGAGTGTGTGTGTGTATGTGTGTGTGCCTCTGTGTGTGTGTGTGTGTGTGTGTGTGTGAGAGAGAGAGAGAGAGAGAGAGAGAGTTGAAAGGCAGGGGAATGGATGGTCAGAGGGTAGTCTGTGCTGGTGGCTCTGTCTGCTCAGACATGCCAATGCGTCATGTCTGTGCAGAGATTGTCTCTCAAGCACCAGGTGCATTTTAGTGGCTGCCTTGACAGCCTCACTCTTTACTTCTGAGTTGTGGGGCTTGGGTACTGTGCTTCCCACACGTACCCATGTGCTGACTGCTGGAACCTGAGAATGTGGGAACTTACATGGTGAAAGGGACTTTGCAGGTGTGATTAAGTTAGGGATTTTGTGATGAGAAGATTTTCTGAATTATCTTGGTGGGTCCAGTGTAGTTACCAGGGTCCTTAAGATAGAAGAGGGGACAGGAGGGTGAGAGAAGGGGATGAGACAGTACAGGCAGATGTGGGAGTGACGCCAGGCACTAACCCAGGGAAGACCAGGGACACGGGTTCTCTCCTGCAGCCTCCACAAAGAAAGGGGTATGGGATTTGTGTTGTTTTAAGCCATGAAGTTTGCAGCGAACTGTTACAGCTGCAAAGCAAAATCAGTACAGACAGCCCACTAAACCCCAGCTCATTCCATATTTAAAAATGGGGCCAATGGTGCCCAGATCACGACGGGATGAGATGTTGTAAGGCTTGGGAACGTGTTTAGAAACTGAAACAACACACTTGGCAGCGGAAACCTTTACCGTGTGATCTTTCTTCAATGCCAAGGGGCCATCAGGTGTAGCCCTGGAGCCAAACCTCTGGGCATTGATCACTTGATTTCTGTTTTTTGTGCCAATGCCATGCCATTGCTTAGTGGGGGCTTACTTACCCTTTCCCTCTTTTGCGCTCAGTGATTCTTGGGGAGACCTTTTGCGTAATCTCCCCTGACTCTTCCCCTCTGTCCTTTTTTCTTTTCTCTCTCTCTCTCTCTCTCTCTCTCTCTCTCTCTCTCTTTTCTGTTGAGACAGGGTCTCTCTGTGTAGCCCAGGCTGGAGTGCAGTGGCATGATCACGGCTCACTGCAGCTTTGACCTCCTGGGCTCAAGAGATCCTTCTGCTTCAGCCTCTTGAGTAGCTGAGACTACAGGTGTGCACCACCACACTGTGCTAATTTTTTAAATTTTTAGCAGAGATAAGGTCTCACTATGTGGCCCAGGCTGGTCTTGAACTCCCGAGCTCAAGTGATCCTCCTGCCTCCCAAAGTTCTGGAATTACAGGCATGAGTCACCACACTCAGTCCCATTTCTGTCTTGACCCCACTCTCCCAGCAGTCTCTTCTTGTCCCTGGTTCTCTCTGCAAACTTTTCATACAAAAAGTGCTGCTTGCCTTCCACAGCCTCTCCCTCCATCTCCACTACAGGACCCTTCCCTTCTCCCAAGGTTAAAGCCCCTTCCTGCAGCTATTCATCCATTCCTGGTCCTTTACACTGGTATTCTTCAATGTTTTTGCCCCATTCCTATGGTAGTTCTAGTTTTTCATGAAGTTTCAGGTACTTTTTTTCTGTGACCCTAGAGATCAGGGATGCCAGGACCTTAAAGAATGATACGTCCCTATGGCCCAAAAGGCGTAACTGTTATATTACTGTTTATGCAGAGTGGACAGTGAGCTTGTCTACACCTGAATGTCTTGGGTAGGGATGGACACCATAGATGATATTCTGGCTCTCGGAATATTCAGGCCAAAGTATGGCCACTGAATGAAATGTTATAACCCCAAATATCTTTAGGTGAAATTCACAGGTACCTGGTTGCAAAAGCTATTTTTTGGAAAAGAAATAAAGGCTTTTATTTTTTTTGGCCAATTCCTCTTCATGATGAAAATGCTTTTGCCTTTAGGGATCCGAATATATGCTGTCATTTATGCATTTGTAAGCTTCGTTCTCCACGCTGTGCTTTGGTTGAAACAGCTCATGTATGTGGCTGGTAACCCTGCTGCTGCCCTGGTGGGAACCTTGCCACACAGCCGTACTTGCAGGTCCCCACCTCGCTGCAGCTCAATTAAGGAATTAAATTTTTCTGAAGACTTTTGGTTCACTGGATTTAATAGACTGAAGGGTTTTCTAATGTTGTTATATTGGTAATAAGCTCTTCAGTGTGATTTAGTATTTGAAATTATTTAAAGCAAGGATTCATATTAACTGGAATGAACTTATCACTTTTTATGCTAATGTTTTACAGTCTTGGAATAACTGAAATGAAATTAATGTTTTACAGGACATCGATTCTGGATATCATTTTTGCTTTCATTTGGAAGATGTTGGCATAGTTTCACAGTGTCTTATTGACATGTGCATTAAGCCTATGTAGGAGTATCTATTAATAGTTCTTCCTCTGTGACCCATTTAAATGCTGTACAATTTTGAGCCAGATCATTCTTTGCTGTTGGGGGCAGCCCTGAATACTGCAGATGTATTAGTCCATTCTCATGCTGCTATAAAATACCCCAGTCTTGAGTATTTTTGTAAAGAAAAGAGGCTTAATTGACTCACAGTTCTGCATGGCTCGGGAGACCTCAGAAACTTACAATCATGGTGGAAGACACCTCTTCACAGGGTGGCAGGAGAGAGAATGAGTGCCGAGCAAGAAGGAAAAGCCCCTCATAAAACCCTCAGATCTCATGAGAACTCACTTACTCTCATAAGAACAGCATGGGGGTAACTGCCTCCAAGATTCAACAACGTCTCTCCAGGTCCTTCCCACAACACGTGGGAATTATGGGAACTACAATTAAAAATGAGATTTAGGTGGAGACAGAACCAAACCATATCATGCTACCCCGGTCCCTCCCAAATCTCATGTTCGTATGTTTCAAAACACAATCATGCCTTTTCAACAGTCCCCCGGAGTCTTAACTCATTCCAGCATTAACCCAAAAGACTAAGTCCAAAGTCTCATCTGAGTCAAGGCGAGTCCCTTCTGCCTATGAGCCTGCAAAATCAAAGGCAAGTTAGTTACTTCCTAGATACAATGGCGGGGGGTACAGGCATTGGGTAAATACACCTGTTCCAAATGGGAGAAACTGGCCAAAACAAAGGGGCTGCAGGCCCCATCCAAGTCTGAAGTCAAATAGGGCAGTCATTAAACCTTAAAGTTCCAAAGTAATCTTCTTTGACTCCATGTCTCACATCCAGGTCATGTTGATACAAGAGGTGGACTCTCACAGCCTGGGCAGCTCTGTCCCTGTGGCTTTGCAGGGTATAGAAGCCCCTCCAAGCAGCTCTCACAGAGTAGTGTTGAGTGTCTGTAGCTTTTCCAAGTGCACGGTGCAAGCTGTTGGTGGATCTTCTATTCTGGGGTCTGGAGGATGGTGGCTGTCTTCTCACAGCCTCACCAGGCAGTGTCCCAGTGGGGACTCTGCGTAGGGGCTCTGACCCAACACTTCCCTTCCACGCTGCCATAGCAGAGGTTCTCCATGAAGGCTCTGCCCCTGCAGCAAATTTCTGTCTGGACATCATTCCATACATCCTCTGAAATCTAGGCAGAGGTTCCCAAACCTCAATTCTTGTCTTCTGGGTACCTGCACAACCAACAGCAGCTGGAAGCTACCAAGGCTGAGGGCTTGTGCTTTCTGAAGCAACAACCCAAGCTGTACCTTGGCTCCTTTTGGCCATGGCTGTAGTAGCTGGGACACAGGGCACCAAGTCCCAAGGCTGCACACAGCAGCAGGTCCTTGACCCAACCCACACAACCAAACCATTTTTTCCCGCTAGGCCTTTGGGCCTGTGATGGGAGGGGTTGCTGCAAAGGTCTCTGACATGCCCTGGAGACATTTTCTTCATTGTCTTGGCAATTAATATTTGGCTTCTCATGATTTATGCAAATTTCTGTAACCAGCTTGAATTTCTCTCCAGAAAATGGGTTTTTCTTTTCTGTTACATTATTAGACTGCAAATTTTCTTTGCCCAACTTGCAAATTTCTTTTGCAAATTTCTGTAACCAGCTTGAATTTCTCTCCAGAAAATGGGTTTTTCTTTTCTATTACATTATTAGACTGCAAAGATTCTGTGCTTCACTTCCTCTTGAATACTTTGCTACTTAGAATTTTTTTTTTCTGCCAAACACACTAAACCATCTTTCTCTAGTTCAAAGTTGCACTTATCTCTAGGGTAGGGGTAAAATGCCTCCAGTATCTTTGCTAAAGCATGGCAAGAGTCACCTTAACTCCAGTTCCCAACACGTTGCTCATCTCCATCTGAGACCCTCATCCTGGACTTCATTGTCTGTATCACTGTCAGCATTTTGGTCAAAGCCATTTAACAAGTCTCTAGGAAGTTCCAACCTTTCCCACATTTTCCTATCTTCTTCTGAGCCCTCCAAATTGTTTCAACCTCTGCTGTTACCCAGTTCCAAAGTCGCTTCCACATTTTCAGGTATCCTTAGAGCAGGACCCCACTCCTGGTACCAATTTACTGTATTAGTTCTTTTTCACACTGCTATGAAGAAATACATGGGACTGGGTGTTTTATAAAGAGGTTTAATTGATTTGCAGTTCTGCTTGGCTGGGTAGGCCTCAGGAAACTTACATTCATGGTGAAGGCACCTCTTCACAGGGCAGCAGGAGAGAGAATGAGTACCCAGCAAAGGGGGGAAGGTCCCTTATAAAACCATCAGATCTCACGAGAACTCACTCACTAACAAGAGAACAGCATGGGGCACTCCCAGGATTCAACTGCCTCCCGTTGGGGCCCTCCCATGACATGTGGGAATTATGAGAACTACAATTTAAGATAAGATTTGGGCGAGGACACAGCCAAACCGGATCAGATATTTAGCAGCATCCCTGGTCTCAACACACTAGATATCATTTACATTCACCTTGTTCAGGTTGTAACAACTGAAAATATTTTCCCCCAGCTGTGAGAATGTCTCCAGACACTGCCGGTGTGCCCCAGGGAGGGAAGAGGAAATATCCTGCTCCTCCTTTGGGAACCACGAGGGTATTAAGGGCTTTATGTGTTGGCTGTCCCCTGTCTTGTTGGTATTGGTGCTGTGTTCTATTAACATCTATTACCATAACTTGGTGTAAGGCCAGCCTGCTTCCTGCCCTCAGTGCTCTCCACTTATGGTGATTGCACCCGCTTTGCTTTTGATGGGTGAATGTTGCCACCCAGCCTCTATTATTTCTAGATCCTGCCATGCCTGTTGCTATCAGGGAGCCTGCTTCTGCAGTGGCTTCCCTTATACCCAGTCCTGTCCTGGGCAGAGGAGGGACAGCGCCAGGCTACTCAGTAGCTGGGGCTCCTCTCATCAGCACTTCCTTATTGCCTTGTTAAAGGCAATGCCCTCATTGCACTTTTTTGGGCTTTCATGGTGTATCCGCTGTGGCATGCCCTCAACTCTAGGCCCCTGGGCCCCACATCCGCTTTTTGCCATGGTGTGTCTGGCATTTTGGCCTCAGTCAATATGGGCACCATCTTCTTCAAGGTTCCAAAAGCCATCCTAGCAGCTTGTAGATATCATCTCCTGAGGTCTTTCCTAGAGTGTCAAGTCCTGTATCATAAAATCATTTTCCTGTTTCAATAAACTTTCTCTTGCCCAACTTCATTTTCTGCTCCTGCTACTGCCTTCTGGCTTCGATCTAACACTCAAATCCAGTCTCCTATACATTCTCTGTACATGTTGGCCAAGTCCTGAAGGTCCTTTGGGGAGAGCCCTTTTCTCCACTGTCAGGCTCAGCACTTTCCCCACCAGCTTATGGGTGATTCTAGCCTAGTCCTGAGTTTGGTGGCCATGAGGAAATGTGGAACTTCTCTTGGAATAGGTGTGTGTTATCTTACCAAACAGAGCCTCTGCATCATCTTCAAGCTCCAGGGGTACGAGTCTTCAACAGGGAGGAGAAGGCCAGTCTTGCAAGCCCAGAGGCATCAGGGGAATCTGGGATTCTGAGATCTTTAAGCACATTCCACCCATGACTCAGGATCCATTTCTCTTTTGATCAGACTCTGACCTGGGCACAGCACACCTGCTGACACTGAGAATTTAGATTTGTGTGGGGTTCTGCTAGGCTCATGATAAGCCTTGGGCATTTCTTCAGCTTCCTCTGCTTGTAGCCCATAGAAAATAAGAGTCTTCTTTATTTTTTATTTTTATTTTTTGACATGGAGTCTCACTCTGTCTCTCGGGCCAGAGTGTAGTGGTGCAATCTTGGCTCACTGCAACTTCTGCCTGCCCGGTTCAAGCAATTCTCCCGCTTCAACCTCCCGAGTACCTGGGATTACAGGCACCCCCCCCCCAACTATGCCCAGCTAATTTTTTGTATTTTTAGTAGAGATGGGGTTTCATCATGTTGGCAGGTTGATCTTGAACTCACAACCTCATGATTTGCCCACCTCGGCCTGCCAAAGTGCTGTGATTGCAGGAGTGAGCCACCATGCCCGGCCCCTGAGTCATCTTTATTTTTATAAAATAAACCAGAGCTTCCCATATGGGCCTGGGTTTTGTACTTAACCTTGAGTTCTAATTAATCACCCCCAGCCTTGCTTTCTTTCTGTCTATAGCCTAGATTTCCACAGCAGCAGCTATCTGATTCCACTGTGTTTATAACTACTCTTTCTCCCACATTTCTTGGCTATCTGACTCAGTCACTTCATGGTTCCCACACTGAGCATTCTTTCCACAGGCGTAGCACCCCACTTCCCCAGGGTGAGCGCTCTAACACCCGCACACTGCTGCACTTTCGCGGGGCTCCATGCTGCACCTGCGTGCTGCACTGAGGATCCAGCTGTTCAGCTGGCTGGCAGGTGATCCAGCTCTGAACCCTGTGCCAAGGTCTTCTTTGCTTCCACTGCTCCTGATGTGACTCTCAGGTCAGTTTTCCAGAAGCTGCTCCTAAGGTGGAGATGAGAATGAGGGTGATACTGAGCCACACCTTGTAATGATACTGTGTGAGAGTAGTGGGGCAGGATGGGGCACAGGGAGAACTCAGGCCATGATTGAGGCAGGACAATGCTCCATGGATCCTACGCAAACTCTGGAGACGGGATGGAAGATTCTGCAGAGCTGTCCCAGGTTGGGACCAGAGAGGACCAGGCCTTTTTTTGATATATGCTGCCCCCCTGCATAGCTCCTTTGGCCGAGAGCAGTCTCTCTGGGGGCTCAGAATTGAGAGTTGAGTCCATTGCCAACACTCTCGGCAGGTGGGAGAATGAGTACGTCAGTCTGCAGAGGGTGGGGAATGGGGGTGGTTCACTGCGGAGCGTCCCACAGAAACCAACCTTGGCTCTTAGTCACCTCAGGATGCCTTAAAAGAATACCGCAGCCCGGGAGGGTCAGCAACAGAAAATTACATTCTAATGGTTCTGGAGGCTGGAAATCTGAGGTCGAGGTGCCAGGGCTGGCTCCTCCCCTTGGCTCTGTCTCCACAGGGCCATCCCCTTGTGTGTGTCTGTGTCTTAATCTCTTCTTCTTATAAGGACACCAGTCATAACAGATTAGGGCCCAACACTTACAGACCTCATTGAAACTTAAGCCTCATTAGAGGCCCTGTCTCCACATACAGTCGTGTTGGGAGTCAGGCTTCAGCATACAAATTTGGCGAAGACACGATCTGGTCCATAGCCCTAGATGAGCAGGCTGGCTCTGCAGAAAGAATCACAGATCTGAAATTTTGGGAACAATTACTGGAAAGTGAATTGGAGGAGTTCACCAGTGTAGAGAGTGGGAACAGGGAAAATAATTAAGGACTCAACAAAACCCATTTCTGAAAGCTGTCAGGCTGCTGAGGATCAAGAAGGCCTATGAGCTGGCCCACAGTGCAGCCTTCAGAGCTGCAGAGGCTCTTTGAATACAAACACCCACTGACCTTTTCATCAAACGGAGGGGCTGCAGAGGGGGTGACACACAGGCTCTGCAGGGCAGGCTTGGGCATTTAATTGGGCTGAAGGGAACTGCGAGTTATAAAATGACCTTTTCATCCATACATGGGGAATAATTTAAACCTTAAGAATAGCAGCAACTTCAGGTATGTTTGTAGCACTTGGAATTAGAAGATGTGGCAAGAGAGAGATCCACAGGACCATCGCGGATGGATTTTACCTGTCCCTGTCGGTCTCCTGTATTCTTCCTTTCTCTCCTGTTGGTTGATGCCTTTTGGAAGAGTCACCTCACCTAGTGTCGAGATGGCATGGAAGATGGAAGGCTGCATGCATGAAACACAAATTATTTCAGATTAGAAGGAGACATGGAGCGGGGGGAGAGAGAGAGAGAGAGAGAGAGAGAGAGAGAGAGAGAGAGAGAGAGAGAGAGAG
>CM052665.1:53128139-53146771 GCA_028533165.1 Leontopithecus rosalia
AGAGGCAGCACGGTGTTTGTGCCATATATTTTTTTTTTTTGAGACGGAGTTTCGCTCTTGTTACCCAGGGTGGAGTGCAACGGCGCGATCTCGGCTCATTGTAACCTCCGCCTCCTGGGTTCAGGCAATTCTCCTGCCTCAGCCTCCTGAGTGGCTGGGATTACAGGCGCGCACCACCATGCCCAGCTAATTTTTGTATTTTTAGTAGAGATGGGGTTTCACCTTGTTGACCAGGATGGTCTCGATCTCTTGACCCTGTGATCTATCCGCCTCGGCCTCCCAAAGTGCTGGGATTACAGGCTTGAGCCACCATGCCCGGCCCTGTTTGTGCAATATTCTTTGCTAAAATCCTGGAAGATCACAGCCAAATATTTCTGTTCATTACTATTTTTTCTTCAAAAAGGCAGTAAAACCCAATTATCCAGATTTAAATCAGGTGTGATTTGTAGGAAACGTTTTTAACATTTTAGAAAACTGGATTAAAATTTGACAGCAGATATTAAAAATGCCCTTTCCCCCTCATTTTTCAAAAGAGAAAATCCTTACCTGTTGGCATGGGAAAGAGAACCTAATTTCGCAGAACAAAAGAGCTTTCTTTCCTACAGCAACATTCACACTTAGTGACCGAAAGGGTATTTATTTATTTAGAAGTGGTTTCAGGTGCTGACTCAGTGCTGGGCACTGTGCCAGGTGTGGGCAAGGAAAAAATCAGCAGGGTGGTGTGACCTGGCCTCTGCCTCTCCCCATAGGCTTGACGTCCAGAAGGTGGGAGACAAGGTTTGAGTAAACACACATTCATGCAACATTGCAACAAGCACTTCCTTCCAGGAGGGGTTTGGAGAATTAGGCTGCACGTCCATATCCGTAGATAGAACCTGCACAGCCTTCTGGCGCGGGGCTGTATCACATCCAGTGGTTGACAGCAGGCTAGAGTCTGCAGGAAGATTCAAGCTCAGGGCAGGAGAGAAGGAGGTGAGGAGTCAAAGATAGGAGTCCCTGGGCTCACCCATCAAGCTAGAGATGCTGAAGCTCAGACGGCTGTGTAGACACCGAGGCTGTATAGTTGGCATTGGGCTGGGAAGCAGTGAAGGCAGAAGAGGGGGCCTCGCCACCAAAGCCTGGCTGTGCAGTCTCTGTTGCAAGGAGGGTGACCACATTCTTTGTCTGTGCTGGATTAAAACAGCACTATTCCTGCAGAGGCAAGGAAATGAATCAGAAGGTAAGTTCTTTTTAAGAGTCCCCACACTCCCAGAAACTATACACAAATGATGCATTTGGTATGAAGTCTGAAGAGAAACCCTGGGTCAGTAATATATAGTGTCCCCATAATAATCTCAAAGGCAGCTTGGGCCAACTCTACCCCTTCAGGCAGGATCACGCTCCCAAGAAGATGAAAATCATCTGTCCTTATAATATATATTTCCATAACTTAAAGAACCACCTGTCTGTATTTTAATTCAGCCAGGCTGAAGTTTTCCCCAAGATCTAATATATGAAGCTGCAGATCTAATTCTTCTGAAGTTCCTTCAAAATTTATTTTCCAGCTCAATATATTTAGTGTATGTAGTTTTGCTTAGGTTGGCAGATGCAAGGCTTTAATATTCTATATGACCAGTGGAGAAAATCAGACACTGAGCAATGAAGCAACTTCGCCAAGGTCATACAGAAAACGATTTCTCATGTCCGCGATCCAAGCTCTAAGCTTCTGGTTCAGAAGACCATTTGTCACATAACAGAGTGTTTGGCTAACCTGAGAAAAGTCGAATGATGGGGCACATTGCAGCAATTTCCATGAGATTGACATACATGTGTAAAAGTAAACCACAGTCCACCCAGCAGCCTGAAGAGGAGGTGGAAAGGGAGGAAGCACTGCATCAGGTGGCGCTTCTCAAACCTGACTGCTCATCAGAGCCACAGGAAGAGGCTGAAAGATCGCGAATCGGCCATCCTTGTCCCTGGAAACGCTGCGAAGAGGTCCAGGGAGTCTTTGCAGTTCTTGGTCTGATACCTGGTCTTGTTGCAGTACGAGTCCCAGGGGGATCTACAGGGCCAGGAGATGTGGGCCCAGGGCCCATCTGTGGGAGGGGATGCAATGTGTGTTCAGGCCGGGGTGCTGCTTGACAGCCGGCGCTCTTGCGCTCGGGACCTGGGGGATTGCACACTCAGACCCGTCTTGTGTCACTGGCGAGCACCGATTTCCAGGGCAGTTTGGCTCTCCCTTTGTGGCAATACTGAACATTTATTTGTGTTCTCTGTATCGGGACAACTCCACAACTCATTAGCAGGAGACAGTTATTTATTTACTTTTTTTCTTTTCTTCTTCATTATTTTTTTAAATTGCATTTTAGGTTTTGGGGTACATGTGAAGAACATGCAAGATAGTTGCATAAGTACACAGGTGGCAGTGTGATTTGCTGCCTTCCTCCCCTTCACCTATATCTGGCATTTCTCCCCATGCTGTCTCTCCCCAACTCCCCACCCCCCTGCTGTCCCTCCCCTATTCCCCCCAACTGACCCCAGTGTGTAGTGCTCCCCTCCCTGTGTCCATGTGTTCTCATTGTTCAACACCCGCCTATGAGTGAGAACATGCGGTATTTCATTTTCTGTTCTCAGGAGACAGTTATTTTACTAAAGATGTCCTGGGGACATAAAGAGGATGAAATTGCATGCCACAAGGCAAACCTTGAGGAAATCCCCTTTAAGCTACTTCTATCTTTTCCTTGAAAATTCCACGCGTGCTACCAGAACCGAGTGCCGAGACTGCGTGGCTTAAACAACGGAAATGTATCCCCTGGCAGTTCTGCAGGTTGAAGGTGTGAGGTCAAGCGGCGGCAGCGTTGGTTTCTCTGAGACCTCTGTCGTTGGCTTGCGGAGACCGTCTTCTCGCTGTATCTTCACAGGGATGTCCCTCTGTGCGTGTCTGCGCTTTAATCTGTTCTTCTTATAAGAACTTCAGTCCTACTGGATTAGGGCTCACCCTGGTGACCTTGTTTTAACGTAATCACCTCTTTAAAGAACTTACCTCCAAATAAGGTCACGTTTTGAGATATTGAAGGTTAGGACTTAAATGTATGAATTCTGGAGGAAGGCAGTCAGCTCACACCATAACCCATCCTCTCCCCAATAGTCTTTATAATCCCTTGGTTGGTCCCAAAGAATTGCTGAGTCTACCCAGCAAAGCCCCAGCCCAGCCCTGTACCTCCAATCCCGCCCCTTCACTTGGAACCTCAGCAGTAACTGCTGTGCTGTCAAGCCCATGCTGCTGCAGCCCTTGATGTGTCTTTGTGCTGCTAGAAAATGCAGGTCTGCTCCGGAGCCAGCCAGCAGAGCACAGGCGGATTCTTCGTGTCCCCTCTGCACAGCCTGCAGAACGGCAGCAGGGACCCCGTGGAGGCTGACACTGGGAGGCACCTCCTACAACTCCAGGCTCTGGGAGCTCCTGCTCCCAGCAGGGCAAGAGTCCCCTGGGGGGGCTGTGGTTTTGCCCCTGAGAAATCACAGGTGTCTCCTAGAGTAGATAAGCAAGCCCCCTTCTTCCAATCTGTGGATGTGCCATACACTGTGGCTCTGGTTCCTCACTTCTGCCCTCCTTCTCCTCCTTTCCCACTGCTAACCACCTGGGCAACCCTAAAGGCACCCCATGTGGGCCTTCCCAAGCATGGCACTGGGGGCAAGGAGGAGAAGGGGAGTGAGAGGAGAAGGAGGATGCTGCCTTTACTAGTTTGCAAATGTTTTGTGTGGTCAGGATATGTATACAGTTTACACAAATATAAAATGTAAAGGAATACAACACATTTACATATATTATATATAATGTTCATTTCTGTTGCTTTGTGAAATATGAGTTTTTTTATTATTACACTTGAACTGGGGTATGTGTGCAGAAGGTGCAGGTTTGTTACATAGGTATACACGTGCCACGGTGGTTTGCTGCCTCCATCCCTCCGTCACCTACATTAGGTATTTCTCCTAATGCTATCCCTCCCCAATACCCCCACCCCCTGCTATGCCTCCCCTAAGCCCCCAACCCCCTGACAGACCCCAGTGTGTGATGTTCCCTTCCCTGTGTCCATGTGTTCTCATTGTTTAACACCCACTTATGAGTGAGAACATGCGGTGTTTGGTTTTCTGTTCCCGTGTCAGTTTGCTGAGAATGATGGTTTCCAGCTTCATCCATGTCCCTGCAAAGGACATGAACATATTTTATAGTAACTCATGTGCCAAACTTCTCATTGGAGGGGGCTTGTCTATAGACGGGGCCCCATGTGAAGTGGCTGTAAGTTAAGGAGATTGGTTCCCACGAGAAGCTACAGGAGAGACTCTGTCTTGCTCCCCTGTGTTCACGTGGGGTAGGTGACGGTGCTGATTGGCCGGCGCTCCTGGCCAAGGCCTCTGAGGGCAGCCTGTTCCTGCTGGTGCCCATTTTGGCCTTCTGCTTGCTGTCCAAGGTGAACCTGAGGAGGTGGTGGCATCGGCGGCCTGGTGTGTAAGGACAGTCCAGGGTGAGGGCGTGGGGTACTGAGCTCAGGAGAGAGGATTGACAGCCTGGTGTCTTGTGGCCTGCTCTGCACAGGGAGATGAGGGGGCTGGGGATGGGTCACAAGAGTTGAATCTTCTCACCAGACCCGTAAGTCCCGCTCGGGGACTGGCAGAGTAACTGATGTGTATGCACCTCTATCTACACGACGCCTCTCTGGGACAGTTGAGGGTCCACTCTGACGCCTTGAAGACTTCAGAGCCTCATGGTGTTGGGACTGAACAAAGGATGGAACATCTTCCCAGAAAGGCCGAACAGGGCTAAGGCAAGGAGACCTTTCACCAGGCCGGGACCAACGCCCAGGCTCCTTCCTCGCCCCTTACTGTTGTGCGGCGCGCACGTCGGTAAGACTGCTGGAGCTGCTCTCCTCCCTTGTTGAAGTCATGGGGACCCAATTCCATGTCCTAGGCCATCTGCTCTTGCCCTTCCAGCTCAGGGTACAAGCAGGGCAACAGATTTGGGATGGCGGAGAGAGAGCAGAGATGTGAAACTCCTTGGGCTGAGTTTTGTGTCGTAAAGGGCAAGGGAAACACAGCGCTCGCTAAAAGCTGGAGGGATGTGAGCAGGCATGCAGGTGTTTTCAGAACTCCTCTTCCCTTAGAAAAACAATCCTTCCTACCGACATTTGAAAGGTATGTTTCATGCATGTAAGTTTTGCACTCAGTAGAAAATGCACAATGGCCTTCCTGTGATGATCTTTGAACCTCTAGCTTTTCTTTTTTATATATTTATTTTTTAAGACATGGGATCTCACTCTGCCGCCCAGGCTGGAGTGTACTGCTTTTAAAGAAAGCCCAAAACCTAAAATGCAATTAAAAAAAAGAAAATAAAAATAAAACTACAGATGCCCCTGTTAAAAAAAAAAAAAGCAAGCAAGCTAGCATTTCCTTCTATGCCTGCAGGAATTTGGAGCAGAGACCTAACGTGCCATTCTCTTTTACACCACTAGATGGCCCTTGGCGCTTCAGATGTCAGTCAGGCTTGCAGACAGGTGAATGCATTTCATTGGCTCCAGGGAGGCATGATGCCACCGGGCAGCTCTTTTTAAGAGAAAAGCCAGAACCAGTGGAGCAGCGACCCCTGAGCAGTGTTCTCTGTGCTGAGTGGCGGGACTGAGCTGCTGAGTTAGAGCCAACATGAGTGAGGTGAGTGACGCTTCGACCTGTAGAGGGAAACTTAGGAGTGAGGAGAAGGGACCTCGGCTGAAGGATTAGGCTCAGGAAATGTGAGGGGTTGGGAGCAGTGCCGGAGCACAGATTAATCTAATTACTTGCTTGGAGGACTGACAGTACTGATCTCTTGATTTGAATGGCAAATGCAGAAATCGGTTAAGTTTGCAACTTTTACAATTAACCTTAGGGAGAGAAAGGGATGGCTTGTTTGCTTCTGATTGAATGGTGACTTTGAGAAGTGCTTTGGGTTTTAGAGCTCAGAAAAGAAAGCCAATTGTTTAATTCTCTCATGAAGATGTGTGTCTTTGCGCAATTCCCGCGGTGACCCCTTTCAGAATGTGAGCTGGCAGGTGGTCATCTGGTGAACGAAAGCCTTGGAAGGGAAGGGGGCAAAGCGGGAAAAGGGCTGGCTGTGGGGTGGCATTTCATGGCCCAGCTGGACAAACTACCTCTGCAGTTAATCAGAGCACCAGGGAAAGAAATGCAGACAGTAGTAGGACCCAGGAAACATCAGTGTGTGCAGGTCTGTGGCTCTAAGACCGGACGCAGCCCTGGCAGAAGAGGAGCTACAGTTTTGCAAATCCAAAGTCACTTCTCTAAATATGTTTATGCAGAATGTGTTTCGTTGGGGCCAACTGACAGCACGTTTGTTTTTTTAAGATTGTCTTCTTTTTTTCTCATCTATGAAGCAGATTAGTGGTGGTACAACACCATCCTCTAATTCAACTCAATAACCGAGCCAAATGCATTTTCATTTCCTCTTGGTTGGCACTTAAATAATTACTTTTAAAGATCTTTTGTCTTCTCTGTCTTTTTTCTGACAGATGGATGATCCTTTTCTTGGGAATCTAGGGTAAAATTAACAACTTCAGAAATAAAATGCCTCCTCCCTGCTTTTGTCTCTCTGATGGGTGATTTTTCATATAAACATGACTAGAAGAAGAGCAAAGCACTATACAACTTAGAAAGAGGGTTTGGGACAGAGCCAGGGGTTTGAGGCAGGGAGAGACCGACTGTGGGGTGGAAGACGGGAATTCTCCCACCGCCGCCACCAGCAGTACGTACGACAGCAGCCAATGCTTGCCTGTGTGCCAACAGTGCCAGGCTCTCTCTATACCTGTCACCTCCTTTGAACCTCTCAACAGCTCTGCGCAGTAGGCACCATTATTATTCCCAACTGATGGATAAGGACACTGAGGAACAGGGGTGGGAAGTAGGTGCTTCCAGGTCATCAGCTAATGAACAGTAGAGCCCGGACTTGGGCTGCAATGCTGGGTGGTTGACTGCCTGGTGAATCTTGATGTCCAAATGTGTATGGAATTTGCTGAACAGCTGGATGCCAGAGGTTGGAAGAGGAGAGGGGAGGTGAGGAGAGAGAAGCTGGGGTTCTGAAATAGAGATGGGGTGACGAGAATGAGACCTCCATTTTCCGTGTCCTAGGGCGAGGGGTTTTCTGCTGGACTCTAAGGAGCTTTCAGAAGCTCCTGTGCCCACTCTAGCTCACCTTGCTTGCAACAAGAAGGGATAGCTGTGTGGAGTGGTTTTTCTTTAAATACAACTTATTCAAGAAGAGTTTCTTAGAGAAGAAGGAGTTAGAAAGTAGCACAGCACTGAGGGGCAGCTTCTCAGATCAAGTCAGCTACCCTGGGATTCTGGCTCAGTCATGCCATCTCTTGCTGAGGCTCCTGGCCAGCAAGGTGCTCACGAGCTCCCCAGGAGGCTCAGCTCTGCTGGGCTCACTCAACTGTGCGGGTCTCCAGGGAGAAAGCGCGTGTTCCAGAGTTCACCTGTGATTAGGGTCACAGCCTGGTTCCTGCTGAAGGTGTAATCAGGGCAGCAATGCAGTCACGGCCCCACCCTGGCTCTTATCAGACACATTTGCAGGCTCTTGCAAGAGCTCTCGCCTCAGTTCCTCTAATGTGGATAAAAGCACACAAGAGGCGCAGTCCACTTTTCTGCTCACAAACCCCTCCCAGCTCCCTGCCCCCTTCCTCCCTCCTGCCCCTTCTCCCCCTCACATCATATGGGGCCCCCTCCCTCTGACCACCAGCTCCTGGCTGATCTCCAAGGTCCTGGGCGTGTGCTCCTTGGAGAGCAGGAATTTGTCCTTTGACTAAACCTTAAATCTGCTTAAAATGTTTAATAAAGTGGAACAGAAGCTCCTTTCTGAGAACTGGATTCCCCCTTCACGGCATCTCCCAAGGGGTTTCTTTGGTTGGATGAATTAAATGTGGTTTCTAGTTTTAATAACTCTCAGGCAGAAATGGATTTCAGGTGATCATTTACTTGCATGTGTGACTAATTACCAAAGAAAGCCAGAGCAATGGGTTTTGCCAGACGTTCCTTGACCTTAGGATTTATTGGGGTCTGGTGGGCAAATAGTGCCAGCTGCAGCGCTGGAGCTCCGAGCCTGCTGCAGAAATGCTGGAGCTCATTAGCTGCTTACTTGGGCTAGTGGACCTGTTTGCTGGCTGGAGAGGACCTCAAAGCATCATCTACTTCCTGGGGTCTGCTCTGCACTTCCAGGCTTCCCCGCCTTTAAGGGAAAGATGGAGCAGCAAAGGGAGCCTCGAACTGGTTTGAAACTGGGCAGCTTTACAGGAGGACGTTTTCTTTATTTCCTGTAAAAACACTTTTCCTGGGAAATGACATGTGATAGAAAAGAACAGCTCAGGAAAGTAAAGTACAGCGAGGAAAGTAAAGTCCAAATTTAGGGAAATGTGAGAGTGGAGGTGGTTTGTGGGGGTGTCTGATTTACATTTCGGTATTAAAATATGTCAGATGTGCCGGGAGCAATCTATGAGGTGAATTAGAAGATAATGTAGCAGGAATCAGAATGCAGGCTTAAGCCCATCAGCTGGATCGGAAATCCTAACGCTCATAGCCTCAGTTTACAAAGTGCGTTCTTTCTCCCTCATGGGACTCACTCAGGCACAAGGAAAATGGCTACCTTTGTTTACCCACCTAACAGAGGTTTTGAAAAAAAGCGTTCCCGGAACAGTAACCATCAGTCCCATGTTCTCCTTTAGGTGTCGTTTTAAGTTGCTTTTCAAAATAACTTATTTAGGAGAGCCAGGGGCAAGGTTGGAAGGGGTAAGGACGGACATCTGGGGTGTTGATTTTAAAACGTGACACCCTTGCCCTGTTTAGGGTGCGGGCTGGAGACGCTCTGAGTCACACAATCAAATGACAGCTGTTGATTGGATTTGAGACCCCTTTGGGAAAAGCCTCTTGGTAACCCCGAGTTTCACAGTCATGGCTGGGCCTTTTTCTTGCTTTGGCGTGGATGGGAAAGTGCCACTCTGTGCCAGTGCCGTGGCTCTTATGTGTAGATACTGGCCGCAGGGAAACATGATGCCCATAAAGGCATGGTTTGAAAAACACCAAGGACATTTAAGGGCACATCTTTAGATACGCATGTCTGTTCTTAGCACACAAATAGAATCAATGTCAAATTTAATGTGTACATTAAAATGTACTATGATCCCTAAAGGAAGAAGAAAGCAGTAAAGGTCATTTTTCTTGATGGAGATTGCCAAGGAGAGGCTACATGCACTTAACTCATGAGCTGAGGGAATAGACAAAACGTGAATTAAAACAAAGTGTTTTGCCACTGATTAAAAAATATCATGAAACAGTGGTTTGGGGCTCACATAGTTGACTGTCATGGTTACCCAGTGGAGGGACTGATGTCAAAATGAAACAGATCATGGCCAGGTGCCGTGGCTCACACCTGTATTCCTAGCACTTTGGGAGGCTGAGGCAGGTGGATCACTAGGTCAGGAGTTTGAGACCAGCCTGGCCAAGATGGTGAAAAAAAAAAAAACTTTTTGTTTTTTGTACAAAAAGTGCAAAAAACAGCTGGGCACGGTGACAGGCACCTATAATTTTATCTACTTGGGAGGTTGAGGCAGGAGAATCATTTGAACCTGGGAGGTGGAGGTTGCAGTGAGCTGAGATCGCACCACTGCACTCTAACCTGGGTGACAGAGCAGACTTTGTCTCAAAAAAAAAAAGAAAGAAAGAAAGAAAGAAAGAAACAGGTCTAAGAAGAGAAAGATTACAGCTTTGAGCTTCTTATGATGTAAGAGTAAACTCAAACAGATGCTAATGGGTGGGTGATTAGATTTGTAAGGAGCTGTATGTTTTAGACCAGTTGTTAAGCACAGACTCTGAGGGTGACTGTGTAAAATGTGGGGTTTGCAAACGTTCCGCAAAACTCAGCAACAGAAGGGCAAATGACAATTTAACTTCTTGTGTAATATTAACCCCATTTGGGGGTGTACCAGCCTCAGAGACTCTGAAAGATCGAGCAAGTTCCATTTAGCTTTGTTGGACAGCACCATGGAAGATACTCTTTCCTCTAATTGGGGATGTTAAGTCCAGACAGACACCAGTTACAACTTCAGTTTGAAGTTCAACTTTTCCAGATAGAGATGAGGTCAAAATTAAGCAGGAAAACGTATTTCCTGGGCTGATGATTGGAAAGAGTTGCCACAAAATTTGTTTCCCTGATCATGCATTTTATGAACAAATGCTGTGGGGTTGAAGAGTCTCAGGTTTTCTCTTCTGAATTCTAAGAATGACACAGTGCAAGATTATGTATATATATTTATACATATAAATATATATATATTTAAAAAGAAAATAAGCGACTCACTATTGATTTTATTAAAGGTTTAGTGAAGTAGTGCAATCAAGATGAAAAGAAAACGTGTTTTTATAATGAAAACTTTTTTAAACTGATGGTGAACACATTTTTGTGTTATTTTTTAAAATTCTAATTTCTACTGTCAGTGCTTCATTAGAGATGTGATCGGGGAAAGGCATTCACAGTTTCTCTGTGGTCCTTCTGTTCTTAGACCACTGGGCACATTGAACTATTTGGATGCATAAACAATACCAGGACCTAAGCCTGGGGCTTTTCGTTAATTTAGAATGACTTTCTAGAAAGGTCTTCATACTGGGAGAAAAGAACAATTTTTAGGGGATGCATGCATACAGGTTTATGTTATATTGGCTAATATTTTTATAAAACACAACATTAAAAATCATGCTGTTAAAGTATTATGGGCTGCTTAGTATTGATTAGAAGCATCCTAGACTGTGAACTTCCCAATAGGGACAATTTCATATCATTCACAAGCCTGACTGCTGGTTTGCCCCTTGGTAAGTGTCCAGTTACTAATTGAATAAATAAGTTTTGGGATGTGGATTAATCAATTGCTGTAATCAATAGGCCAGGCACCCTCTTTTCTAAATGTGGAGGCTTGTGGTCGGGATGCATTTGGAAAAGACATATTCCGTCTTTTGTTATTTACTCCTGGTTTGAAGCCCGTGTTTGCCACTGAAATCCCTTTAAGTGGGACATGGGTGCATGGTTATATACGCAACATAAGTGGTCTCATGACAGTAAAAGAAAATGAGAAAAAGTAAGAAGAATCTCCACAGAAGGAACTCTTGACATTTGGGAAAATGTCAGGGAAAATATGGGAACTGAGCGAGGGATGTAGAATTCTAATATCCTATTTTCCGTGTTGTCTCAGTTGAGACTAACTCACTTCAGATAAGTTCAGTGAAATTCAAACAAAAGAGATTGTAGCCAGAGAGGCAGAGCGTGTGAATGTCTTGCAAAATGGTTTGCTGTATCGAAATAGAAAACCAATTTGATTGTGATTAGAAGAGAATAAGAGAGAGTCTAAGCAGATCTTTAGTAACAAGGCTCCTAGTGCCCAATCGCCATCAGCCCAGTTGTAAATTCTGGCATATTGTTGAAGGTGAAATACATCTATCTAGCACGTAGAAAGCAAATTGCATATTATTGCAAGTAAATAGTTTAATTAACATCTAAAATTAATTCTTAATAATGTACTTACAATATTAATTAAAATAAATAATTTACATTTAAATGTTTACATATTTTAGTAAATTTATATTTGAAATAGGAATATGTGAAAATTTACATGCACAAAGGGATGGATTCCAATTTGTTCTCTTGGGGAGTTCGAAACTGAATTGCATGTCCACACCCGTGTGCACTCTGATAGGATCTCCACTTCCCTATCATCCACCAGGTGTAAACTATTCACCACTTTTCTTCCCATCTTTCAGATGAGGTGCGATATGAACACTGAATATGGAAACATTTTTCAATCACCTGGGCACAGGTGCCTTTGGGGTATAGATATGAGAATGTTCAATAAGCCATTGTTTTGTGCCACAAAGGCAAGCTTGCCATAGTCATCCATGGCTCAAATCTATAAACACCAGCTTCATGTTGGGGCCATTCTATGCAAACAGTTCAGCCTAAGCCACACATTCCAGGCATTGGTCTGCTTATATATTGTTTATGCCTCACAAAGAGCTCTAAATTTATGTTCAGAATCTCACTGAATTTACTGCTCACTCCATTTCTGAAAGGGAAACACTTGGCCCACATTTAAGACATGCCAGTAGAAAAATCAATCTTCCACTAAATGCCATTTTAAAATAGTTTAATTTTAACCCACCATTTCATAAATAAAAGGAAGATGAATTAGACTCATAAAGCAGGAAGGTAATCATCCACAAATTGAACATTTAAGGGGAAGGAAGCAAAAGCTGTGAACTCTTCCAACCATTCAAATAAGGCAATTTTCCTTACAAAGGAGCTAGAATAGAGAGCAGGGGAGTCCCTCTCTTCAAGGTTTCTGCCCTCCATTTAAGGACAGTCTTGGACTTGGATGAGACTAGAATGTCTCCAGCCACACACAAGTCAGACCTCTGCCTGGTAGTTCGACAGACAACTTTTGAATATTAAATATTATTTACGACGATTTAATAGCAAGTCGGGGTCCAGACTGGCTTGAGATCACGTTATTCCTGGTATGACAATCCAAGTCTGTGGCACAACAAAGGACACCGTCATCTGTCCCCATAGCATCGCATCTGTGGTTTGGTCAATAATCCAATGAAATAATAGTTATTTTAATTATATTCAACCTCTGAGAAAAGGACTCTACAAGTTGACAAGACCCATTAACGTGTGTCTTTATCAAATGAGAGTAAAAATATAACAAGAAAACACAAGAGGGAGAAATCATATAATTTCTTCCTTTTTTTCCCAAGATCTTTTAGTTTTTGAACCAGTAGAAGCATCTGTCTATCAGGTCGCTAAGTTCTAATATATATATATATTTAAAGCCAGCTAAGAGATTACACCTGCTTGAAAATTTATGATTCTTATGTACAGTAGTTCCCCCTTATCTTCCAATACCCAGTGGATGATTGAATGTGTGGATGATACTGAATCCTATACATGCTATGCTCTTTCCATCCCATAATAACTGAAAGTGCTACTAAGTGGCTAACGGGCAGGTAGTGTAGACAGTGTGGATATGCTGGACAAAGGAACGATTCATGTCCTGGAACAGCTAGCAGTTTCATAATGCTACTCAGTACCGTGTAACTTATGAATTGTTTATTTCTGGAATTTTCCATCAAATATTTTTGGACTGTGGTTAACAGCAGGTAACTGAAACCTCCGAAAGTGAAACCAAGGACGGTTAAGGGGGAGCTACTCTGCGATTTCCTTAAGTAGTAGCCACTATTTCATTAGGAGTTGTTAGAAAAATACAACTTTTCTTGAGTCCAGCAAAATTTCTCACTGTATTTAGGGTTTTCTTTTTCTAATTGTACATTTTCTCACAGTTTTTTGATATGCAAAGAAATCTCTGATGCCATAAATGGGTCAAATTTCGAACCGAGCGCGGCTGTGCAACAGCATCCTGAGTGCCCGTCTCCTCATCTCTGAGGGGTGAGAGCGTATGCACAGACACTCGCACCGCCACAAGCTTACCCATGTCCAAGATGGGCCATGGTGTGGAGTCTTCCTTTACAGATCTTATCTCTGCATGTTCAGTGAGTTTTAGATGGAAATAGCAACAAGCAAAACTTCAAACCGTGAGGCCATAGTGTCATCTTCTCCTTAAAACAATTAAGGGTGACCTGATGTGATTTTGTCCTCTTGCCTTCTATGACTTTCCACAATTGTCATTGCTGTAACAAGTGTTTCAGCATATCAACATTTTAGGGACTATCTTCTCAATCTCCCCACAGATCCATAACAGAACAATGGAATAGTTGTCCACAATGATTATGGATGTCAATACCCCAAAGTTTTTTTTTAATTGTACTTTAAGTTCTGGGGTACATGTGCAGATCTTGCAAGATTGTTGCATAGGTATACACATGCCGTGGTGGTTTGCTGTCTCCATCTCCCTGTCACCTACATCAGGTGTTTCTCCTAGTGTTATCCCTCCCCAACGTCACTACCCTCCACTGTCCCTCCCTTGGCCCCCCACCCTCCAACAGACCCCAGTTGTGATGTTCCCTTCCCTGTGCCCATGTGTTCTCATTGTTCAATATCCACCTATGAGTGAGAACATGCAGTGTTTGATTTTCTGTTCTTGTGTCAGTTTGCTGAGAATGATGGTTTCCAGATTCATCCATGTCCTTACAAAGGACACGAACTCATCGTTTTTTTTTATGGCTGCATAGTATTCCATGGTGTATATGTGCCACATTTTCTTTGTCCAGTCTATCATTGATGGACATTTGGGTTGGTTCCAGGTCTTTGCTATTGCAAACAGTGCCACAATGAACATACGTGTGCATGTGTTTTTATAATAGATGATTTATAATCCTTTGGATATATACCTGGTAATGGGATTGCTGGGTCAAATGGAATTTCTGTTTCTAGATCCTTGAGTAATAGTCACACTGTCTTCCACAATGGTTGAACTAATTTACACTCCCACCAACAGTGTAAAAGCATTCCTATTCCTCCACATCCTCTCCAGCATCTGTTGTCTCCTGATTTTTTAATGATTGCCTTTCTAACTGGCATGAGATGGTATCTTAATGTGTTTTTAATTTTCATTTCTCTAATGGTCAGTGATGATGAGCATTTTTTCATGTTTGTTGGCCTTATAAATGTCTTCTTTTGAAAAGTGTCTGTTCATATCCTTCTCCCACTTTTGAATTTTTTTTCTTGTAAATCTGCTTTGGTTCTTTGTGGATTCTGGATATTAGCCCTTTGTCAGATGGGTAGATTGCAAAATTTTTTCCCATTCTGTTGGTTACCAGTTCACTCTAATGATTGTTTCTTCTGTTGTGCAGAAACACTCAAGTTTAATTAGATCCCATTTGTCTATTTTGGCTTTTGTTGCCATTGCTTTTGGTGTTTTAGTCATAAAGTCCTTGTGTATGCCTATGTCCTGAATGGTATTGCCTAAGTTTTCTTCTAGGGTTTTAATGGTGTTAGATCTTATGTTTAAATCTTTAATCCATCTGGAGTTAATTTTAGTGTAAGGTGTAAGGAAGGGGTCCAGTTTCAGCTTTCTGCCTATGGCTAGCCAGTTTTTCCAACACCATTTATTAAACAGAGAATCCTTTCCTCATTGCTTGTTTTTGTCAGGTTTGTCAAAGATCAGATGGTTGTAGATGTGTGGCATTGCTTCTGAGGCCTCTGTTCTGTTTCATTGGTTTATATCTCTGTTGTGGTACCAGTACTATACTGTTTTGATTACTGTAGCCTTGTAGTATAGTTTGAAGTCAGGTAGTGTGATGCCTCCAGCTTTGTTATTTTTGCTTAGGATTGCCTTGGCTATGTGGGAGTTTTGATAGTGTATCCTGATAGGAAAAAAATTTAACCCTGTATACACAACACATTTTTATTTATTTTACAATTATGTATATATACTAATATGCTAATATAGTAAGAGTTAATTGTTAAAGGAAGGGTGTGGAAATCTATCATTCCAATAAGTTTTTTTGGTAACTGTACTTCTTTTTGAGTCTAATTTGATGGCTGAGGTTTTTTTTGTTTGTTTTTTTTCAGAGCTGTGCTCTGTTGCTCAGGTTGGAGTGCAGTGGTGCGATCTGGGCTCACTGAAACCTCCGTCTCCTGGGTTCAAGTGATTCTCCTGCCTCAGCCTCCTGAGTAGCTGGGATTACAGGCACATGCCACCATGCCTAGCTAATTTTTGTATTTTTAGTATAGATGGGGTTTTACCATGTTGTTCAGGCTGCTCTCGAACTCCTTACCTTGTGATCTACCCGCCTTGGCCTCCCAAAGTGCTGATTACAGGTGTGAGTCACTGTGCCCAGCCAATGGCTGAGGTTTTTCAGCTTGTATTGCTGCCTGTGAAGACATCCTAAGAACAGAAGGTTTAGTTAGTGCTTTCATTGTTTGCTTAGCATTCGTGCTGGTGGTGGTAGCATTATTTTCAGTCTATGATTTTATGCAGGATTTTAAAACTATATAAAAGACATAAAATTAACTATTTTAACAATTTTTAAATGTACAGTTCAGCAGTATTAAGTATATTTACACTGTTGTGAAACAGGTCTATGGAACTTTTTCATCTTTCAAAGCTGAGACTCTGGATTTATCCAATAACCACTCTCCATTTCCCCTCCCCTGTCTCCTGGCAAACCCATTCTATTTCTTACCTCTATCAGTTTGACTAATTTAGGTACCTCATATGCATGGAATCATACAGTAATTGTCTTTTTGTGAACGGCTTATTTTACTTAGCATAATGTCTTCAAGTTTCATCTATGTTGTGTCCTGTGACTGTATAGGAAAATTTAAAAGCCACTTACCTACTGTGGGAAGATTAGTTTAGTTAAAGGTAAATCATATAATCTATAAATCCTCTTAATGGAACACAAAGAACTACAATGCATCACATGAGGATATTCTGAGAGCAAGTCAGCGGGCAGTGTGTCTGGGATAATCTCCAATCGTGGAACTCCTATGTCAGCATCAATCCAGATATTAGCTATTGATGAAACCGAATGTTTTTATTATTATACTTTAAGTTCTGAGATACATGTGCAGAACATGCAGGTTTGTTACATAGGCATACACGTGCCATGGTGGTTTGCTGCAACCATCAACCCATCATCTACATTAGGTATTTCTCCTAATAGTATGTCTCCCCCAGCACCCCCCACCCCCGACAGGTCCTGATGTATGATGCTCCCCTCCCTGTGTCCATGTATTCTCATTGCAACTCCCACTCATGAGTGAGAACATGTGGTGTTTGGTTTTCTTTTCTTTTGTAGGTTGGCTGAGAATGATGTTTTCCAGCTTCATCCATGTCCTTACAAAGGACATGAGTTCATTCTTTTTTATGGCTGCATAGTATTGCATGGTATATATGTGCCACATTTTCTTTATCCAGTCTATCATTGATGGGCATTTGGGTTGGTTTCAAGTTTTGGCTATTGTGAATAGTGCTGCAATAAACATACATGTGCATGTATCTTTATAGTAGAATGAGTTATAATCCTTTGGGTATATACCCAGTAATGGGATTGCTGGGTCAAATGGTATTTCTGGGTCTAGATCCTTGAAGAATTGCCACACTGTCTTCCACAATGGTTGAATTAATTTACACTCTTACCAATAGTGTAAAAGTGTTCCTATTTCTCCATATCCTCTCTACCATCTGTTGATGAAAACTAATTTTGAAATAGATCTTAGATCCTACACAAATATATATGCAAATTCCAGAGTCTTCTTTACTATGAGTGTTTGTGACAGTGAAGCACCTTGCAGCCCCAGAGGTGCCACTGATGTTGTGGTCTGTGCCAACAGCACCGCCTGAAGTTGTTCTGTGAACAATCTGTGCTACTGAGCATGGAGACTCTGCCCTTCCTTGGGGTGATGTCAGCCTGCTTAAGGACTATTGACCTTGAGAAAGACTGTCATTTTTATAGTTCCACTTAGAATTCAGGGAATTGGAGAAGGACTTCTTTTGTCATTTCATTCAAAGCGGTCATTTTAAAATAGGGGACTGAGTGTCCAATGATTAATCTTGGGCAAAATCGCAGAGCTTCTTGAGAAAAAGCCAGCCTAAGTTTCACTTCCACATTTTCTATACTATGAAATTCCTCATTTTCTGGATACAACCCAATTTATTTTAAACCTGTCGAAATTCCACTTAGACTTTGCACAAGTAATTTATTAAATTAAAATTGTCCTATTTTGTTAGTCTTGAGTAAAAAAAGAAAAGCTGCAGAAATCCTGACAAAGCCAGTGTTTTCGTCATCAGGCCTTCAACTCTGTTTCTAGGAATTCCAGCTTCCACTCTGACACTCCCAGGCTCCCATCAGTCACACATGGGGAAGCTGAGAAATGTTAATATTGCTACCCTGTGGAATGTTTCATTAAGACCCTGTTGGGCACAGTGGCTCACTCCTGTAATCCCAGCATTTTGGGAGGCCCAGGCAGGAGGACTGATCAAGCCCAGGAGTTAGAGACCATCCTGACAACATGGCAAAATCCCATCTTTACCAAAAATTAAAAAAAGAAAATTAGCTGGGCATGGTGGTGCATACCTCTAGTCCCAGCTACTTAGGAGGCTGAAATGGAAAGCGGGTTCACACCTGGGAGGTGGAGGTTACTGTGAGTCATGATCATGCCACTGCACTCCAACCTAAACAACAGAGCCAGATCCTGCCTCACAAGAAAAGCAAACACAAAACAAAGCAAAACAATCAAAGAAACAAGATCCTTGTTGACAAAGTTTTCTTTGGTTTTGCCTGGTAATGTTCTTGACTTCGAAGTTACACCGATCACTTTTATGCCTTGCTTACTCTCTAGGGCTCAGTTTGCATAAGAAAGAGCATTCTGAACCCAACACATACAATTTTTATAAAACATTTTTCCAGAAAATGGTGGCCATTTTTATGGCCAAGACCATTGCATATATAATCAGTCATCACACATTTTGTTAGTCACATTTCTTTTTTTTCTTCTAGATTATGGAGAGAGAGAGAGAGAGAGAGAGAGAGAGAGAGAGAGAGAGAGAGAGAGAGAGAGACTACATCTTCTTCTATACCTTTTCATCGTCCCAGCACTACACCATTGA
>CM052665.1:53146871-53194814 GCA_028533165.1 Leontopithecus rosalia
GGATGCATGGATTATGCATTTGCCATTGCTCAGGGCTGGGAAGGAGAGGAAAGGAGATGCTGTGGTTAATGTTCCCAAAGCAGCTGGAGCTTATAAAAGTCAGGGCTCAGCACATACTCATTGAGGAATAGCACTATGATAGTGCTCTGGTAATCTTAAAAGTCGTACATTTTAGAGCCATTTCAGAATTTGGCAATCTTGAAGCTCATTGTGTAGAAACATGCATTATGATACCATCGTTAATTCTGAACTCCTGCCTGGTAATAAAAGTTGCTTTGAACATGTTGGACATTTTCTCATTCACATCAGTGAATGTTGGGGCTCTATGGACTTGCTATATCTTTCTTTAAAAGTGAAAAGTCTTCTGTGTATTGGAAAGAGATTACAGGAGGACAGTGAATTACATTTTTAAAAGTGCACATATTACTCGGTTTTAAAATTTACATGTTCCAATTGTGAGAACTGTGCACACAAATTTAGGTATGTTTGTAATTTCCCTTTGTGAGAGTATCTATCTGTGCTCGCTCGTGGTAGAGTATCATTGCACTCTATCTCAGAGCTTCTAGTGGTTTCTTTTGTTTATACTTTAATTTCTGGGGTACATGTGCAGATCTTGCAGGATTGTTACATAGATATACACATGCCATGGTGGTTTGCTGCCTCCATCCCCCTGTCACCTATATTAGGTATTTCTCCCAATGCTATCTCTCCTCAATCTCCCCACCCCCACTATCCCTCCCCTAACCCCCCACCCCCCAACAGACCCCAGTGTGTGATGTTCCCTTCCCTGTGTCCATCTGTGTGTTCTCACTGTTCAGCACCCACCTATGAATGAGAATATGCAGTGTTTGGTTTTCTGTTCTTGTGTCAGTTTGCTGAGAATGATGGTTTTCAGATTCATCCATGTCCCTGCCAAGGACATGAACTCTTCCTTTTTTATGGCTGCATAGTATTCCATGGTGTATATGTGCTACATTTTCTTTATCCAGTCTATCATTGATAGGCATTTGGGTTGGTTCCAGATCTTTGCTCTTGTGAACAGTGCTACAATGAACATACACGTGCATGTGTCTTTATAACAGAATGATTTATAATCCTTATTTCTGGAAATGTTCTATACCTCAGAAATGTGGGACATTTTTACCTCTTCTTGAAGAAAATTTCTTTTCTTTCTTTTTTATTTTTGTGAGACGGTGTTTTGGTCTTTTTGCCCAGGCTGGAGTGCAATGGGGCAATCTCGGCTCACTGCAACCTCCGCCTCCTGGGTTCAAGGGATTCTCCTGCCTCAGCCTCCCGAGTAGCTGAGATTACAGGCACCTGCCATCATGTGAGCTAGTAGAGATGGGCCATGTTGTCCAGGCTGGTCTCAAACTCCTGACCTCAAGTGATCTGCCTGCCGTGGCTTCCCAAAGATCTGGGATTACAGGCATGAGCTACCTTGCCCGGCCAAGAAAATTTCTTAAAATAGATGTAGCAATTTGTCAAGCACCTCCATCAAACACCTTCTTCAAGTTCATAGTTATTTTTCATCCAGCTTCTATCTTTGCTGTCTTTAAAGATGATTTGTTTCATTTTCAGGCACTATTCTATGAATTTCTGTGTCATCACTTTTTTTGCTGAGTTCTTGCTGGGAGCCAGATTTGGCTGAAATTCCTATGAGAGTTCCCCCACAGTTGCATATTGGATTAGTATTTCGAATTTTCACATGACAAAATATAAATGCTGCCAAATGTAACTCCGGAGGTACAAGAAGTGCCTTCGGGGGCCCTTACTCTGGCTCCTTAATGTCCCATTAGTATCACAACAAGGAAAAGAGACACGGGCTGAAGAGTCAGGCAGGTCCAGGCAGAAGGGACACCATTTAAATGCACACTGGAGTTCTGCAATCCTCCCTCCCGGACCCCTCTGCCTTCATCCTCTTTTGAGGTAACGTAGCTCAGAGTTGGGACATCCGTAAGAGACTGAGACAGGGAGTAGAGCAGAACCAGTGACATAATTTGTGGGCCCAATGAAAAATCAATATGATGCTCCTTGTTAAGTATTGATTAGAATTTTAAGATGGGGACAGCAACATATCAGACCAAGTCAGGGCCCTTTTGAAAGTGGGCCCCCAGGGACCACATGGGTCACTCTCCCATGAAGCCAGCCCTGGGTCAAAATGGGAAGCACCCCAATTGCTTTTTAATGAAAAAAAAAAAGCAGAGTCAATGAAATATCATTATCATTCTATTATCTTTGCAATGTCTGGAGGCTTATGTGTACATATAATGTCCCTGTCCAAGTGGAAGCTCTCAAAATGGCCCAAGCCTGACCATGGAGGTCAGTGGGTGAAGAGTCTTTCCCCCAAATCCAAGGGAGCTTTCAAGTTGGCTTGGAGGAAGCCTACCTAGCAGTGTGCTTGAATAAGAAACTTGTGTTCAAGGATCAGCTTGGCTGATGCTGAGGACGCTTTTGATGATGAAGTAATAAAATGGATTCAAAGTCACTTGGGATATGCATATGCATGTGTGTGTGTGTGAGTGTGTGTGTGGTGTGTGTATGTGTGTGTGGTGTGTGTGTGTTGTGTATATGTGTATGTGTGTGGTGTGTGTGTGGGGTGTTTGTGGTGTGTGTGTGTGGTGTGTGTGTGAGTGTGTGTGTATGGTGTGTGTATGTGTGTGTTGTGTATATGTGTGGTATGTGTGAGTGTGTGTGGTGTGTGTATGCATGTGTGTGGTGTGTGTATGTGTGTATATGTGTATGTGTGTGTGGTGTGCGTGTGTGTGTGGTGTGTGTGTGTGGTGTGTGTGGCATGTGTATGTGTGTGTGGTATGTGTGAGCGTGTGTATGTGTGTGTGGTGTGTGTATGTGTGTATAAGTGTGTGTGTGGTGTGTGAGTGTGTGTATTTTTAAAGGCCACATAAATGCTAAACTCCATGTGCAAATTGTCCTCAAATTCTGATTCCAGTGATCTCTACTGAGCGTTGGAGTGTTTATGCAGATGAAATCAACCACTGGCCAGTCTTGTCCCGTCTTTTTCTATCAAGTCTTTGGTCCTCACTTCCTCTTCCTGAGTGTGTCTGGAGGGACACAGAATGCAGATGTACTAGGCTTTTTCAATTAAAGACACATTTTTACACACTGGGCTTTGGAAATAAAGAGGTCTACCTTAGTAATGCCAGGATGAATATGAGCAGATAGGAAGTAATTTGGTGGCGTGAGCTCTGGCCATTTGTAAGTGCCTTGTCCCTGGAAGACAATGTATAACTAAATTGAAATTAGGTTTATTTTCCAGTCAATTAAATCTTTCTGGATTTCAGAGGAATTTGAAACAAAATATGGGACAAATATCTATTATGAAGGAGGCACAGCTGTTGGAATGAGTTGGTTGTTGGTAGTGGTGATTATGTGTGCATTTTTACGTGGGGAGGGTAGAATTTTTACTTCTGCAGGGAGCAGCTGAGCAAATGGCCCATGTGACTTCTACCTGCCTTCTCATCTGAGTCTCAATTCACTTCTTGGACTGTGACAGCTGATTTAGGACAAAACATTCCCATTCTTCCAAAAGTATAAACCTCAGGCTTCTACTGTTTTCTGAAGCTATTTTTGTTTTAGTTGAATGTTGGGGGAAAAAAAACCTGGCTGTTTATTTGTTATTATACCAAAAAAGAAAGGCTCCAGCTTCGGAAGCTTGGGACACTCACTGTTGGAGAGGCATATTTAGCAGCACTCATTGCCAAGTAAACTACACATCTGGATTTCATCACAAGAAGTCATTGCAAAACAGTTGCATTAGCCTACTTAGGAAGAGGTTTTGCATGGGGGTCTAGGAAGCCAGTTAAACACCTTGAGACCTGGACAGAGTGAATTACGAAACAAGAGCCATTTTCATGGTCCCGGGGTCCTGTCCACACAGATGCATGAAACACGCCTGCAGTTTTGACATTGCAGTGGACTCACGTCCCTGAGTGATGTGTTATTGAGTTCTCTGACAATCTTGTGAAATGTATTTGTAGTTTTTCCTAAAACGGCCCGCATATATTCAAATGCAGAGTCTTGTGTGATGTCATACATTTCCACAATGTTGCTTTAAAGTAAGAAAGGGCCTACTCCTATGTCCTGAATGGTTTTGCCTAGATTTTCTTCTAAGGTTTTTATGGTGCCAGGTCTTATGATTAAATCTGTTGTAGGGACATGGATGAATCTGGAGAACATCATTCTCAGCAAACTGACACAAAAACAGAAAATGAAATACTGCATATTCTCACTCATAGGCGGGTGATGAACAGTGAGAACACATGGACACAGGGAGGGGAGCATTACAGCCTGGGGTCTATTGGGGGGAATAGGGGAGGGACATTGAGGGGGGATCTGGGGAGGGATAGCAGGGGGAGAAATGCCAGATATGGGTGAAGGGGAGGAAGACAGCAAATCACACTACCATGTGTGTACCTATGCAACTATCTTGCATGTCCTGCACATGTACCCCAAAACTTAAAATGCAATAAAAAGGGGAAAAAAAAGAAAGGGCAGGAAACATGATCCCACCTCTGCAACCAGAAGGACTGAGGCATGACATGTCTGCATTGTCGATGGCAGAAAGGGGACATCCAAGTCAGGTTTTCCATCTTCCAAGCCAATGTATCCCCCGCTAGACAGGAAAGATTAAATGGCAAGTGCTCAGACTACCAAGTCGATCTGCCCAGACTCAAATTCGATTTGACCCCCTCACGTAGCTGTAACATGCTTGGGCATATTTCTAAACCTCTCTGTGTCTCAAGTTTTATCTCCATCAAGTCAGGATAAAGGTAGTATCCATCTCGTAGTAGGCTTGTTTCCATGAAAGTGTTTAGCTGTTGTTACTGTGACTGAAAAAGCATAGCTGCTTGCATTTGCAGACAGAGCCTTGTGCCTTAGTGCAAAGGAAGAGAAACATCTTTGCCGAACTTGGAGGTGTCATCTATTCACTCAACTCTAAATATGGGCTTCTCTTTGTAGCAGTGGGTTTGGCCTGTGTCCTTCCTTTCTCACACCTTTTTTGTTCACTTACTGAGGATGCTGAATGCAGCAGTAAATGATGCTTGGCTCAACCGTGGCAGAGCCGGCGTGTCGGTGGTGAGAGATCATTCAGGATGGATGGCTGCTGAGGGACTGGCAGGGCAAGAGTCTCCCAGCTATTGGGACATTTCATGCTGTGGTCTTTGGTCATTCTTTGGGTTTTATCTGCACACACCTGGCATGGTGTTTTACCAGCTGTATTGGGGAGGATGGGGGGAATGATAAGCTGGCGTTACTGCTGAAAGCAAAGAAAAGATACCTCTTTGTGGCCAGTTTCTGTAATCCAGGAAGACCACATGTGGGGTTTTGGAACTCACATCAGCTTCCCTAGCCTTTGAGGTATAAAATTGCTAGAAGAACCACATCATCCTCAGAGGGACAGGCAGGCGTCCTTGGTGTTCTTGAAATGATTATATCATCAGTTTCATTTAGTTCTAGAAGACTGGCTCTGCCTATTGATTTTTTCCCTAATCATCTGTATAAGAAAGACTTGCCCTTAAATGGGTGAGTTACAGGCACAGCTCAGTTTCTGTCGTTACATTGATCTTTTATTGACAATTTTCCACCCTCTGTTACTTTTGCGTCTGGCTGGTCAGCCGTAACTTCTAGGGATGGGGAGAGAAATGGAATGTCATCTATTCTTCTCTGTCCTGCTTCAATCTGGCACGTTCTGCATACACTGTGAGAATACAACCTTGTAAATAAACACTTGGGTCCCTGCCTTTGTCTGAGAGCTCACTGCTGTTTCTTTTCTAATCACAGCCGCTGCCCTGGCTAGCATCTGGCTTATCCACCAGCAGTCTTTATTCTGAGACTAATCTAAGGATTCAACACAAATTCAGGATGCAGTAAGAGAAGTGTGGTGGATGGAAAGCATTTCTTTGGGCACAGTTCAGAGGCAGAAGGCGGTAAACACCCATGTTTATGCATTATCCTGCTACAAATTCATGGGGCTTTCAAGTGCGGCTTGCGGGGTAGGGGGCGGGCAGGTGAATGTGGCTGTAGCTGGGATAAATGGAGGATATTGATTCCTGTGCCCCTTGATCCAAATTCTGGCTTCAGGAGAGGCTGCTGATTGGGGGCCAGATGCACAAACCTTGTAACAAGGCCACTGCGTTCTCATTATGCGAAGACCATATTAAGAAATATTATTCCATCCACATTTCTTTGTCGTCAGCGTACCCTCCTCCTGTATCTTCCCTTTCTAGAAAAAATGGGAGGTGTGATTTGTATGAAACACACAAAATGTATCTGTCAGAATCAGAGGTCCAGGAAACTTCAGCTGAAATTAATGACTTAATAACATAGGTAAAGCCTGCATCCTTCGTGAGAAAAAATGATCACAAAATAGTCTTTGTTTCAAGTCTCTTAACATTCATGTGAGGTACATATGTTAATTCACCATGAAAAGAAACTGGTCAGATAAAGAAGCCAAGGCTTTGAGGAGTAGAATCATTTATTTGTGGTAATTCAGCCATATTTACTCCTGGTCTTCCAACTGTGAGCTCAGTATACGTTTTTCATTCCCTTTATTATATTGCAAGTTGAATACAATGGAAAAAGGAGAAACCTCTTTTTTAAGCCTGTTTTTTTTTTTACCATTATTTTGTTGTCTGATTTTTCTTAGCAACCAGATCCATGCAATATGAGCAATTTTCTCTCATTTAATTCTCACATGTTAATGAGGTGGGTATATTGTTATTCTTATTTAATAAAAACAGACACTGAGGCTCAGAGAAGTTAAGCGACCTGAACTGGGCCACACAGCTGCTGGGGGCCAGTGCTGGGATAACCTGGGCACTCGGATTCCAGCACACTTATTTTTGAGATTAAGTTTATTAATGTGTAATTTGCATGTAGTAAAATCTACATTTTAGTTGTATGCTCGATGAGTTTTGACACATATGCAGTCTTATAATTGAGATATAGACTATTCTGTCTGGGTGTGGTGGCTCATACCTGTAATCCCATCACTTTGGAAGGCTGAGGCAGGTGGATCACCTGAGGTCAGGTGTCTGATATTAGCCTGGCCAATATAGTGAACAGGCATGGTGGTATGTGCCTGTAATCCCAGCTACTCAGGAGGCTGAGGTGGGACAACCGCTTGAACTCTGAAGGCAGAGACTGCAGTGAGCCGAGATTGTGCCACTGCACTCCAGGCTGGGTGACAGAGCGAGACTCCGTCTAAAGGAAAAAAAGGAGAGAGAGAGAGAGAGAGAGAGAGAGAGAGAGAGAGAGAGAGAGAGAGAGAGAGAGAGAGAGACTGACTATTCTATCACCTGGAAATTTCCTTTGTGTGCCTATAGTCAGTCTCTTCTTTCTACCCTTGGCCCCAGAGCCCACATTCTTCACCAGCACACCCTAAATAAAAATAAGCCTGATTACCATGCAAGGTATTTGCACCGTTTTGAGAATAGCATGGTCATATCGGCTTTTAAGTAAATTAAATCACATAGTGCAACAGTTTCTAAATGTTACTTTATAATGAACACCTGAAGTATAGAAAAGTAACAAAATAACCCCAGAGTGACTCATGTTCCTGGTCCTTGTAAATCAGGGCAGGGTCTGCGACCTCAGGGAGGGCATTCAATGAGTGGGAGCGCTTTTGATTCTGAACAGCAGCCTCAGTCAGAGCCTTTAAATGGGTTTCTGTCCTGCTCCTTCTCAAAGTGACACTCAGCAAGCAACACCAGCTCCTGCTCCAGGGGGCTATTCAATCACGTAACCCCAGGGAAGCCAACACCATGGGAGGCGTTCTTTGCTAAGAAGCCAGGTGCCTGAGGCCTAGTGGAGCTCCCAGCTCCCTCCCTCTGCTCTGACCACACCTCGTCCCCCTGCTAGGCGCTGCCCTCACAAGGCGGCTGAGAAGGACATCACACTGGCAGCTGGGCAAACTTCTGGCTTGGGGTTGGAGAAACAGATCTGGGCGTGTGGTTTAGGGAAGACATATGTCTTTCTAACATAGGGACAGTGTCCTACCTCCATGTGGTTTCTGGTTCAGGAGAGAATGTAGCCCACCCACTCCCTACAGAGGGCACACACCCAAGCCGCGCTGAAGGAGATGTCCTCCCTGGGCCCTTGGCTTCCCCCAAAGCCGGGCACCCTCTCCCTCCCCTGGGACAGGATGCTAGGGCAGGCCTCAGGATCTGTAGAGCCAGGCCTATGCCCAGCTTTCTTTTCTGAGTGTCGTTTTATCAGCCCCTGTGCGTGAGTCTGCCCTTTCCTATGTTGCTGTCTGCATGTACTAATTAGTCTGTGGGCAATAAACAACAGAAATGGATTCTCACAGTTCTGGAGACCAGAAGTTTACAAGCATGATGTCTGCTGAGTTGATTCCTTCTGAGGACGGTGAGGGAGGGTCTGCTCCAGGCCCCTCTCCTGCCCTTGTAGATGCCATCTTCTCCCTGTGTCTGCACTATCTTCCCTCTGCATGTCTGTGTTCAGATTGTCTCTTTTAATAAGGACACAGACATATTTGATTAGAGCCCCTTCCAATGAGCCCTTCTTAACTTGATTGCAACGATATTATCTTCCAATAGGTTGACCCTGTGAGGTACTGAGGTTTAGGACTTTCTCATGTGAATTGCGGGGGAGGTCTCAATTCAGCCCACCACACTGCAAAAGTTGTAGTAGCTCTGCCCATCGTCAAGGACCATTCAGAACCTTCTAGGATATTAATTTTCAGGAAACTGACAGCAACACACAGGTTGTCACCATGAATCTTTGTTGAGCCATACTGAATAAACAAGTGGCTTTATTGGCAGGTATGAAATATGTAAGATTTGAAAAGTCAGGGGGAATTCCAAGTGAACCCAGTAGTGTGGGCTGGACATTTCACTGTGAAATCTGGGAAAGCAGAAGAGTCCACAGAGAAGTCATTACATAGCAACCGTTCTTTTTCTTTTTATTTTTTTTTGAGATGGAGTTTCGCTCTTGTCTCCCAGGCTGGAGTGCAATGGCACGATCTCGGCTCACTGCAACCTCTGCCCCCTGGGTTCAGGCAATTCTCCTGCCTCAGCCTCCCTAGTAGCTGGGATTACAGGCACGTGCCACGATGCCCAGCTAATTTTTTTGTATTTCGAGTAGAGACAGGGTTTCACCATGTTGACCAGGATGGTCTCGATCTCTTGACCTCGTGATCCACCCGCCTTGGCCTCCCAAAGTGCTGGAATTACAGACGTGAGCCACTGCGCCCGGCCGCAACCATTCTTTAAGTTGTAACATATACCTTTATGAAATGATATATATGGCATGTGGTTGGTTTTATAAAGCAGACTATATTTATATATGTCAATTTTTAAGAAGATTGAAAGAAAATATTCTGAAGTATGAATATGGATGAACTCTGATGAGTTGAATTGTAGGTGGCTTTTTTCCTTGTGCATCTATGTTCCAAAAATTTCATAATGGCCAGATCCTATTTTTGCAAATAGAAAACAGTGTTCTTCTACATGAAAATTGGCACAAAAATGATTTTTAGAGTAGAAAATGCTAATTTTAAAAATGTGACTGTGAAAAAAATTGTAAAATTCATTCCAGTAAAATAAATCATGGATACCTGAAAATGATGGAAACTTTATAAATGGTTTGCCTAAACTGCAGTGATGCTAATTAATTCTCTTACCATAAAGGTCAGATAAAAAGTGCTAGGAAGAGCACATAGTATTTGAGGCAGAATTTCAGCCTTTGGGTCTTCCAGAGGTGACAGTGAAAGAACAGGGAAGAATTAGAAAGGTTAATGCATTTGTCATTGAAGATCTCATCACTTTTTTTAACCAGCTTTTTTTTTTTTAAACCTTCTAGCTGAAGTTTTCTTTTGACATTAATTTCTACACCTTTAGGGATTAAATTAATGCTCAATTTTTGGAATGTTATTAGGAGAATTATAGATGACTTAAAAATATCACTGGCAAGAAATGAAATCTTTTCTGTCTGTACCACTGAATGTAGGCATAAAGGTCTTTTCTGCTCTTCAGACAAATACAGAAACTTTGATTTCGAAGGTGCCTTTAATGATACGCCTTTGATGTTCCTGAGAATCCATTTGCTTAATGATCGAGGTGGCCCCAAGCAGTCATCAACTACCTGCTGACCTGTGGGGCTGTTGATGCCATTTCACTGTGCAATCTCTGTGGCTTTGCTCCTCTGTTCCTTTAAAGACTGATCATCTGAGAGCCTGATTAGACTTTGTCAAGATGACATTAAATATAATACCATAGTAACAGGCCTTTTTGTTTCTTTATAAACATGATGATTCAGAGAAAGCAGACAGGAAACCCTTAGAAAGGGGTCACGGGGGCAGTCCTGCCTTTTGCGTCTCTCCTGTGTGGGGTATTGATTGTGTGAGGAATATGCAATATCTGAAACTCCGTGGTCCCCATCTGCAATATATGCCAAAGATACGCAGATTTGTGTTTTCCCCCTTATTTATGACCCATCTAAAGACCTGCTTGTTGAGATGCTGCCATTCCAGGGAAGATTAAAAACCCTGAAACCATTAGAAGTGTGGATATCGGGGTGCTACAGCACAGAGAGAAGCCAGCACTGTGGAGAAAAATAACTTAAGAGTAGACACATCACCGGGGCATAGACAGTGCTAAGTAGCACTTGCTAACAAGAGCATTCAAGCCACCATGAGAACGAGATAGATTTACTTTCCTTCCTTTGCAGAATCTCAGCAGCTCCTTTTAAACAGGGGACAACAGAGGTCAGATGTTGGGAACAAAGGGCAAAATTCTAAAGAGCATTTTGGAACAAATACTTCCTCTCTCTTCATAGAGAGAAACTACCCATTTCATATCATTCAACAGTGGCTCTTGTGGAACACTCTGTCCTTGATGGACAGGAGGGGAGAGCATGACTGCTGGGTCCAGGTCTTTTAGATATGGCCAGTAGGAGGCATGCATTATCATTTTTGTTAGGCAGGGAGGGGACTGAGACTTCAATGAGGAATTTCTCCAGTGATGCGCAGCTGGCGGGGACAGTCCGTGGCTGGCACACCTCCCTCAAGACCAGACAGCCTTGTGAGTTAGGGGACTCCCGCACTGTCCCTGATGTCAATCATTCTTGGGTCTCAGCTCCTCCCCTGCACACTGAGATGGTTTCTTTATTCTCTGCCTGGCCCTCCAGGCTGTGAGCCACCAAAGTGGGAGCAGTGGGTCCCTTGTGCTCGGGACCCTCAGACCTACTCCAGGGCCTGGCTCAGTAAAGGCAAAACAAGCAGTCTGGGAATTGGTCCCCTCCCCTGGCTGAGTCTGGGTACCTGTCTGACCCTGTACCTGTGACTTTTACTGCTGACGGCTTTGCACATTGATAAATGTACCTACTTTGTATGATTCACTTTAAAGAATAATCTTTACTTCTTTGCCTGGGGAGACACGACAGTCCTTTAACTAGAGAAGTTTTCCTGCGCAGCAGCTGCGAGCGGCTGACAGGAGGACTAGGAGGAGCCCATTTTACTTCCATCCCTGTGTGGCTCGATAATGGGGCTGAGAAGGATACCTCTGTGAGCCAAGGGCCTCTGTCGGCCCAGTTTTCCATTGTCCCCTGTGGACCTCACTGCATGAGGACTCTCTTCTTCTTTCTAGTGTTGCCAAAGCCAAATTCATGTAGAAAGCTCTTTCCAATATTTGGCGGCCACATAGGCAAGTCTACTGGGGAGATGGGAAAGAAAGGGTGGGGTGTATGGCACCCTGAGAAATTTGGGGATGTCCCAGGCCCTGATGGCTTCAGAAGCCTTCTTGTTCCCTAACCCTTAGGGGTCTTCAAAAGTGATGACCCCCAGTCAAACCGTATCTCACCAAATTAAATATCAAAACAAGTTCTTAGAGCAAATATAAATTTAGCCACTTAAATGGTAGAGGCATAAATTCAGAAGAAAATATTAGACAGTAATTTGGACCCCAGATTTAACCGGCTGGAGTTCATTTCACATTTCATATTCTTCACCATCTGGAATGAAAGTTAAGTGTCTTTTAATGTGAACTTGTATTTTATCCTAAAGAGGGAACAAACTGAACGGGATGAATGATTTCCCACATAGGCAGGATCTGTCCCGTGTTCTGGGTCATGATGAATGATGGCACAGGTTTTGGTGAGTTGGCTTCTTACTGACATATCAATGAAACATGGATTTTGTGGGTAGGGACAACAAAATATGGAAGTCATATCAAAAATACTCTCAAAACAAGGACAGGAGTCCTCCAGACCCAGCCATGGCACATGATGGAGTGAAAAGGTTTCAATGACTATATTAGAATGATTTTCTGAAAGCTGGGAATGACCTAGTTTCTCCACTCTTTTCCTTACTTCAGGGAAACATGGTGATTAATGCTGGGTTGAGCCACACTGAAGCCCCAGGCAGAAGGAAATTTCTGTAATTCCAGTCCTGTCTATTTAAGGTTTTAATATTTGTTTATTTACTTTGAGACAGTCTCTCTCTTGTTGCCCAGGCTGGAGTGCAATGGCACCTCCTCGGCTCACCGCAACCTCTGTCTCCAAGGTTCAAGTGATTCTCCTGCCTCAGCCTCCAGAGTAGCTGGGATTACAGCTGTAATCCCAGCCACTGTGCCTGGCTAATTTTTTGTATTTTTAGTACAGATGGGGTTTCATCATTTTGGCCAGGCTGGTCTCAAACTCCTGACCCCAGGTGATCCATATTTAATATTAAAATATTAAATATTAAATACTTTAACATTAAATATTAAATATTACCATATTTATTTTGAAACAGTTTCACTCTTGTTACCCAGACTGGAGTGCAATAGCACGATCTTGGCTCACTGCAACCTCCGCCTCCAAGGTTCAAGCGATTCTCCTGCCTCAACCTCCAGAGTCACTGGGATTACAGGTGCCAGCCACTGCAACTGGCTAATTTTTTGTATTTTTAGTAGAGACGGGGTTTCATCATTTTGACCAGGCTGGTCTCAAATTCCTGACCTCAGGTGATCCACCCACCCACCTGCTGGTCTCAAACTCCTGACCTCAGGTGATTCACCCACCCACCCACAGGTGTGAGCCACTGTGCCCAGCCAAAATTTTAATATTTTGTTCATCATGACTTTTTGCAGTACTTTTTTATTTTAAAAAATATTGCATTAATGTATGATTTATTCTTATTATTAAATCACTGAGTTTCTTAGAGTCCTCTTAAATTTTGTGCCCAAGGGGAATGCCTTACTTGCCTTACCCAGTGGTGGCTATTTCATGAAAACTGTGATTTTGTAATAGATTTCACAAGGAAGAACAGTAGGCAGAGAAGTAATCGAGTTTTTTGTTTTCAAAGGAAATGGTGTGTGGGATTGTTAGCGATGTTCAGGATGCCAGCACATTTTCTATTCAAACCCCGAACTGAAGACCTAGGTATTAATGATGTTGCACAGCTCCTAACTGTAGCATAGATATGGTCAGACATATCTTCATGTCCTTTCTAAGCTCAAAGTACAGAGAGAAATAGATCCAAGGCCAGCTATTCACCTGGAACTTGGTGTGGTCCATCCAACTAGCAGGGTATTGAATACGGACGGATTGTTTGTGGTTTTGGAACTTCGTGGGAAAAAAGTCACCCAGCCATGTCTATGTGCTGAGTCAGACACCTGTCATGTGTCACTTTAGGTCTTCTCGGAGGACCTGCATGGGTGGCTGGCTCAGCGTGGGCTCTGCAGACTTCAGGCAGGTGCACAGTAGCAGCATGTCATCTCCTGCCCACATCAATCTCCTCCACCTCCACTTCCACCTCTTGCCTTGAGGCTTCCTCATCAACCCAGGCAGATGCCAGTTGCAAGACCTTGCAAGGTCCAGATGCATCGGAAAGTGGTGTTCTGTGGAGCACCATGGATCAGAGAGAGACAGCGGTTGTGGATAACGCGTTAGCCTTCTCCCTAGAGGTTCTGTCTTCAGATACAGTTCACACAGCTCTCGGGCCACACGGCCAGATCAGCATTTAGGGTTTTGTGTTTTAAGACCTTTTTAAAATTTTTGTGGGTACATAGTAGGTGTATATGTTTATAGGGTACATGAGACATTTTGATACAGGCACGCAATGTGACATAAATACATCATGAAAAATGGGGTATCCTTCCTCTCAAGCATGTATCCTTTGAGTTACAAACAATTCAATTACACTCTTTAAATTGTTTAAAAATGTACAGTTAAGGCCGGGCGCGGTGGCTCAAGCCTGTAATCCCAGCACTTTGGGAGGCTGAGGCGGGTGGATCACGAGGTCAAGAGATCGAGACCATCCTGGTCAACATGGTGAAACCCCATCTCTACTCAAAATATAAAAAATTAGCTGGGCATGGTGGCACGCGCCTGTAATCCCAGCTACTAGGGAGGCTGAGGCAGGAGAATTGCCTGAACCCAGGAGGCGGAGGTTGCGGTGAGCCGAGATCGCGCCATTGCACTCCAGCCTGGGTAACAAGAGTGAAACTCCATCTCAAAAAGAAAAAAATGTACAGTTAAGTTATTATTGACTATAGTCACCCTGTTGTGCTATCAAATATTAGGTCTTATTTATTCTTTAACTATTTTTTGTACCTATTAACTATCCCCACCTCCCCTATTCAGCCATAAAAAGAATGAGATCTTGTCATTTGCAACAACATGGATGGAACTGGAGATTATTATGTTAAGTGAAATAAGCCTCGTACAGAAAGACAGACATTGCATATTCTTACTTACTTGTCAGGTGTAAAAATTGAAACAAGTGAAGTTGTGGACATAGGGAGTAGAAGGATGGTTACCCTCCGAGGCTGGGAAGATCAGCATTTGTTTATAACTCTCAACAAGAGTATAACCAGTCTGATGAAGAATCCTGGTAGCAGCTCCCTCTGCACTTCCCACCTTCTCGTCCTCTCTCTTTCACTTCTGGCACTGCCCTCTTTAATAAAGCCGTAGCATAACAAGAATCTGCCTCATACTTTGTTTTCTGGGAAACCCAGACTAAGAGAGAGAGATATATATATAAAACCTTCACTACTTTCCTGCAGACCTTGGTGCAACAGGACTGTCAGAAAAATGTACTTCAAAAATGACACCGTTAGACACCTCTCCTGCCTTTTTGTGGATATTGGGCATGTATGAGATTATCAGAGGAAACATTTAAGAGGCACAAGGATCTTCATATACCCATTTGTTATTTAGGTTCCTTTAATTGGGGTTTTATTAAGTTCTGAAATGCTCTACTTTTATTCATGAACACTGCCAAGAATGGAAACCTTGCTTTCTGAGGCCATGTGAGTTGCTAGGCATGTGTTTAAGAAGCCAGAGCATCTCACCTGCCTCCCTGGGTCCTCCTGTGGCTCCTCCACAGAGTCCCAGTACATGTACCACCTGCCTGGTGCAGGGCCAAGGATGAAGTCTGTGATTTTGAATTATTATATTGAGGCTTAGATTGGTATATAGCATGGTGAAATATATATATATATATATATACATACACACACATACAGCTATATATATATATATATATATATATATATATATATATATATAAACAATATGCACAAATATGTGGCAATGGTGAAATAAGGACAATATTGAAGGAAGTCATTGTGAGAAAAAGGTCTTTTGTGTTTGAATGAGCCAAGTGGTGTTACTATTTGTGATCATGAAGGTCAATCTGAGTGGAACGCACTGTCCCACAGAGGGCCACCTATCTTTTGTGGAGGTCTCTGGGATAACAATAGGGACATTGCTCTAACATGTTTAAAGAGGGAGGGCCAATGTCCCTGATATGGTTAGACACAGAGCTGGCTTGAGCACCAGGGATGCTGACTTCAGGCAGTTGAAGGGAAGAAGGGACTGTTCTTCTAGACTGTTGGGTGAGCATCCAGGAAGATGCCACACCTGCATGCGGACAAGTTGAGGAGGGTTTGACACAGGAGCATTTTATGAAAGAAACGTCATTAGGGTGGGTGTCAGGCTGGAGATGATCAGGAGAAGAATGAGAAAATCTGAGTTGAGTATTGTGATATAGTCTGCAAGACTCATGGCGGTATTCTTCTGGGAGTGAAATTATTAGGAGATCTAATGGCTCTGCTTTTGCTGTGGTTGAATTTGATGCTGACTTTTCCCTCTACTACCATCTCATCCCCAGAAGAAACGATAAGCAAAATCCCACATGTCAACCCCTGATATTCTTAGCAGTCATAACTGACTCACTCTCTAGATCTCCTGGAAAACATCAAAGAAGATATCTGCTGACAAATTCTTCAGATATCGGAATGCCACATTCATGAAGTTCTCAAATATTCTAGTGCTTAGTTCTCTAGGTAATTCCGAGAGCATGTTTTCCACTCCAGCATTAATATTTGGTTAGGGAGAACTCGTCCTGCCTTCCGCCTACCCTAACATATTACATTATACTGATATCTAAACTGAATGAAGCAGTGATGGTATCCATACTGCCGTTAAAGCATTTCTGAAACTCCTAAGAAGAGCTCAGACCTCCAGAATCTCATATCAGGGTTTGCTCTGAAGCCAATTTATTGTGCCCTTTTTCTTGAACACTTGATTTTATTTATTAGTTCAATGATAATAAATGATACTTTTGAACTACGACTACTTCTGTTCATTGGGCAACATATGTTCTTAGGATGATGAACTTGTAGTTGGAGCAGAGAGAAGAGATTATGTCTTCTCCTATTTGGGGATGAGAGTGGGGTGGAGAGAAAAGGAAGCCTCTTCCCCAGGATGTTAACCTCTATTGCCTCATGAAAAAGAATCTTTTCCCTAGTGGTTGCTTAGAAAATGACATGCCTTCACCTGTCTGTTCATTTGGTCATCCACCCATATACTCATCCATCTGCCCATTTATCTACTCATTCATTTGCCCATCCATCCATCCATCCACCCACCCACCCATTTATCTACTTGTCCATTCATCTATCCATCCATCCATCCATCCATCTGCTCTTTATTTTACTAGAGCCTAGCTCTGGGTGCTTATGTTATTTAAACATTAACAAAGATCTGATAGCATTTCTGAAATTGAGCCCTTGGCTGTTGTTTGACTCCAACCTGTGGTGCTAATGAAGTCACATTCACTTTCAAACTCAAGTCTCTCTGCCTCCTAACTCCCCACCTGCTGACAGGGGCCTTCAGGAGAGATGCTGCACACAGTATTGAGAGATGCTTATGTATAGTAGCTAAAAGGGAGAGGGCTCCAGAGCCAGCATCTCAGGGGCTGAATTCTGGCTCTGCCTCTTCCCCATGGTGTGAACTTGAGCAAGTTCCTCTCTGTGCCTCAGGATATAATTGGTAAAGTAAGGCTGATGAGGACACTGAGGGCATCTAATCCATCAGGGATGCTGTCAGAACTCAATGAGTTGATGATACTTGAGAGCCCTTGAAGCCTGGCCCCAGCAGCATGAGCCACGATTACCCAGCACCCAGCCTGGCATACTCTCTCCACTGTAAGTTCAGTGAAACTGCACCTGCCTGGCATTGTAAAGACCAGATCCTGGGAATAGGGTAGCTCTTGGAGAATTCCCCCTCTGCCCTCAGGCCTCCACTGAAAATATCAAAAGATCTCAAAGAATTTTGAAAGGAGATACTTTCAATAACAAGTTCTTTTTTGTTGGGATCATTTTCTGATGCGAGACACCTTTTCCTACGACATAAATCAGCTTCATTGTGCCTCCATTAAATACAACCTGACACACACAAAAAACCTTGTCTTAGAAATCCCGAAAAAAATGACTCCTTTTCTTCTCTGTGCACATTTCATTTTGGTTCTCCTCTGGTTTCTAAAAAGTGATCTTTTATGGAACATGTTATTCATGACATTTGAAAGGCATCCATGTTTAAGGCATTTAAAGACAGTGGTGTTGAGTGTGCCCCTATTTTGCACTTGCCTTCCATTTAATTTGACTTTATTCTACTCTAAAGCACTGTTCTTTTATACTGTGCATTTTTCTTTTATGTGAGCTATCTATGAATTATGCAGGGAAAGATACTGGATTCGAATGCCAGAGTTTAATCACCTGAGGCGGCTGTTGCATCTCGGATTTGGTCCAACTCAATAGTAGTCAGATTTCTACCCAGTGCAGCAAACGTACCAGCCGTGTGTTTAAAAAGAGGAGGCATCAACATAAGGACAGACAAAAAGAAGCAGGCATTTTGACTTGTAGATCTACTATATTTAAGAAATAGTTTACCTGGTTTAAATCATTTCACATTGACTCAGAGAGAGGGCGAATGGTATTTGTAATAAATGGGAAGCTTTGCTTTGCTTTTTTCTTGGATTATCGTCTGCTTAAGGCAAGAAGCATACGTGAGGATGGTTCACTTTGTTAACATCAGTCTTGATTATTTACCCTATTAATTTATACTTCTCAGACTCTGACAGCAAAAGTTTCCCAGATGATCCATTTACCGTTAATGAATGACCTGAGAATTTCTCACGACAATGTTGAATGCCAAGGGGAACTAATTGTTATTTTAATAGTATTGTTTTTAGGCTGAAGACCTGACCCAAACATGCATTTTGAGGGTACCCTTACCCTTTAGTCACCTATGGTAGTTTTTCCCCTTGTTCAATGCTCGCTGTTCAGACAGTAGCAATTCCTGAGGGCAAGGAAGTCCAGGCTCCAGTTTTGACTCTACCACTCATTTGCTGCATGATCTGCGGGGCCAAGTCATGCTCCCTGCCTCCTTCATTTTCTTCACCTGAAAGTTAGAGACTTCATAAGCTTTTCAGTCCCTTTCAACTCAAAGCATATTTTTTGATAACAACCAAAAAATGAGATTGACAAACTGTTCCTCTGTCCATCAACTAGAATCATGTTAAGCTTTGATGAAACACCCCTTCTGTTTATACATGTGGTGCATTTCACGTAGCTCCCCAGACCTCACACCCAGAGAATCTTGCCCAAAGAGTTAAGTCTAACCTCAAAAGACTTCATGCTTCTAGTTAGCCTGGTAAAATGAAAATGCACAGGACAGGCAGAAACAATGGCAGAAAAAACTAGTTTACAAGTAGGAGGAAACATAAGAGTTTCTTAGCTGATTAAAATTTATTTCAAAGAAGACATTGGACATGGTGACTGTAATGAAAATACAGCAGCCTCATGACCATCATTAACAAAAGTGACAATGCTGATCTTGAAGCTGATACAGACCCTTGGCTGTTACCTTCATATTTTCAGTCAAGTTATCCTTGATCTCCCTCCTGGTTTCTCTTGTTACTGGTGAACTGCACTCCTAGAGCAGTGGATGTGGATGAGGGGGTCCGTCTGCGCATCTTCAGTACGCCCTTGCTTGGTGGATCCATTCCTGGTCTCACTAGCACCATGCTTTAGCCAACTGAGCTAAAGTAACATAGAATTTGATATAATGTAATATTTGCAACGATAAAAGAGACAAAAGTAATCCTGAGTATATCTGATAACGATTTATTTTTTCTTTTCTTTTTATGCCTTTAGCGACAAGGTGCTGGGGCAACCAATGGAAAAGAAAAGACATCTGGTGAAAATGGTAAGAGGACATGAATAGTCCAACTTCTTTCTCTTTTGCCATCTGCAGCCCTGGGTACGCAGCAGGTGCGGACCATGCTCTCCATCCCGATCAGCTTACTATATGTGTCTGTGCGTCAGCGTAGAGCGGACTTTAGCAATTCACAGTGAGCACTGAGGTCTGGTCTTACGAGGAAAACTGAGCTAGCTGAATGCCATCACAAGAAGTTTCCCTCCCATCAGAGGACTCCCATTTTGGGCAACACGATAATTACCATGCAAATATAGTTCTCTGCTTTCTTCATTAGGGTGGGTGAGAATCATCCGAGTTGTTGTGAGGATAAAATGAGATCAAATGAGATAAGTGATTTGAAAACTGTGAAGTGCTCAACTTCTGAAATGATGTTTTAAAACTTGCGTCAGCCCTCCGGAGCACACAGAACGCAGTGCCAGTCCAACCACAGAACGCAGTGCCAGTCCAACCACAGAACGCAGTGCCAGTCCAACCACAGAACGCAGTGCCAGTTCAACCACAGAACGCAGTGCCAGTCCAACGGAAGGTGCTGAGTCAGTGTCACTGCGGGATTCACTGGCAAATAAGAATGATAGCAGTGACAGACACATTGCATCCCGCCTCTCCATGGGCCCGTTTCAACCATGACCCTAAATTGTAGGAATGATCATCATATTTTTACAGATCAGGAAACTGAGGCTTGGCATTTGGGTGAGTGAGATGTAGCTAGAAATGGGAAGTCCATGGATCCTGTAGGAAATAGAGCCAGTTGGACCCCCAGGACCCTAACTTTAGTGGTTAACATAAGAACAAGCATAATAATGAATACCCAGTGGTATGCACGTAGGGCTACAGTAGCGTTCCGGCGAAGTGAGAATCTGGGTGTTCCTTCTCTCTGGTAACTCAAAATGAGCTCTCCTTTTATGGAAAATGACTCTTACTTCCAACTGGATGAAACTGAGGCTAGTGTCTACCAATCAAATTGTGGATAATGCCAATCCCAAATACTACCTGTTGTAATTCCCTGGGGCCTGACAACCCCTTTGGAACTTCTGTGGTGAGTCTGAGCTGAGCAAGACTCTAACATAAGAATGCTGCTCTGTGTCTGCAGCCTGCCAACATGCCCACCCATTTAGGGCTGTCCTGGAGGGCAGGGTGAGTGCAGCGTCCCCTGGCTGATGGGGTCATCGTATCAGTAAGTAGAGAGGTGGGTGCTCCACAATGTCCTAATTGGAGCTACATGGCTGGGAGAAGAAGGAAACAAGGTTTTCCATGAGGCTGATGGCTCCTCCTTTGCCGCCCAGGGCTTTTCCTGTCTCCTGTGTGTGAGTTGGGGTGGGTGTGGGGGGTACTGGCAAGGAAGACAGAAAGAGGAGGGAGCACAGGATGGGGCTTAAAATGGAGGAGCAACATTGTAGCTGCCTATATGAGGAAGGACCCACTGTCTGCCATAGGGGAGCACAGGGCTCTGTGAGCCTCCACTGATTTTCCTGGTTCATTCGTTCATAGCTGTCTATTCATGCAAGTTCCTTTCCAGTGCACCTCACAACCTTAAAAGTACAGAGTTTCACAGTCAAAACACTTTTCAGAGATTCTCTATTGTAGTTGTTCTCAACATTTTTCTTTTCACAACTCCTTTCATTTTAAAGAACTCGAGGATCCGAAAGAGCTTGCGTTTATGTTGGTGATATCTATTGATGTTTGTCGTGCTGGAACCCTGTGACTTCCCTAGGGATGGCACTGAAGAAAAGACCCGAGGCTGGTGAATGAGACATAGGATCAATTTAGGGAGGGGAGTTACCTATAGGGCAGTCTGGTGGGCTAGATAAAAGAACCACAACTGCCTGTAGCAAGCACACAGTTTACACAGCGTTCTCACTTAGCAACCCCCCTCTAGCAACTTTCACTTGGCAACCTACATTCATTCCAAAACAAAGGTCTCCTATCCCCTGTGTGGCCTGCATTCCATGGGACGGGCTGGGAATTCAGATGTCCCTCGTAGATAAGGAATGAATCCCTGGGTTGGCCACTCCCAGATTCCCTAGCTCAGAACTTGAACTCTAAGCACGCATTTTTCTTAGACCACAGCGTCATTCTCAGGGTATGCTTAAGTTAGGCTATTGATGTCAGCTGTACCTGCCATACACTGTCTGCTACGTTAGAAATTAAAATGGGGAAAATTTTAAATTAAATATATTTCTTATTAATTTATTAAAAATAAAGTAATAAGTCTACGTGTTAATGTAAGTAACATTTTAAAAAACGAAAAGCAATTATATTTTCCAAAATGGAAAAGGACATTTAGTAAGAAGTGGCAGTTTTACATTTCTGCAAATCTCTTCAAAGTCTGGCTTGACAGAGGACAGCTGGATTTTCATGTTGGCTTTCTGCATTCAATCTGTTATGTCACGTGATGTGTAGCGTATGGAAGATTCTACTGTTCACTTGTGAGAGTATGAGATTTAAAAAAGTAGATAATATCCTTTAAGATCAAACTCTACCTTTTGTAGTAATAATATCTTTTATAAGACCAAAAACGTTTTTGATCTTTTGGGCTCCCTTAAAGGATCCGAAAGATCCTTTAAAGGATGTAGGCACCCCTCAGGGTACCTGGTTCACACTTTAGGAACTACTGCTCAGTGTGAGTCTCATGTCATGCCTTGAGAAACCTAAAGACCAGGCGCGTGGTGACGAAGCCAGGACGAGGTCTTAGTGCTCGATGTCTCTGCCCCCTTGGCTTTATGTTGGTATCGTATTGGTCCTTCAAAGCATGCTGACATGCTCAGTGCTTTGCACCAAAGGGAATTACCAGCTATTACAAGTGATGCCACTTTCTGCCATTCAAAGACATGGAATTTCTTTAGCTGAAAACTGGTCCACACCAGTGGAAACTGAGTGAGTTTTTTATGGAGGTATAAAAATTAATTGAATGGAAAAATTCCAGATGCAATGAATAGGGCTTTTCATTAGACAATTCTAGATATTAAATGATAGTCACTTTTGGGTAGAAAAGGGAATTTGAGATTATTTTACAGCTATGGAATAATTGCAATGTATAAGTCTAAATTAGTATTAACATGCTATACCTTCATTTCAGCTAAATGGCTTATAAAAGATATTTGTACATGATACTTTATTATACTATAAGGTCTGTGCTTTTGCCTCTAAAAAGGAGGAAAGACAAAAGCTGGGACAGCCCAAGAAAGATGAGGGTGAAAACTTCTAGAAGTAATCTAAAAAACATTTCACAATGAATGGAAGTTACTTAATTTTTTTATTTTAAATTCCTGATATGAGAGATCATCTTGGAATTTCTGTTTTAACCTAATATTACATTTCACTGAAATTTAAATGATTTTCCTCTGTCATTACAGGTATCTAGGGAGCTCTATTATGTTAATGTATATTTCCTATTAATATCAAGCTGTCTACATGTCTTGAAGGAGCAAGGACCCTTGAGAATTAAAATATGAAGTATAAAAAACCCATCAAAATGTTATGAGATTTGGATAGTAACACTTAATAAGAAAAGGAACATTCTCAAATGAGATTAGTTGTCCATACAAGTCAGGGTGTTCTTAATCCAAGTATTGTAAATGTAGTTGAGGTCTCCACTTAACATATAAAGCAATAAAGACTGTGGAAGTGAACTATGGGTACCTTGAGATTATTTGGATCACAAAAGACCCAAGTCAGGTACATTAAAACTTGAGAAGGTATTTAGATTCCTGGGCTTTCCTGCAGTTTCGCTACATGGAATATTATCTTGAGAGCACCGTTTGCTGGGAGTCAGATTTGTCGTAATTTCAAGATTTATTTTTGTTGTTGTCATCATGGAATTTATTGATGTGAAATATGACCTGCCTACTCTCCAGAATGTTCCAAAATCCTCATTTTCCCAGGATGTTAACCTCTTACACACACTCCAACAAACCTGATGTTTCTTCTAGAACTAGATTTTGTGATATTAACTGCAGTAGGAAGACAGGTTCTTCAGAAATATTAGGGTTATAATTTCTTTTAATGCAGAAAATAAATATTTCAGGGCTTGGAGGTTCAGAGATTTTTCATTCCTGTGTGGGCAAAGTGCCTTCATCATTTGATAGTCAAGCCACAGATTTCATTTGTTTCTGGAAATAACTTTCTACTTGAAAGAAACAACAGCTCATAGCTTCAGTTATAATTCTTTTTTTCTCATTTAAATGGCTAAATTAAATTCAAGCATGTTTATAAATACAGACACAATGATCTAAATCTAGATTATTCACCACAAATTAGTAATTTAAACACAACCAAAAGGTTTTTGGGGGCAGCTATAACATTGCTGGATTTCTTGATCCACACCTTGATATTGGTCGTCCAGAGAGACTCCAAGAGTTAATTTTTTTTATTGACACACAAAAGCAGAAAAGTACTGGAAGGAGAGTGGCTGCTGGGAGCCTTCCAACCTGAAAAAGAGATTTATGAATAATAAACCTCGTGATGGGGCTTACTTTTAGAGCTTGGAGGCTTACCCAAGCTAAATTGAATTTCTAAAACGGGAATGGATTTCTCATGACTTAGTGAGCTGTGATGCATTTGTTTCCAAAAGGCTCTGTTTCTGTGGCAGAGGTGTATGAACACACCTGGTTTTAGGAAAAGACTCTCCTCACATCCAGGCTGTAGGTAAATGCTACAAAGGAAAGCATTATTCTGAACCACCTGTGGGACTCACTGCAGTTGTGTTTCTTTGAGTGTGAGTATCGTGGCACAAGCTCAGGCTCCATGCCTGAATATGTGAGCCCCTTCTTTGGGAGAGAGATTGTGGCCTGAGAAGTTTCTAGTAGGTATGGGGATATTCTAGGAATACTTAAGACTGACTTTGATTTGATACAATATAATTGCCAAGAATAAATAAAATAAAATGTTAGTATACTGAGTACGTTCCTCTCCCTGTTTTAAATAAAACCCAAACCCTAAAAGTTCAAGTTTACCTCATCTTCGGATTTTGAGGAAACACACACACATGTACACACAGGGTCACTTTCTTATTTTTCTGCTCTGAAGTAGGTAGAGAGAGATGTCCCAAGAAGGACTTGCATTTATAGGCAGACAGGTGTACATGCTACCATTAAATGGAGTGTGATTTTTTAAAAAAAAAATACAATTCAAATATTTATTTCCAAAGTAATTTCACCATCACCTACCCCTGGCCCTTTGTGGCTTCATGTCTCCCAGTGGACATTCATCCCCCTCCCATGTATGTCTGTGTTCTTGGTGCAAGATTATCTTTCAAGACCTATGCGCTGACTTAGGCAGATTTTGCTTAGAATACATTTAATTTATCACCTCTCCTTGGTATGTGGAATCGTGTGGAGTGAGGCTTCATGTGCAAGGGTGAGCATCAGCTTGGAGTAAGAAGAAACTTATGTTGAGTACAGGAACCAAAGATGATTGAGTGATCATTGAGTGATCATGCCCAAGAGAGAAGGCCGGTTTTGGCAGAGGATGCTGCCTGGCTGAACTTGCTCCTGGGATGAAAGGCAAGAGGAAGAAATCCATCTAGAAAGGCTCCAGAGGGAACACACCTGCCTCTGCCTATGGCAGTGATGCGGTTCTGCTCTGCTTCGGATGCGGGTTGTGGTCAGATCAGAGTTTGAGGACGGATCTGGGTACATGGAATACAGAGCAGCCTGCAATTTGGAGTTATGCTGTTCCTGTGGACCAGCGGATGCAAGTGTCTGGAATCCAGGGGGAGGTAAAGCTTGAATCTACACTGAGGGTGTAATAGGCCAATTCTGCACAAATCTCAATAGTCTACACAGAAACTTAGCAAGCCAACATGAGCCTCTTTGAAAAGGAAGAGAGACAAGTTTGAGCATCCAGCTGCAATGTGTGTCAGAAATGTGCTGTTTACAACTTTCACAGGCAGCACTGGCTGTGAAAAACGCACCTCCCTAAAGTCATCAGTCTCTAAAGAGTGCAACTTGTCCCAGGCCAGAAAGCTCTCAATCTGTTTCCTGCTAGGCCAGGGAAGCCCGGAGCTGCCTAAAGCTCTGAATCTACCGCACTGAGAGTTAGTGAGTGCTGCTGTGAATGCCAGAGGCACGTGGGTGGTGGCACCTTCAAGGTAAAGAATCAAACAGCTCTGGTCTCCATCTGGGGTTTCTCGGCCCTTTGTCTCCTTCTTTTTCCATATTTCTTCAAATATAGGAAAAAAATCAAAACAAAAGTGGCTGATGCTCAAGAGACGGGGTCCTTTGTACTTTTGGCTCCAAATACTCTAAAGAGTCTCTATTCCATAAAGAAGAAATGGACACACAAAGCTGCTTCTGATATTGATCCAGATGGGGAAAGGCAGACATTGGAATTGCTTAATAAGCCAGACATTTAAGCCATCAGAATCTCCAGACAAACCAGTCAGTTGGTGATATTGCTCAACAGTGAGCTGATTCTGCCTGAAGGTTACTTTAGGGATTAGGGCTGAGAGGGAATTTATTAACATCTATCTCAGTTAGAAGAGTGACCTTTGTTTGTTTTGCCCTTCAGAGTGAGCATTATAATAACCTCGTTGAGCAAGGAACACCTTGGGTAAATACGGTGCTTCTGATCAGTCTTGGGTAGGAAAGTGCTCGAAGCATTGTGGACAGAAGCGGAGATTCCTCCCACCCCTAGTTGCAATTCTGTATAGATTTGCATAGTTTAAAAAATGCTCCCCCATGCTGTCTTCTCTTTGATTTCACAACGACCTTGTAGGAAGGGTGGGAGAGGATCTCAGGGAAAGTTCCTGGTGAACTGGGGTTTTTCCTAAGGTCACATAAATAAGAGGAGGAAAATTTTAGTCATCTGACCCACAGTCCTAACGCACCAGGTTGTCTCCACTCACACTTTCTCCTGGCTTCCCTCTTGACCAGGGTCTTGTTTGTAAATGGGCAACTTGGGTGGGCTGTGTTCTAAGCCCCTGGAACAGAATAAGTTTAACGGGCTTACATCTCAGCCAAACCAGAAACTATTGTCTCCCTAGTACCATGATCTTGTTAATTTATTTAACTAGCATCTGGAAACTGGGACATCTCAATAACAGGGATAGCCGTGATCATTTCAAAAATTAAAACATCGAAGCAATGTGCTCATTTGTAGCCTTTTCATACTTCACCTCCCCCTTCCTCACCCTTTCTCTTTCTCTCTCTTTTCCTTCCCTTCCTTTCCTTCTTTCTTTTCCTTCCCTCCCTCCCGTTTTCCCATTCCTTCCCCTCCTCCTTCCTCCCATTCCTTCCCTCCCTCCATCCTTTCTTCCTACCTTTTATCTTTTTCTTTTTGAAGTGGTGCATTGGATAGGTTTAGACCAGCTGAAATAGAATTTTATTCCACATCATACAGAGAAAGACTTTATACCTTGGTGGAAAAGTGAAGGTATAAATTATTCTAAATGAATTGCCCTTAAAGATCTTCTTCAGGATCTTGCCCATGACACAGCTCGAACCGGAAAAACGTCGATCCTTCTAGCCTTTGGAATCCTGCCCCAAGCAGGAGACATTCCAGGTTTCAGGTTCTGCTTGTCAATTACTTGTAAGGAAATAATGTTTCTCACATGCTTGAAAACATTTCTGCTCTTTTAAGTAGGTGAAACACTCATAATCTTATTTATAGAATTAATTTGCACAGCAGGCAGTTTTCCAGAAGCAAAACCCAAACTAAATTTCAGGCTGGGCCAAATGATAAGATAGTTTAAATTTGTAGGTTTCATATTAGTTAGGTACATCTGGGATTACAAAAGCATGGAGAAATGCTAATATTCCTCCTTGGAAAAGAATGCTGTCAGTAGATGGAGTGTGCTGAATTGTCCTCAGAGAGTCTGTCTCCCCTCTGGGATACATCTGTTCTCTCCTCCACATTAGGCATGAAGAGCAAGTCTTACAGCCCTGGACGTGTCTCCAGGATTGAGCAACCACAGAACATGCTTCTGGCCCTGGGGCAGAAGTCCGCTGGGTCATACAAGAAAGCTCTCTAGCAATGAAACTAGAGCATCGCTTGGGGAAGATGCAGGCCCCAAAGAGGAGAAACCAGAATTCCGGGGAGAGCTATCTGGAGGAGCAGACACACAGGGGCTTCGGCCTTCTGCTGAAAGGCACAGCTAAGCTGTGGCAACTTTGCAGAGACTAATAGGATGGCTAGAATTAAAAAATAAGGGCCCAGGGCAATGAATACCTCATGCTTGTAATCCCAGCACTTTGGGAGGCTGAGGTGGGCCATCACCTGAATTCAGGAGTGTAAGGCCAGCCTGGCTAACATGGTGAAACCCCATCTCTACTAAAAAATTCAAATGTTATCTGGGCGTGGTGTTGGGCGCCTGTAATCCCAGCTACTTGGGAAGCTGAGGCAGGAGAATCACTTGAACCTGGGAGGCGGAGATTGAGGTGAGTGGAGATGGTACCACTGCACTCCAGCTTGGGGAACAGTGAGATGTCTCAAAAAAAGAACAAAAAAGCTACCCGTTGGACTTTCCCAACCAAAGTTACAGAGCAACCGTTAGGTAGAGCAGGAAAAGAGTGGAGAGTGAATCTGAGGAGCAGGAAACGCAGCGTTCCATTGTATCAAGTGTCTTTTTCCAGTTCTTGCCAATGCAATTCCCTCCCTGGCCTTCGTGCCAGGTCACCCTGTTTTCCTCTCAGTCCCCACTAATTAAAAAAATGTAGCTTATTATACGATGAGTGATTGCAGCTTCCCAAAGACAAAGTGGGGATGATTTTTGAATACAAATTCTGGATTGACTTCAGAACAAAAAGAAAAGCAAGAAGAGTGGTTTGTTGAAACCATGCTTTCATTTTAACAGTGAAAAGTGTAGTGTCATTGGCTGGCTTTGTATTTCTGAAGTAAGGAAAATGGTCAGATCTCTTTTTTAAGGAGGACATATTTGACATTCCTGCAGCAATGAGGCTGTCCCTGTGGAGGTTAATGTGTGTTCTCCACATTCAGTGTAAGCCCCTCTAACCTCTTCAGGTGTCATTAAGGGGACAAGGAGGTGGCCAAAGAGGAGACACAAGAAGAAGAGGGGGTGAGGGCGGACACAGAACCATGCACACCTCCACCCAGTCCTAATGGAAGGCCCCGCCAGATGCCAGGCCAACTGGGAAATGGGGAGGGGACTGAGCAGGTATAGTTCTTCCCAGTAAGCTGAGGTTGTCAGAGCAGGAGCGAGGAGGAGAGTAGCTTACAGCCACACACCCACAGACTGCGGGCTTCCAGAAAACTGCTTTCTCAAAAGCTCAGTGGGTGTCCCAGGCTCTGCTCCCACTGAGTGGAGTCTCTGGATGACTCCCCAGCTGCTTTGGCCCACAGGAAAGGTGGGGAGAAGAGTGGGCGGGTCTACTCCTCCAGGTGCTCTATGGGAGGCAAGGGTAGCTGCTGCTGTGCCTGGGGCTGTAGGTGTGAGTCTGGGATGGGAGGCAGCACTGAGTTCTCAGAGGAGCAGCTAAACTTTGCCTCCACCCCCACGGAGAGGCATCAAGGAGCCAATCTTCTTTCATTTAGTTCCCTCTTGGATTTCTTGGCTTCATAACCTTGAATTAAACTTCAGATTTGTGACTGTAGGATCAGCTGCTTAAAAATATGAGAAATGACCATCTCATTTAAATTAAACGTATTTCCTTTTAAGTTCCTCCCTCTCCTTCCCGACACAACCAGGGGAATTGTTCTTTTCTGCACCATGGTGAAGAAATGAGGATCAGGGCCCCTTGAATGTCAAGTACATTCTGAACGTTCAAGAAGGAAGGAGAATAGTAAGTCCTGTGGGATCACTGAATTTAAAATGCAACGATTTGGAGACTTCACTACTTTGAGCATTAATTTGAAGTACTTATTATAGTTGTTATAATGGTGATTTCTTGCAGATATTGTGGTGTATTGATTGGCTCTTTCACTGTTGTGTTTTCCTTGGGCAGATCCAGTATCTGCTCAGGCTGAGCACACCCTTTTCTTATAGACTGTTGTGGCTGTTCTGTTTTTCTGTCATGTTATTTCCCTTATACTCATCATGAGCAAGAAGGCAAATTATTTGCATATCACTGGGTTTAATTTTAAAGTTACATTTCCTTTGAAAGTTACCCCCTGCTCCAATTCACTAAGAAGGAGATGCTTCTTATTCACCTGCTGGGATCTCCTTGTGTTCTGGTCATGGTCTTTCTGTTCCAGCTGCTACTTCCTTTTTTCCTCTTGGGATGTGGACTGGTGTAGAACAGTGATCAGCAGAAATATGTATCGATTGGATAGACCCAGATATGTCTGGGGGTGTGGGGAGGAGGAACTGGGAGGTCGGCAACGTGGCCTCCATTACAACGTTTATGAAAACTCTCCCTTCAGGAATGTTTGGTTACACCAAGGGGATGCTTGCTGCTGTTTTCGTGCTTGGCAAGCGACTTCTTCAATATCTAAGGGGTGTTCTTCTCTCTCTACGATTCCACCATTGCAGACCCTGAAAACAATTGGAAATTGAATCATGCTCTGGCATTCATTTAGAAAGCAAGTATCCTCGGGTGTCAGAGAGATGCTTCAGTGGCCAGGCACTGATGTGAGTGAAGCAATTCTCACTTCAGACTCCGGCTGTAACCAGTTCACCAAATTCAGGTGCAACAGACCTGGCTTTGTGTAGGAGGGCAGACCTCGCTTCCCACAGTAGCATTATGAATGGTGCTAGTCACCGTGGGGCCACGGTCCTCCTTGCCCCCAACCTTTCTCACATGTCGAGTTTCGATGTTTCCGTGCAAACATAAACCTTTTGGTGGTTTGGATGGATGTGCACTTACCAAAATCCAATTTCCCATCAGTCCATTAAAAAAAAAGTGTTTTTATAGTGAGCTTTGAAAATGGGCAGGCAATGAGAAATGGTCCATGCAGATGCTTGGTTGTAGGTTATAATGCATTTGCTGGTTGGGGAAAGTGCTTTGAACGTTCTTCCCAGGTAGCCCTGGGCTCAGTAATTGTTTTGTAGAACTTTCAGAAGAAGATAATGTTCAGCATCCAGTTTTTTCTGGGGTTCTTCATGGATTAGCTGGCACCAGGCTGCCTCCTTGCCAGGAGCTGGGCATTTTTGCTGGCTGCTTTTAGGGTCTTCCTCATGCTTTAGCCATGAGGACGCTGCATGGATGCAGTGTCCTGAGCTGCTTGGCCTGAAGGCCTGGCCAATAAGTCACACCTGACTCTTGGTTTGCTCATGAAGGGTGGGGCTTGGTGAATTCCCAGTTTGTTCTGTCCCTGCCATTCTGTGCTTTAGCCATTTGTTCCTGGTTCACCGCAGTGAGTCATTTGATCTCTTTGGGTTGCAGCACTGTACAATGATATTGTCTTTGGGCTCTTGTCAAATTCTGACTCTTTATGATTCTGTGGCTGTCTTTTTCCAGGGACAGTGTAGGACATTTGACTTCTTTTGATTTTATTTTCTGTAAGCATCAAGGGGATATTGCCTATGAGTCCACAGGAGAAATACGATGATTTTTCTTTGTGGAGGCAGTGAAGGGGTAAGGGCAATAGATGGAATCTGAATAGGATTCTCACCGGCTGCAAACACAGGATAAGGAGTAGTTATTTTTGTTGAAATAACTATTTCAGTAAAAAGGGTGAAAATGGGAAAATTTAACATTTGCTCTAGAAAAACTGCATTTCCAACTATCTGACTATAAAAGGGGAAAACAGCATTTATTTTCCTGGAACTTTCTGTAGCATGTGTCCAGTTTTGCAAGGAGGCTGGCACCTCAGTGACTGGCTCTCAGGTGAGCACAGGTGTAGACAACAGTGGTCCATGCAACGCAGAAACATGAAAGAAGTGGGTGCCTCCCTCTGGCAGCAATTGGCACACATGAAATTAAAGTGTGACTGTGATCTTTCAGGCAGAAGATAGCCAACATTCTTTAGAACTTTTATAACCTTTTCACCTGTGGGCCTCGTCAACATTTCCTGGTGCCAACCAGGCACTACGGGGATCCTCATGCCAGAGGCTGCCGAGATAGATGCTCCTGAGTCCCATGGCAATGGAACACTGAGTTACAGCTGTTTCTTGAAAAGTCCTCACTTGTCTTTTCTATAAATCCAGCCTATGTTCACCTTAACTGATGGCTCTGTGGAAGAGTTGAACCATAATTTTGAAATTACAACCCAGACTTGTTTACAGAAGAAGGAGATCAGGTTTTAGAAGATAAGATGAGCTACCTGCAGATAAAATGTTCACTTTTATTCTATTCACACATCTCAAAGTTGAACAAAACCATAAAATCTTACCAATTATCTATCTGGGCCAGAAACGGCCGATTAGGTCACTCCGGCCATTCACAGCTGGTGAAATAGAGCTCCCTGCTGTATATTTCCTCAGCTCAGCTTAAAGTGACTTTAGCAAAAGGTCAGATGCTACTGCTCCTGGGACATGTTTTCAGTCTCTAATAGACCGATGTCAGACATTTTTTTTCTAACATTCTATCTAAATTTGTTTCCCTATCACTTTCAGCCTCTGTTAATGCTCCCTCGAGCCACGGCAGGCAAAAATGGATATTTTATCATGGCTTAAATTTTTGGTTTAGATAGAAACGCTTCTGCTGCCTCTGCTGATAATTAGAGTGTGTCAAGGAATTCTATTTCATGGCTGTTCCTTTGAAAGGCTTTTCTGTTCATTCCAAACTTGTTAATTTTTGATCCTATTGCCTCGATCCTGGAAAATTTCTTTCTGTCTTTGAATTTTCTTGAAAGGAATAAAAGTGATCCACTTTATTTTTGGTCTGTAAAAGCTTTTTGAATGGGGGTGCTCCCATGGCACCCACAAAGGGCAGGGGCCTTGCTTTCCTGCCAAGGTGCCACATAAAACAGGCCTTGGTAAAACGATCATATTTAACCAGACCACACCTGAATTCTGCCTAGGTGTTCATCTACCTGAACCAGTATAAAAAATGTCTGGAGCTTTAGAACTTTTCACAACCCTGGGAATTACTTCCCGTGCTGTTTTCCAGGGTGATTAGGTGTCAGAACATTATTATTTTAATTTAATATTTTTATGTTTTTTAGAGACAAGGTCTTGCTCTGTCTCCCAGGCTGGAGTGCAGTAGTGCAATCTTAGCTCACTATAACCCTGAACTTCCAGCTCAAGCAATCCTCCCATTTCAGCCTTCAGAGTAGCTGAGACCACAGGTAAAGGCCACCAGACGAGGTCTCACTATTTTGCTCAGGCTAGTCTCAAACTTCTGACCTCAAGTCATCCTCCCACCTAGGCCTCCCAAAATAGGACATTATTACTTGTTGCTTAAAACTATCACCCAAAATCTACTCTTAGTTAATCTGTTTGAGCACAGGTTACTATATGTAGTTCAGCTACTTAGTCTAGAATGACACATGACTTTACTCCTTCTGGGGTATTTCATTTTATTATCTTTTTATAAACATGAGAACCCATCTTCTTGATAAGTATATGAGAACCCATCTTCCTGATAAGTAGAAAAAGGTCCAAAGCTTAAAATCACCCATCTTTAAAAAGCTTTTTCCAGGAAATCAGCAAATGCCTGGCCATGTGCTCTTAAGACAGTGCCATTTTAAAAAAAGCAAATAGAAGTGCTGTGTCTTTGCTCCAAACATACCAAGAAAAGGGACGTGGGAGATTGTGGCTGTGGATTATGAAACCAGAGATTGTGAAGTTTAACAGCCACAGGGCCAGCAGTTCATAAAAATCAGCACACATCTTTGTTTAGACATAAGTACGCATTTACAAATACAGGCATGTTCAACACGTTTGAAGGGTATTTTGAAATACCTGATATCAGAGTCATAGACAGTGGTGTCTGTTTCTGCTCCGCTGTTTTCTTGCTGTGTGTGAAAAATGTAGAGCATGAAACGAAACACAGGACATACGAATGAATGGAGATTCCAGGTTGGTGGCAGCCTTGGCGTTGAGATTTGAGCAGTGATGGGCGTGCATGAGCTCAGCTGCACGGTTGGACCTGGGATGCAGATTTGAGCAGTGATGGGCGTGCATCAGCTCAGCTGCACGGTTGGACCTGGGAGGCAGATTTGAGCAGTGATGGGCATGCATGAGCTCAGCTGCACGGTTGGACCTGGGATGCAGATTTGAGCAGTGATGGGCGTGCATCAGCTCAGCTGCACGGTTGGACCCGGGATGGACTTGGCACTGACTTTGCTTCACAGACCTCCTTTTGAGGTGCCAATCAGAGAGTTGGACCCTACGTGAAATTCCATATACAGCAGACTCATCTACCAAATAATCTTGTGCATTTAAGAAAGCTTGTAATCCCTGGAAGTATGCAAAGGAAAATACCTGTCTGCAGGGATTAGAAGCTGAAGGTGAAAAGCCAGGGTGGGAAGTACCCCATGAGATAGCATGACCCAGCAGCTGAGTTGACAGCCAGGGCCAAGAAAGACGCAGAAATGTGCATCAGGAAGGATGCCAGATGCCCACATGCACTGTGGGAGAAAGGGGTTTAAATCAGACTGCACCTAAGAGAATAAAGGGTCAGAGAAGAGGCCCAGAATACCCCCTTTGAAAGCAGCTTTCATCCCTTTCTGATGTACATGGGATGATTTTTCAATCCATGCTGCTTTTTGCTTTCCCCATCATTCATGAAGTTCTCAAGAGCTCTCAGCAGCCTTTCTCTTCCTTCTGCACCAAATCCTGTAACACACCTCATTTGCCTTGGTGTCTGCCTTTCCTTCCTAAAGTCAAATTCTTTGGCCGGGTGTGGTGGCTCACACCTGTAATTTTAGCACTCTAGGAGGCCGAGGCAGCTGGATGACCTGAGGTCAGGAGTTCGAGATTAGCCTGGCCAATGTGGTGAAACCCATTTCTCTACTAAAACACACACACACACACACACACACACACACACACACACACACACTAGTGGGGCATAGTGGCACGTTCCTGTAATCCCAGGTACTCCGGAGGCTGAGGCAGGAGGATCACTTGAACCCAGGAGGCGGAGTTTGCAGTGAGCTTAGATCACACCACTGCACTCCAATCTGGGTGACGGAAGGAGACTCTGTCTCGACAACAACAAAAAAGTGAGATTCTTTGTAGAATTATGGGGTGAGGAGTATTAGAAGAAACTCCTTCCTCACTTGGGTTCAAGTGAGGTTCTTAAATTAATTAGGCTAATTGACGTTCCTTTGGGACTACTTAAAAATGTCCTGTAATTATGATTGCATTTGACTTTTCTATTTTAAAACTGGGGAATTGTATGAAATTCTCTACGGTGGTGAAATTTTTAGCGTTTAATGCTGTAAAACTGGTATTTGAGATTTTAGAAGCTGGGGCACACGTGAGTCCTAGAAGGCAGTGAGCGCCCTCAGGAGAGTCAGTTGATACCTGGTAAAACCAGGGAATATAAAAGAAAGGAGAAAACTCCATTTATTCCAGAGCTGTGAAAGGAAGAAACAAATGGACCTAGTGCGGAATGAAGGGAGTGGCCTGAAACCTGACCAGGGAGGTCACTTCCCTGGAGCAGGACCTGCTCCCATCAATTTCTTGTGTTTCCAGGCACTTGAAAACCTGCAGTTTCAGCAACTGCAAAGGGAAGGGTTTGGAGGGAGAAGCCAGTGTCCCACTAGGAGAACAAAATAACACGAAGAAGGGAAGCCTCTGAGGGAATGTTGCCAAAGGTAACTGAATATAAAGGAAGTATTTCTGTAAAAAAAAAAATCTCTGAGGTTTTCAAAGCATTAAATAGTATGAAGAAATGACCGTCCATTTCAGAAATGGAATGGATGCATGCAAGCAAAAGACAAAGCGTGCAGCTCAGGGAAAGGAATTTTCCCAGCCATTGCACAGCAAAATATAGGCGAATTTCCATGATCAACTTGAAATGTTTCCAGATGAATTATACACTGATTATAACATGTGTAGAAGATGAAGTTCATTTAAAAGAAGCTGAAACCCCAAGATAACAACTGCTTAAACCATAGAGAAGGTTATTTCTCTCATATGGAAGGAATCTGGAGGTAGATGGTCAAGGGCAGTTCATGCAATTTCAAGGAGCATCAAGCATCTGTGTTACTATTCGGCCATACTTGGCCTAAGACTTCCAACTGATGGTTGAATATGGCTGTGTGAGAACCAGCCGTTGCACCCCTGTGCAGCTATTTCAGCCAACAGAAAACAGATAGGAACAGAGGGGAAAAATGGGCAAGGGGTCTCTGTTAACTTTATTTTAAGATTTCTTTTTTCCCACTTACATCACATTGACCGAGTCCTGGTTGCAGAGACACATCCAACAGTAAGGAGGCCAGAAACTGATTTCTGGATAACCATGGGCTCAGCCCCAGATCAGGGGTTTTATAACTAAGAAGAAGGGGATAAACAAGGCAATGAACAGACTCAGCCACAACACCTTTCTGCTCCTGGCGTTTCTTGGGTACTTGCAAGCTGGTTAGCTAGCATAGAGGGGTCATCGGAATTGTCAGATGACTAATTTGTCTTCTATCTCTTCAATTAGCCTGAAAAGATTTTTTTTTCTATTTTTCCTTGTCAGAGTGTGAAGAAGGGCAAACTGTAGCTTTTCTGTGGTTGGCTGTTAGGGCAGCTAGCTACTGATTCCTGGGAAGGAATTTCAATTCTCCCCATGTGCTCGGAGAGGAAGGAAGCATTTGCTATGCTCTTCTCGCCCCAAAAGCATTCTCATTTGCCCACTTCCCTTTAAGTTAGTCTCCAATAAGTACTAAAGTACTTTCTATGCAAATAAACTACAATCTTGCAATCTGATCTCTAAAAGCACAAGATTAACCTTTTCTTTATGTAATATTTCTCTCCTCCTCTGGCCTCGGTGTAACTGGTTTTGGCTGTGGGAGGTGCTGGTGCAGACAGCAGAATCTACTCTTGCTGGATTTGGAAGAAAGGGCTTTTATTACAGGGTGTCAGCACCTTTAAGAATTTCTTTGGCTTGGTAAATTTTCCTCCATCCCTTTATTTTGAACCTATATATGCCTTAGTTCAACCATTGTGGAAGACAGTGTGGTGATTCCTCAAAGATCTAGAAGCAGAAGTACCATTTGACCCAGCAATCCCATTACTGGGTATATACCCAAAGGGATATGAATCATTCTATTATAAAGACAGGTGTGTGTATGCTCATTGGAACACTATTCACAATAGCAAAGACATGGAATCAACCCAAATGCCCATCAGTGATAGACTGGATAAAGAAAATATGGTACATATACACCATGAAATACTATGCAGCTCTGAAAAGGAATGAGGTATCCTTTGCAGGGACATGGATGGAGCTGGAAGCTGTTATTCTCAGCAAACTAACACAGGCCCAGAAAATGAAACACTGGCTGTTCTCACTTATAAGTGGGAGCTGAATCATGAGAACACATGAACACATGGGAGAAAAACACACACGGGGGCTTGTTGGGAGGGAGAGCATCAGGAAGAATAGCTAATGGTTGCTGGGCTTAATACCTAGGTGATGGGTTGATCTGTGAAGCAAATCACCTTGTCACACGTTTACCTATGTAACAAACCTGCACATCCTGCCCATGTACCCCAGAACTTAAAATAAGTGGAAGAAAAAAAAATTTCTGGAAGGCAGAGAGCTCAGCCTAGATGACGTCCAGGTAGGAACAATTTATATGGAAGATATTTAGTGACACGATAGATCTTTCTAGCAGATGCCTGACTGCTCCTAAGATTGCCTGGCAATGGACAGTGGGATGTCCCCACAGCTGTGCAGAGAAACCAGTGCCTCCGCCTCAGGGTTTGCCAGAAGGAGGAATCTTCCTGTGGTTGGCTGCCTCCTGGTGCTCACTTCTGCTTCTTAGATCCTTCTAGTGCACCTGCCTGGCCAGCCCTAACCTGCACGGTGGCAGACTGCCACCCCTGAGACATCCGAAAATGATTTTCTTCAGCTTCTCAGCCTTGTGGTAGGTAGACAGAGAAGCTGGAAGGAAGACCCATTGGGCAAGCCAGGCTGCCAGCTGCCATCCTGGGCAAACCATCCCTGCATTGGGATGGCCCTCTACTCCTTACAAACGGTGTTCCTACATGCACTCTCCAGACAAAATCAAGCCTGGGCAAGGATTTGGACCTCAGGAAGGCAAATCTGACCACAGTCAAGAGTCATGACTTGAATTCAAGCTGTCCCTAGTCAAGCTGTTTCTCATCATACCTCACTGATGGTCTTAATTTTTTTCTTGAAGATGTAGGCCTTTTGCTAGTGGTTCTGGGTTGAATTGTGTACTCCCTCCCTATCCAATTCAAGTGTTGAAGCCCTAATCTCCATGATGTCAGAATGTGACCTTATTTGGAGATAGGGTCTTTATCGAGGTAATTAACTTGAAATGAGGTCATTAGGATGGGCCCTCATCCAGTCTTGCTGTTGTCCTTATAAGAAGAGATGAGGACACAGACACACACAAAGGGATATTCCTGTGAGGATACAGGGAGATGCTGTCTGGAAGCCAGTAGAGAGATCATAGGAGGAACCTGCTGTGTGAACACCTTAACCTTGGACTCCGGCCTCCTGGATGTGAGAACATAAATTTCTGTTGCTTAAGTGACCCCCTGTGTGATACTTTGTCATGACAGCCTAAGCAATTGATACAAATAGGAATGAATTTTGCCTTTCCAACAGAAAAATGAGTATTTCTTCAGTGATGCCTATGCCTTCTTTTTTTGTGCCCTTCCTCACTTAATGAATTTGGAGAAGAGCTAATCTCATTAATGCCCATTCTTTGCAATTGATACCCATGGATTTGTGCTCACTTGATTATCCAGTGCCACAGTCAGGCATTTTATATAAGCCAGGGTGACTCTGGGTGGAAGCCTGAGAAACAGAATAATTGGAAGTAGATGGCCGAGAGGAGCTCAGAACGAACTCTTACTTTTGGCTACCGAATTAGGTGTTGCATTAATCAGAACTTGATTTGGACAGTCGCAGACTGTGGGTTTCAGAATACTTCTATTTTAGGACAAAAGAAAATTGCTCGCTCTTGGAAAAAGCTTTACGTACCGAAGAAGGCACTAACTTGGTAAACGGAAAGCTAGAGGAAGTGGGAATTGTGTTTTTATTTGATCTGGGGACTACAATGGATGTAGAAAGTCCCCTTGCTTGGGACTGCTAGTGCCTGAACCTGCTCGTTAATCTCCGCCTCTTAGCACAGACCTGGAAAATTGCAATTCTCCGCACTGGCAGCCCCGTTCGATAAATATGGAGCCAGCGGGCAGGAGCGAGAAGTGGCTCTGGGCTGCGGGGCTGGCTTGTTGGAATCCCACACTCCCCAAGCTGTGGAGGGACCGCAACTCAGGAACTCAGGCAGAAGGACACAGTGGCTCTCCACATGCTTTGTTCCCAGCTTTTTAAAGAGCTTATTGTCTTTTTATAAATTGGCATTTCATAAAGTGCGACTGCTGTATGCCAGCATTATTAGGTACTGCGGGTATAAATTTAGTTTTATAATTGTTTTCCTCTGGTGGAATTGACCTTTTCGCCAACACTAGATGCCTTGTTCTCTGAGTAGAGCTTGATCTGATGTAAGGTGTAAAGGATGAAATTCCAATCCTTACTTGCTTTGTTACCTGTCTCTTTGGCTTTCCCTGCCTCAAGGGCAAGGGTTTGGGTCATTAAAAATGAACCCCCACTCCCTCTTCTTGGCCAAGTAGTGTGAGGGAGGGGGTCCCAGCTAACAGGGCCCCAGCAGCACAGGGACCCATATCAATTAGCTTAATTATATCAAGGGCAACACAGCTGACAGATACTAAGTCTTCCCAGGTTAATACCATACTTTGAAAGAAGGTAGGACATTCTGAGAACCTTGGCATTAAAATACCCCAATTGCAAGGCATGCTTAAGTTAAATGACTGTTATTTCTTTATAGTGTGCTAAAATTTAGGTCCTTTTATAGTACGCTCTGTGCTGTGACTCCTAATGAAGGCAAACGCCTACTCGGAACTATTATATGCCAATTTACTGCTTGGGCACAAATTTCTGATCTACAGGATTAGGCATTAGGAGGTCATTCATTTCTATTAAATCAGTCTTAAAATATGGAGAGTGATAAATATGTATATTAAAGCACTTACCCGTTTGTGTGGTGTCATTCGTTTCTATCAATCTTAAAATATGGAGTGATAAATATGTAAATCAAAGCATTTGCCTGTTTGTGTGGTGTGATGTGTGTGGTCTAATGTGTGTGGTGTGTATGTATGTGTAGTGTGATGTGTGTAATGTGTATTTGTGTGTATGTGTGGCATGTGTTTGTGTGTATAGTGTGATATATTATGTGTGTGATATATTTGTATGTGTTGTGTGTATAGTGTGGAATGTTTGTGTGGTGTGTATGAGTGTGTGTGGTGAGGGTTGTGTTTGTGTGTGAGTGTGTGTGGTGAGGTGTGTTTGTATATGAGTGTGTGGAGTGAGGTGTGTGTATGTAGGTATAATATATGTTGTGTGTTTTGTGTGTGGGGTGTATTTAATGTGTGATGTGTGTGGTGTATGTGTAGGTATGTGTGTGGTGTGTGTGCAGGGTGTATTTGTGTGTGTGGTGTGTGTGATGTTTGTGGTCTGTGTGTGGGATGTTTGTGTGTGTGTGCTGTGTGTGGTGTAGTATGTGTTTGTGTGTGTTTCATGTATTATGTGGTATGATGTGTGTGGTGTGTTTGTGTGTGTGATATGATATGTGTGTTTGGTGTGGTGTAAATGTGTGTGGTGTGATGTGTTTGTGTGTTTGGTGTGGTGTAAGTGTGTGTGGTGTGATGTGTTTGTGTGTTTGGTGTGTGGTGTGTGTGTGGTATGTGTATGGTGTGTGTGTGTGTGTAGGGTGTATTTGTGTGTGTGTGGTGTGTGATGTTTGTGGTCTCTGTGTGGGATGTTTGTGTGTGTGTGCTGTCTGTGGTGTAGTGTGTGTTTGCATGTGTTTGATGTGTTGTGATGTAGTGTGATGTGTGTGGTATGTGTTTGCGTGTGGTGTGTCTGTGTGATGTGTTATGTGTTTGATATTATTTGTGTGTTTGGTGTGTTGTGTTTGTGCAATATGTGTGTTTGGTGTGAGTGTGTGTGGTGTGTGTGCAGTGTGTGGTATGTTTGTGCATGTGGTATGATACTTGTGTTTGATGTGGTGTGTGGTGTGTTTATGTGAGTGTGTGTGGTGTGTGACTGTATGATGGGTGTGGGGGTGTGGGTCTCTGGCATGTGTGTGGCATGTTGTGTGTGTGTGTGTGTGTGTGTCGGTGTGTTAAAAGTAAAAGCTGCTGTCCATGACTTATTGCTGGTTCCCCTAATGACCTTACCAGGATGATGTGAGCAATGATCTCTCATCTTCATCAGCTGGGAAACACAGATTTGAGAGGTTCCTTTCCCAAGTTTAGGGGTTAATATATTTTTGATTTATGCTGTGTTTCAAACTTTTGATTATTTCTGGGACTGTTGCAAGATCCATGAATATAGCTCTGTCATGTCCTAGGTGACTCTTCATGTCTGTTAATTTCCAAGGAATATATGTTAATTATTTGAGGCCTGCCACTTAGATTGTGAATGCCCAGATGAAGAGCATTTTTTCTGGAAGTGCTATTTCCCGCCATCTATGAAGAGTCCTGGCTGCTGCCCCCATCCTGGTTGGCCTCACTGTGGGGCTGCGCCCCTCCCAGGATGGCTCCTCGGCAGAGGCCCCATCTGACAACCTTGCCTCTCTCTCCAGCGGCCTGCTTTGCTCTTTGAATCTCTGAAATTCTGTTACTCATTTGTGTATTTACCTTCCTGTTTGATTTCCAGGGGAGGGATGGGGCTATGTTCTCTGCTCTCTCCCAGCCCCCAGGACAGGGATGACTCTCCCGGACCACTCGCTGAATACGTGAATTTGGTATACTTCCTCCAGACTGCCTGGTAAACCAGCAGGTTTTGCAAGCTGGTTGACATATTACATTAATCAAAACTTAGACTTGGATCATCCAAGAGATGCTTTTCCCCCAGAGCTGTATTAGCTGGTCCCTAAAGAAGTCTGTCAATTTGGTCTACATCTAAGGAGATGAAGTAGCACACCACCACAGAATGAGAAGAAGATGTGGAGCAAGATCTGGATCCCAAGTCGGGCTTGGCCAGTTTGCACGACGTGATCTTAGGCGAGGCCCTTCTAGAATGGGGATGACGAATGTTTCCTGCAGCTCTCATAAACGACTACTAAGTCCCAACTACAGATGACAGAAGCCCATTCTCTAGATAAAATAGAGAATCATAAATAGAGATTCCCTATAATGCAAAGCTACTTTAAAACCCATGAAGCCCCCAAATTAGGTCAGGTGCTGTTACAGGCTGAATTGTGTTGTCTCCCCACTGAAACTAATATGGGGAAGCTCTAATCTCCAGTACCCCAGAGTGTCACTGCATCTGGAGATGGTGAAAGAGGTGATTAATTGATTCATGTTAAATTAATGTCGTCACGTGGTGAGGACACAGCAAGAAGACGGCCATCTGGAAGCCACGGAGAGAGGCCTCAAGAGAAACCACACCTGCCAGCACCTTGATCTCCAACTTCTGGCCTCCAGAACTGTGAGAAAATAAATTCCTGTTGGTGAAGCCACCTAGTCTGTGGTATTTTGTTATGGCAGCCTGAGCAAACTAACACTCTACTCAACAAGAATCTGCTGATGGACTATGGGACTGATGTGAGAACCTCTGCTCTAGCACCAAACTCTGTTTTATCAGCATAGATAAATAAATGCAAGTGGAATTTTAGTTTACCAAAGCATTCTTCTGTTCTTTGGATTTTTGTGACAATACCAGAGAATTAAAAAAAATAGAGATGGGAACTCACTATGTTGCCCAGGCTGGTCTCAAACTCCTAGGCTAGAATGACCCTCCTGCCTCAGACTCCCAAGCTGCTGGCATTACAGATGTGAGCCACCATGCCTGGCCCAGAGACTTGTAATATTCATTTGGGATTGTCTTCAAGTGGTAGTGTAATAGTTCTTTACTTTTATATTTATGATTCTCTATTTTACATTTGCCCATCAAATGATCTGTAAAAGAAAATCCACTTGAGTATATGAGGGAGGATCTATTTAATGCTCAATAAAGAGTGGTTTTTATTACCATCCCATCTTTAAGAAGGGCTACCTGAGCTTTCTCCAATGACATAATAAAACACATAATTGCAGAGGCCACTTTCTCTCTCAGGTTCTGTGGGGAAAAGGCAGTATTTCAGGAAAGTAGCATAAGAAATGTCTATACTAGTGCAAAGTTTAAACTTGAATAGGACTGTTTTGCTTCCCAGTGGAGTTTGTGGCAGAATTGAATCAGGGGACGTTCCAAGCCTCAGGGAGCGACGTTTCTTCATTATTCTAGGGCCATTGGCAGAGCTCTGGGTCAGTTCCTGGTGGTTTAATGAGGTTTCTGTTCAGAGGGAAAAGCCTCATTGCTTGGAGCCATTTTGCAGCTACACTCTTTGTTGAGAAAGGGCAATGTGACAGGTAGACAGGTAATGGACAGGTAGCTAGATAATGTAGCAGTTCACGTAACTGCCCAGACTGATAGATTTTGATTGTCACTTCCTTACAGATGATGGACTTGGTGGAGTTGGGTAAAGTCTGAAGGGCTTGTGAGGGATAATGGCCCCCCAGGCACACAGGATGTTGAAGTCATGGGGCTGTTTTTTTTTGAGCTGTAATGATCAATAAGTCGGGTTTCCCTTTGCTCTCTAATGGAGTTGGAATTGCCGTCCTCTTACATCAAATCTGCTAATTGGCGTGAATATCCTCTTGAATGTTCTGGGGTCAGCTTGAGAATTTCAGCATGTCTATGCAGAGCAGGAGAAGGTGGAATTCCAGGACTCGGGGCAAATGCTCGTAACAACAACTGTGAAGTCCTAGATGGTTTCCAAGGTGATTTGGTGAAATACTTGTTAAAAGGAAAAGCTGGCCAGGTGCGGTGGCTCATACCTCTAATCCCAGCACTTTGGGAGGTCGAGGTGGGTGAATCACAAGGTCAGGAGATCGAGACTAATCTGGCCAACATCGTGAAACCCCATCTCTACTAAAAATACAAAAAATTAGCTGAGTGGTGGTGTGTGCCTATAGTTCCAGGTACTCAGGAGGCTGAGGCAGGAGAATCACGTGAACGTGGGAAGTGGAGGTTGCAGTGAGCTGAGATCATGCCATTGCACTCCTGCCCGGGGTGACAGGGTGAGACTCCATCTCAGAAAAAAAGGAAAAGGTCTAGATAAGTCAAATTTAGTGTTGTTGAACAGACAAAGAGTGATTCCAGAATTAGGCATCTCTCTGAACCAGAACAGGTTCTCGGAACGGCGGCTGCCATGTGGTTAGGCAGCCTTTACAGGAAGAAAGCAGACGTAAGTGAGGCAGCGACGCTTTTGCCGGTTACTGCAGCATTTTGCCCTGTTTGAGTAAGTTGCCCCCCTGTAATTGACTGAGGATGGGCGGCTATGATTGACCGAGATCCTGCTGTTCGTTAACCAGAGCACGCCTGTGCAGCACTCCTGAGTCAGGCTTCCAGTTAGTTTTTGCACTAGATAAGATTGTAGTTTTAATTTGAGGACTGGAGTACAGGGCATCCTCAGGCCAAATGTAGTCCAGCCTAACCTGCTGCTCGCTCAGACTGAAAAGCCCTCGTTGAGACCGAGTGGCCAAGGTGATTTTCCAATACAGGCAGCAGAATCCTACATGCAAATGTCAGGTCGAGGCCACCCCCAGTCCAGACCTAAGCCTCAGACATCTTTGTGAAGAAGCAAGTGGAAATGAGGGGAAGGATCGAACTGCAGTCTGGACATGACAGTGGCGTTCGTTTCGGCCGTAACACTCGTTTAGACGCCCCGCTCCCTCCTGGACACAGAAGCTCTACAAAGGCCTCCCGGCCTCTCGGAAGGCCTGGTCTGAACTCTCCTGGCTAAGGAGAATGTCCTTCTGCATTGTCTAAGCTTTACACCTGCTGTGTGCTGGGTCCTACGAAAGCCGACCTGTGAGTTGTGGACTGTATCGGTCGGCAGTGGGAGTCTCTCTTTTGAACACATTGTGGGTACATTCTTTATGCCTTGTATTTCTCAGCTGGGGCCATCCTGCAGCAAGCCCAGCAAACACAGCTGACCACGCTGGCCATGCAGGCCGTCATGATGGAAGGCACACCCTGTCTCCCTGAATTAGGGCCTAAGTGGTCCATGAACCTCACCACTGAGAGGACACAGACACCCCGCGGCTGAAGTCACCTTACTGCCCGAATCCCCTTCACTGGCCTTTGCAGCTGTGGCCACACCATGCCCAGTACAGGGTCACCTGTGCTTTAAGGTACAACAGTGTTGGTCTGAACACAAACATGATGCTGGCAGCCAGGTAGAACAGGCCTTTGTTTTCTAGATGAGAAAGAAAGCTGAGCACCAGAGAGGCCAAGAACCTTTTCCAGAGTCGCAGAGCAGTCAGAGCCAATCCCCAAATTCAGGTTTTGCCTGGACTCCACAGCCCCTTCTGCAGGGCGCCTCACTCAGTGCAGGGAGTATCGAAGTGTGATGAGAGAGGCAGCCTCCCATCCCCAAGGAGACTGAAGACTTTGGCTGCCGGGACATGAGGCCTGTGTTTTTTGTTTTTGTCTGAGATGGGTTTCACTCTGTTGCCCAGGCTGGAGTGCAGTGGTGTAATCATAGCTCAGTGCAGCCTTGACCTCCCAGGCTCCAGTGATATCCCCCCACCTCAGCCTCCCGAGGAGCTGGGACTATGCTCTGCCCTGTGTAAAAATTAGCTGCCGGCCGGGCGCGGTGGCTCAAGCCTGTAATCCCAGCACTTTGGGAGGCCGAGGCGGGTGGATCACAATGTCAAGAGATCGAGACCATCCTGGTCAACAAGGTGAAACCCCGTCTTTCTTAAATATACAAAAAATTAGCTGGGCATGGCGGCGTGTGCCTGTAATCCCAGCTACTCGGGAGTCTGAGGCAGGAGAATTGCCTGAACCCAGGAGGCGGAGGTTGAGGTGAGCAGAGATCGCACCATTGCACTCTAGCCTGGGTAACCAGCGAAACTCCGTCTCAAAAGAAAAAATTAGCTGCCACTGCTCTTGGCTAATTTTTAACTTTTTGTAGAAACATGTCTCCATATGCTGCCCAGGCTGGTCTCAAACTCTCACCTCATGTGCTGGGATTGCTGGCATGAGCCACTGTGCCTGGCCACATGTTTTGTTTATTCCCTGGCCAGGTGTTGGTGCCAGGCTCTGTTCTAGGCAAGGAGAGGCTCAAAAACCCGCCTGGAGCTTCTCTGGCTCTGCTGGGTCCCCATAGGCTCCTCTGGGGCCACAGGTCCTGGTCCAGTGGCATGAGGGCACACGTGTGCCTTCCTCTTCCCTGTGTGCCTGTTGAGGTCTGGACGTCTGCCCCTGGATGCCTGTGCCCCTCTTCTCTCCTTCTGGCCTTGAGCATTTCCTGAGGCTTTTCCCCATGAAGCAGCAGTGCTTCCTGATGTCATTCTCAGGTGCCAGGTTTTCCGTCTTCCTTGCAGTGCTACCTGTGGGCTGTGCTCCTCTGGCTGGCCTGACAGTGGCTTTGCCAGGACAGCTCCCAGCCACACGCCCTTCTTAGAGGCCTGCTGAGACCCTCCTCCATGACAATGCTGCAGGGAGTGGGGACAAGGACCCGCCTCACAAACTGAAGTTAAATGGGTGCCAAGGAGGGCACCTTGCTTGTTTCATCCTCCAGAAATAAGTATGCATTTGATATCTACCTAGCATATTAATAAATGGGCTCACTTGCAATCAACGGTTTTAATTGAGCACCTGCTGTGTGCTGGGTCCTAAGTGGCAGGAACAAGGCAGACAAAGTCCCTACCCTCACAGAGCTCACACTCGAGTGTGGGAGGCAGAGGACAAAACAGGAAGGAAAGAAACAAGTAAAGTAACGGGTAGTGATTGCGTCGTGAACTGCAGCACAGGCTTGGGGATGTGGAATGGCCCTAGAGGCCATATTCAGGGAATGTCATCTCCTAGGGCTCCTCAGCTTCCCCAGTAGGCATGGCTGAGGTCTTCCCTGCAGGTGTCAGCCATAGAAAAAGCCCCCTGTGCTGCCAGTGGGTCTCTGCTTCTGCCCCGGAGTGATGGAGCTGGGGAGGCTCCTCATACAACCACCTGGCCCCTGTGCCCTGGTCGCTATCACTGGGGTCATTCTTGGGGAACTGGCAGGTTCCAAGGCCCTGAAGAGCAGGTCTGGGAGTGGAGGCCTGGCCGTGGTCCCTTCCATTACTTTCCTCCCCACCCTCATGCCTGCAGAATCTGGGCTATTTGGAACGGTGCTTTCCTGTCTTCCAGGACCACAGATCATTTGTATTGACCCTGTGCCACCGAGTCTAATTGTTTGTCCCTTCTCCACTGCAGCCGGTCCCCATTCTCTACCTTACACACTCCTGGCTGGCTCAGTGGAAGGAGCCCCTGTCACTCCTCTAATAGCATCTGACCCTCCCCGGGAATGCTGGACCCTCTGAAGTGCACAGAAAGTAGTGATTCCTTAAATGTTAGTGGTTTTTTTTTTTAAACAATGTAATATTGTTCAAATGAGGAATCAATCGATTACTTTTGGCTGAAATGTTAGTTTAGGATATAAATGTGAAATTGCTTTTTATAACCTGTCCTCACTGTTTCCTTATACATTTCCTAAATATACATAATTTTTTGTCTTCATTTGTCATTTGTCAAAACAATAATGTTGCCGCTTTCTTCCATTATTATAAAGGGAGAAATGTGAATCAGACCCTTCAAACAGTTCAGGCTGCAGCAACATTTTAAATTTAAAAGAGAAATTTCTCCTCCTACTTGGAATTGGAGTGAATTCTTCCCCTTTGCACTCACTGTACAGTTGATGCAAGGATTCCTCTGGGAGTAAACGGATTTGGGCTATAAACACCTTATGAAAAATGACAATTCCTAGTGCTGTAGATGCCGCCTAACCAAGGATGCGGTAGATGCCACCTAACCAAGGATGCGGTAGATGCCGCCTAAACAAGGATGCTGTAGATGCCGCCTAACCAAGGATGCTGTAGATGCCGCCTAACCAAGGATGCGGCAGATGCCGCCTAACCAAGGATGCTGTAGATGCCGCCCAAGCAAGGGTGCTGTAGATGCCGCCCATCCAAGGGTGCTGTAGATGCTGCCTAAACAAGGGTGCTGTAGATGCTGCCTAACCAAGGGTGCTGTACATGCCGCCCAAGCAAGGGTGCTGTAGATGCTGCCCAACCAAGGGTGCTGTACATGCTGCTTAACCAAGGATTCAGTAGATGCTGCCTAACCAAGGATGCTGTAGATGCTGCCTAACCAAGGATGCGGTAGATGCCGCCTAACCAAGGATGCTGTAGATGCCGCCTAACCAAGGATGTGGCAGATGCCGCCTAACCAAGGATGCGGCAGATGCTGCCTAACCAAGGATGCTGTAGATGCCGCCCAAGCAAGGGTGCTGTAGATGCTGCCCATCCAAGGGTGCTGTAGATGCTGCCCATCCAAGGGT
>CM052665.1:53195314-53218418 GCA_028533165.1 Leontopithecus rosalia
ATGCTGCCTAACCAAGGATTCAGTAGATGCTGCCTAATCAAGGATGCTGTAGATGCTGCCTAACCAAGGATGCGGTAGATTCTGCCTAACCAAGCATGCTGTTGGTACTAAAGGGTTTGTTGCCATCAGCACAAACACTGGAGCCATCTGCATTTTGGGTTTGCTAGACACTTGCCCTCCAGTTCCAGTGTTCCAATGTTATCACATTGATAACATTAATTAACCACTTTTACATCATCCACTTGAGCCACAGGAAACTTTTACTTCTCCCAGTGATCCTGCCCCTTATTATTCTCCAAGAAAGGGCCCCGGCAATGTCGAAGAAAATGTGAATAGCTCCCTGGAGTGTGAGAAACAGTTCCGCTTGCCCTCCATATCATTTGGGCTGTCACAAATTAAAAAGGAAGCAGCCCCCTCCGCTGCCTCTGAAATATTCCTGAACATTGGCACACTCAAAATCTCTTTTCATGAGCATGGGCAGCAAGTTTGAAACAGAAGAAAACGGTTCTCTGATTTGGGTCATGGCTCCTTTAGTCCTACAAAGCTTGGAAAGCCAGAGCTGACATTCCCTCCTCCTAGGTGAGGGTGAGATTGAAGGCTCCAGGTGGAAGCTGCTTAGGCTCTAGGAAAATTGAGAGGAGGTTGCTCATGGATCTGCAAAGGAAATGTCACCCAACCAGATACATCTGAAATAAGTGCTGATTCTCATCTATCTATTACCTGTCTGTCTGTACCTATCTATCATCTACATATGTGTGTTTATATATATTATGTATGTATCTGTCTATTATCTATCTATGTCTGTCCATCTATCCATCTCTATCAATCATCTATCTTCTATCTCTATCTATTATCTATCTATGTCTATTTATCTATCTTCTATCTATTTTCTGTCTAGCTATCATCTATCTATCTATCTATCTATCTATCTATCTATCTATCTATCTATCTATCTATCTAGAGAAAGCAGGAGAGAATAAGCAGGCCTTACCTTAAGTCCTCAAGGAACCCCAGCTTCCTCCACCCTCTCTGATAGAGCTGGTGCCTGGGGATTATTATGCAAAGTCCCTGAACAAGGTAGTAGATGAACTCAGGCTGCCTGGTGACAGTCAGGAATAGAGGCTGCACTCTGCTCCCTGCCTAGGGCTTTTCCTCTGCCTCAGAATGCCCAGTTCTCCCACCTCCAGGCTGACTGTGCCCCTCACAGGGCCATCCTCCCCTGCTCTAGGTGCAAGCCCAGGGTGGCAGTGAGGCTCTTGGCCCAGGTCCCAGGAAAGGTGAGTTCTGTCCCCAGTTCTGGCTTGAGCTAACTCCAAGGCCTCCTTTGTCCTTGGATCTCAATTCTGGCCACACCTGAGAGCCTTTTTTAAAGGTGTAGATGTCTGGCCTCCCCCAGGGACACGGATTTCTCAACACCAATCTTGCTCTCGAGCACCCTTCCCACTGTGGCTGTGCAAGGGTGAAGCCCTGAGTCTGAGGTGGGGCCCCCATGTCTGTATTAAAAAAAAAGAAAGAAAAAGAAAAAAGTTGCCTTTGATGAACCTGATGTTTAGTCTTCATCAGACTAGAGGCTTTTGTTATTTTATTTTAGTTTTTTATTTCCATAGGTTTCTGTTTAGCAGGTGGTGCTTGGTTACATGAGTAAGTTCTTCAGCGGTGATTTGTAAGATTTGACGCACCCAGTACTGAGCAGTATACCCTATACAGTCTACAGGCACACCACCCTGTACGCACTGGGTCTCATCAGACCAGAGGCTTTCGTTATTTCATTTTAGTTTTATATTTCGGTGGCTTTTTCGGGGACTGGTGGTGTTTGGTTACATGAGTACATTCTCCAGCAGTGATTTGTAAGATGTTGACTCACCCGTCACCCAAGCAATATAAGCTATACACTCTATGGCCATACACCCTGAATGTGCCAGGTCTCATCAGACCAGCGGCTTTTGAAAGACGTTTACCTTCCACGACTGAATAATTTTATTGATTTATTTTTTTTCCCTTCTTGGCTGCACTGGCCCTGGGCTGTAGTAAGGTACACAGTGCAGACGGCCCAAGCCTTTGCTTGGGCCAATTCACACTGTCAGCGTGTGAATTGGTAAAATCCTTCCACCTTAGCAAGCCCATTGCCAGGCCTGCCCCACAGGAACAAGGACATAAGCTTTGTGAAAGTTCAGCCAAACCGTGGAGGTCAAATGGTGTCACCCTGTCTTGACGAGGATAAAAAGGAAGCCCTGATTGCAATAAGCAAATCTTACCTGAGAATGACACACAGAATTACTCACAAAAACTCAATGTAGGACTATGCTAACTCAGTTGTTGTGAATATTAGCCACCATTGGACCAAGATCTTAGCAATATTCAGATGGTACCTAAGTGGGATAGCAGGAGAAAGTCACAGCACAGCCAGTATTAAAACCATATATCAAGATGGTCATTGAGAACGAAAATCACGTGCAGAAAATACATGAAGTGATGAGACTGTGTCCTTGAGTTTCACCATCCTGCTCAGGTGTAGACTCTGAGCTCTGTTGAAACAGTCCACTGGATTTTACTTTGCAAATGAGCTCCTGTCCTAGGGCGTAAGTCAAGCCCCTGTGTGTGTCCCAAGGTGGACTGCCGGGCTTCACTTAACTATTTTCACTAAGTAACTGCTTCCCTATTTTCAGCTCAGTGATTGTCTTCTGTTTGTCTTTTTCTTGCCACAGATGGACAGAAGAAAGTTCAAGAGGAATTTGACATTGACATGGATGCACCAGAGACAGAACGTGCAGCGGTGGCCATTCAGTCTCAGTTCAGAAAATTCCAGAAGAAAAAGGCTGGGTCTCAGTCCTAGTGGGAGAGCCCCCTCCTAGTCCACCTGACAACACCAAACTCAACCATCATCTGTCAAGAAATGAAAAGAACAACACCCTAGAGAGAAGTCATCCACACACAATCCACCCACGCACAGCAAACCTCCAATGCATGTACAGAAACCTGTGATATTTATACCCTTGTAGGAAGGTATAGGCAATGGAATTGTGAGTAGCCTAATCTCTATGTTTCTCTACATTTTCATTCCTCCTGCAACTATTTTCCTCAATGTTGTAATAAAATGAAGTTAAGATGAGTGAATTCAAGTGTCTGCCTTTCTTTCTATCTTTATTTTACCCGATGTTAGAGGTGACTGTGAGCCAGGTGTCTGTTCCTTCTTCTCTTAGGAGTCAGATATGTAACACGTTGTCTTCTGTTAGGGGTATTTTTTTGCTGAGAGTGAGAGATCCATTTTGAGTCATGCCTGGAGACTCTAATTTGGAGAGATTTAACAGCTGGCTGGCGATGGAAATATATTTTCTTCTTACCATGGGAATAGAGCCCTCATCCTGGGGTACCGAAGACTCAGAATTTTCCCTGGGGAATTACGACTGATCCAGGTACACAGCACAGAGTGCTCAAGCCTTTGATCCCCCTGAATCTATATTCCCGTCACTGTGTGAATTCGAGATGAAAAGGGAGAAGGTGATGCATCTGTGCTTGGAGAGTCTCCAGGTTTACTCGGCAGACCCATTTCAGATCTCCAAAGGGGACATGCTAGCTGTTACAGGCCATTCTGTGGCTTACCTGCAGTGCTCTGCACTTGTGTGGCTCCAGACTCCCCAAATTCCTCTACGCTGTGATTTGTCACCTGTTAGGGTTATTTATTACAACCTGCAATTTAGAGAAGCTATCAGGCTTCTATTCTACTCCATCTTTTTCCCTGCAAACCTTGCAGGTAAACTGTTCTGCAAATCCCAAAGTGGTTTCATAGGCAGTGGGGAGAGGTCCATCGCATGGAGAGGACCTCACCACTGATTCATGAGCCAGTTGGTTGAGTGGGTACCCACTTTGGGAGGCACCTGTGGCTTTTGTTTGAACTTTTCCACATAATATTGTGATGTATAAGTCACGTCTCATCTTCGGCCTCCTGGGATGCTCCACGACTGCTCGTGTACACTGTGGGACATCCCATGTCCTTCCTTTGCTAGCTCCTTAACAAAGGGTCAAGGTGGAACATGAAAAATAATGGGAAGAGGGGTGAGGGATGATGCCGTGTATGTGCATGTGCACACATGCGTGCATGGGCGTGTGGATGTAGGGGACAGCGGGAGTGAGGCACAGGCAGGGCAATGACTGCAGGTGGAGGTGCCACTGTTCCTTCCACAGGGTTCCTTTTATTATCACCCGGGCACAGATTGAGGAAGACTGGCATGCTTGGGTGATTTACTGTCCAAAAATCCCTCTGAAAATGTGCATATTTTCTTGTGTAAGGAAATCTCTCCTGCCAGACAATTCCCTGTAGTTGTAAGAGACAGGAAAAACTCATAGACTTATCAATTTCCAGTCATCGGAGAGCTAAATAGGATCACTTCAGCCCTGACAATCAGAGAGGGCTCTGAGGGGCTCCCAATTCTGTGTTCCCTACTGAAAAGAGGACCACGGGCGGAGGGGTCCTCAGGACCTGTCCAGGAAAAGCTTCCTGAGACAGAGTGGGTATGGATGCCAAAGAAATCAGATGGGTCTTGATGTAGTTTTCTTTGGCATTCCCTTAAGCTGCCAATGTAAAGTAAACCAGGAAGAAAACAAACATTTACATATTTCAGATCAATTCTCCACATCTCATAATTCAAGGAGCCCCATCCTCTGAATATTTCACATAAAGGAAGTAGAGGTGCTCCCTGTACTGGCTGCACTCTGGCCGGGGCTTTCCCCACACTGATCCCTCTGGAAGATAATCTTGTTTATAATGAGGATGCTCTCTTTAGAGGGGACTCTTCATGCAGAGCAGAAAATCCCAATGGAGTGGTTCTTCCCTATGTCCCCAAGGGACTGGGAATATTCTTCCCCATTAGGGGAAGAAGGTTGAGAGTAGGGTGAGAGCTGTGAAATTTGGAGAGGTCCCTCAAAGATTGTGATGTGCCTCTCTTGTTCCAGTCACAGGACAGGGGTGTAACTGCTTTCCTTTGAGCCATAGGGATGAATTTAGCTGTTCACTTCCCAGATAGATTCATGAGAGTCTAGAGCTCCAGCTAACAGCATGGGGAAGATTCCAAATGTGCTCCCCTCAGCATAGGAACTGGGTATGTTGAGTCTATGGCCTCACAAAACCGGAAGAAGGACAAGGGATTGCAGCTGCAGGCTTGGGAGCACCTTTTCATTACCATGGGCTGCAGTATTTATTTAGAGTAAATGAAGGACACTCCTGAGGTGCTACAGGGTGCCAGTAATTTGGAGCAGCACTAATTCAATGTCCCATCAGCCATGTGTATTCAACTCCTGCTGTGGATGTGGACTTGGTACAGTGGCTGCAAAACAGGACAGTCCTTGTCAAGGTGCTGTCAGGCTGGTGGGGAAGGGATGAAGATAAGCAGGTGCTGGAATGGAAGGAGGGGCACAGCATGGCAGAGCATGGAGAATCACTCACTTAAGTCTTCTGCAGGCACAGCCACGCTTGGCAGTGCATGGAAGGATAACAGGAGTTCCTGGGTAAATAAGGGCGGTGGTTGGTGGAGAAGTGTCTGGGCAAAGTCCTTGAGAAAGAGGTGCCCAGCTTTGGCATCCTAAAGGCTGAATTTATCAGTACACTTCAGCCTGGGGGATGTGACTCTGCTCTCTGAACTCGGGGAGGCCAGGAGGCAAGACCCCAAGTATTTGAGACTTGAGACTGGATCCATCTTTGACTTACATGTCAGTCAAGTGACTACAGAGAAGTTATCTACCTCAAGCAGCCAGTTTCTTTAATAGCAAAGCATTGATAAAATCTTTGTGGCAAGGTGGTTGGCAAAATATTAGGAATTTAGAATGAGTCAACATGCATGAGCATCTGGCTCAGTGTAGGTGTCTAATAAATGGAAGTTATTATTATTGATAAACCAGTGTGGTAAAGAGTAAACCATGGATTCCCTTATCAACCCCCAACGCCCAACACCTCACTCAACTCACGCCATGGGACTCAGTTTCCCTTGGCTACAGCCGGTTGGACCAGTGGTGGGCACCTGACTCAAGGGGTGGGCTCGGCCTGTCTGAATATTTCTTTAGTGAACCTGAGTTAATCATCATGGGAGCTGAGCCAGTTGAGGTGAGGGAGCTGTTAAGTTGTGGCAAGGCTGGTGTTGTGACAGGTAAAAGCTGCGAAAAAGGCTTTAAAAACTTTTTTTTTTTTGCAAGAATCTGCAAAAGCCCCTGTGAAGACAGATGTAGGAAGAAGGAGAGGATTTGAGGCTCAAGGTGTATGAGCCCATGAGAGATGAAGAGAGCCTGGGTTGGGTTAGTCATTTGGGAGCAATGAATAGAAACCCACTCATACTAGCTAAAAAAAAAAGAGAATTATTCAGGTCTCACAGATATCCAAGAATAGAACATTGAAGACACCCAAGGAAAGAACAGAACACCATGGGCAGGCAGAATTATCTTAGATTTATAAATAAACTGGGGCACAGTGGGGAAGAATTGACGTCTTTGTATTATTATTTTTATAGCATTTATGACGTTTGCTGGTTTTATAGTTTTCTTCATATAGGTTTTGCACATTTCTTTTTGTTCCATTTCTAAGCATTTCATAGTTTTTGTTGTCCTTGTAAGCAGGATCTTTTCCCTGGTACGTTTTGCTGTTATCTCAGAGAACTACCGATTTCTGTGTATTGAGCTCGGTAACTATTCATCTTACTAAAATACATTCCTGATCATTTTCCAGTGAATATTTTTTGGATTTACAGGTCCTATCACTTGCAAATAACAATAATTTTGTCTCTTCTTTCCCACTACTTTTAATTCCTTTCTTTTGTCCTGCCTCATCTTCCTTATAATTAATTATATGTGTGGAGGGAGGCTTGTGCATGATTTCAGTTTCAACAGTTATAGTGACAGACCATCTCATGAGGTGGCCATTTGCAGAGGTCACCTATTTTGGGTTGATGGATTTTAGCTTCATAGGATCATCCTTTCTCAAGTTTCATGAGTCTCTTATTGTACCTTTGAATGCATACATTTTGCAGACTATGGAGATTAACCTAAGCAAATTAGTATAATTGTAAGGGGAGATTGGACAGAAAGAGTTTAGGGTTAGAGCTTATTTAGGATTTGCATTTAAGGTAAGGATTCACATAAATGTCATGTTTAGGAGATTTCACTTGATTCCAGCTCAAATCATGGACAATCAAGGTGGATTTTAGCTAGGGATGGCCACTCTTTTGTCTAGGGATGCTATAACAAAATACAAGGGCGGCATGAATAATGGACATTTATTTTTCACAGTTCCGAAGGCTAGGATAAAAGCTGCTGCCAGACTTGGTTCCTGGTGAGGTCTCTCTTTCTGGCTTTTAGATGGTCCCTTCTTGCTGTGTCCTCATATGGCAACATGGTAGAGAGTGAGCTTGCTCTGATGTTTCTTTCTCTCTCTCTTTTTTTTTTTTGAGATGGAGTCTCACTCTGTCACATAGGTGGGAGTGCAGTGGTGCCATCTCAGCTTACTGCAACCTCTGCCTCCTGGGTTCAAGAGATTCTCTTGCCTCAACCTCCCGAGTAGCTGTGATTATAGGTGTGCGCCACCATGCCTGGCTAATTTTTGAACTTTTAGTGTAGATGGGGTTTCACTATGTTGGCCATGCTGGTCTCAAACTTCTGACTTCAGGTGATCCACCTGCTTCCGCCTCCCAAAGTGCTGGGATTACACCTGTGAGCCACCGCTCCTGGCTCTTTCTTTTCTAATAAGGGACTAACCCTATCATGTGGTCCTACCCTCTTGATTTCATCTAAGCCTAATTAACTCCCAAAGGTCCCACTTTAATATTATCATCTTGGGAATTAGGAGGAATTCACCGTGTGAAGTGAAAGGGACATAAACATTCAGTCCATAACATCTAGCTCACCCTTGGGCTTCATTTTCCGTAATTTGATCAGACTGAACAGTAGATTGGACTTTATTTACTGCCTATTGATTTACTGCGTGATGTGGATTTATACTCACCTCCTGTCACTTTTCCCTGCCAGTTGCTGCTTTAAGGCTGGCTCCATTTTCCCTACAGCTGTGACAATACACTCGGTTCAGTGCCCTATTGCACTTTAGAAAGTCTTTTGCTCTTTTGTTAACAGTTGCTTAATTGAATAAGAATTAAGGGAAAGCAGAAGGTTGCTATGCTTTATGTGCCCTCCATGGGAGTTAGGAGTCTGCAGAGGAGGGATGATGATGGGTTTGGACGGAGGCATGGGTGGGAGGGCATGTGCTGGAGGGCAGGCTTGATCAGGTTTTATGGATAAAACCACCAGAGGATTGTTAGAGCCACTGTTTTTGCTTTATGCCCTGTAAAGCTGATTTGAAGATGAAATTTTTGACCCTCCCCCCAAAAAACGTAACGCATTATTTCTATAGGCCTGTGCTCCAGGCTTTCTCTGGCACCGGAGGGTTTAGAGAGCTACCAGCACATGGACCATGACAGCTCACAAAGGAGAGAGAGGTGCTTCTCTGTTAGTGCTTCTAGGGCTTCTAGTGGGGGTCTTTCTTACAGACCCAGGTTAAGGAATAGTTTTCTAGGCTACCGATGGCATGAACAACATTTAGATGATTGCCTTGCTTCAAAGCCAGGCTGTCTTTGATTTAGTGAGATGGATTCTGCACAGAAATACCTAGACCCAGGCAAAATCACGTGATATTTGATGAAACTGGGAGGATTCCATGCCTTCCTGCTGTATTCTTATGTGAACCTTACTGGGGCCAAAAGTATTAGGCTGGCTGCTTTCCTCCCTCTGCTGCAGCCGGGCCACCTTACCCAGGCTTTTTAACCAAGCACTGTGCTTTAAGAGCCACACATGCGGCATGTCTGGCCCTAGACAAAATAGCCTGTGGCTGTCTCTCTAACTCTTGACAAGTGCAGAGGCTCAGACAGTGCTAATCTGGACAGAGCTAACGCTGTTCCATACCTGGATCATCTCAGTGACCACCGCTTTAATCTCACCCATCATTTCCTCTTTCTAGTAGAGCAGCCAGAGTAAGTTTAAAAAATGCAAACCTGGTCCTATCATCTTTTTCACGCTTCCCTGCCCTCAACCCTCAACATCCTTCAGTGGCTTAACTGTGCTCTTAGGATAAAGCCAATTTCCTCCACGTGGCCTGCGAGAACCTGCACTGCTGTCTCTCCTCTCATTCCCGAGGCATCTGATATTCCTGGGAGGTGCTCTCCTCCTCGTTCCAACGTTGGGATTCTTGAGCCTGCTTCTCAGTTTCACCCTACACCTCTTTCTCTGCATCTGCTACTTCCCATCATCTTAGTTCTGAGCTGACATGTTACTTTCTGGAGTAGTGGAGGGAGAACTAACTGCTGGAAAGATAACCCCCCAAATCCCAGGGCCTGCACCCAGTAGAACTTTATTTCTTGCTTACAGCAGAATCCAAGACTGGAGCTCCAGAGTCAACTCTATTCTCCATGTGGAAGGCTGTGTCAAAAGTGTCTGGTTGGTCAGATCCAGAAGTAACTGATGGACATTGATTCTACTGGCTGGGGGAAAACACCTGTTCTTGCCTATGTGCAGGGGAAGCTGGGAAATGCAGTGCACCTGTGTGCTCAGGAAGTGGAGGAAGCAGGGTTGGGGGATCACTGCAGTTTCTACTATAGCCTCCTCCCCTCACACCCCATCCCTTCCTGCACACCTACCCACCCCCCTCACCTACGGTGCTGTTCCTGATGGCACTTACTACAAATGTTATTCACAGGCATCACTGTGATCCTTTGATCAATACACGTCTCCTCCATGCTGCCCATGAGGTCAGGGCCACCTGTTTTACCAGCAGGTCAGGTGCTCTGTAAGTACTTGCAGCAGGAATGAATGAATACATCCATGCTCACATTTGTGGGATGCACTCTACGGAAACCATCTTTCCCAGCGTATTTGAGGGCAGAGGTACATAATTATAACCCTCATGTTTTCATTCAGGGAACAGTCAAGGAAGACCTTGATTTGGTCAGAGTCCAAAGTCAACTGGTATGTTTCAGCTTTTCATTTTCCTCTCTAAGGAGGGTGCTAGAAAGCCACTGTGCTGTAGATTTTGTCATCCTAGTTTGCAGTGGCTACATGTAGAGCGGAATTCAGAACAGACAGGCACCAAGACGCAGGTACATTTCTAGGCCCCTGTTTATTTCCCCCCAAAGCTGAACAAATCCCGAAGCCTATGGTGGTCTTGAGGTCAACAGGCATCTGAAAACTGCAGACTCAGGTTCCTACTTCATTCCATGTCAGTCTTCCTTTTACAGGCTCATGCAGCCGGCAACCTCCACCTCTCGGGTTCAAGTGGTTCTCCTGCCTCAGCCTCCAGAGTGGCTGGGATTACAGGTGCCCACCACAACGCCTGGCTAATTTTTTAATTTTTAGTATAGATGGGTCTTCACCATGTTGGCCAGGCTGTTCTCGAACTCCTGATCTCAGGCAATCTGCCCACCTCAGCCTCCCAAAGTTCTGGGGTTATAGGTGTGAGCCACTGTGCCTGGCCATGTCATTCTTTCTGTATAGGGCGGAGGCCTGCTGTTAGCTTGCCCTCACTGTGGGTGGTGGGCTGCCTTGGGCTTGTGATCAGCCAGCCTAGTACTGGGGCTGTGCTTTCTGGAAAGAAGCACAACTTTCTCTGGCTACAAGCTACCCCTCTATAAAATGGAAATAACTCCCAGGATGATAGGGAGGGATTAAAAGCAACCTGTGTGGAGTTCTTCCTATGTTTAGGGTTGTGGCACATATTATTTCATTAAGCCTTAACAGTCTTAAAGAGGATATACTTTATCCCCATTTTATAGATGAGGAAACTAAGGCTCAGAGAGGCTGAGGGTCATGCAGCTATTGGGGGATGAGGTTGAATTCTGCATCTGGGTTTAACTTGAGAGCTTGAAGTCTTTGACACCCACCTCATCCAGTAGGAGGCATTGAACACCAATATATTTTGTAACTTACAATGCTTCGTATCCATATGGGGCACCATTGGGTTCTATTATCTCCAGTTCCCCCATGATCCCTCTCTCAATGATTCAAGTCCTTTGGGGATCCTCCTGCCTCTACGTTCCACTAGTGATGACTGTAGACAGAATAAGCCCTCCAACGTTGTCAACATCCAAAACCTCAGAATATGCCCAAAAAGACTTCACGGGTGTGATTAAGTTAAAAATGTTGAGATGGGGAGATTGTACTGGATTACCTGAGTGGGTTCAATGTAATCACAAGCGTATTTCTAAGAAGGAGGAAAGAGAGGATCAGCATTGGAAAAAAAGGTGGGAGGAATGTGCTTTGAGGATGGAGAAAACGGGCCACGAGCCATGGAATGCAGGTGGCCTCCAGAAAGGCAAGGAACAGATTCTCCCTAGGAGCCTCTGGAAGGAACACAGCCCTGCCAAAACTTTGATTTTTACCTTATTATAATTGACTCATTTTGGACTTCTGAGCTTCAGAACTATAGCATGGTAGATTTGTGTTGCTTGAAGGTACCAGGTTTGTGGCGATTTGGAAATTATAATGCAATGGCATTTTCTTTGCTGTGTCTCTTGTGCCTTAACTCTTGGTGTGGTCTCACAGATCAGCTGTTTTGCCTGCACTAGTTATTATCACCCTGGCTTACACAGCAACCCTCGAGAGGGTCACCCAGTACATCCCCCTCGATGAAGACACTGCAGATACAGAAGAGCCAAAGAAATGTTTTCTGGGCTTTAAAACTGTGGTATAGTGGTGAGGCTTCTGAGATGACTGGCAGATCACACTGTCCCCAGCCCTGGTCTCTGGCGATGGGCAGGATCTGTAGCAACACGATCATAAGTCTCCGTAGGACCCCCTTGGACAGGGAGGTGCTGCGGGCTGGGGCAAGCCAGCAGCATCGTGGCTCATCAGCTGCTGTGGCCTGACAACCGTGGGTGAGCTTTGGAGACTGGCCTGTGGCCAGCACTGGCTGTCACCACAGGTTTTCTCCTTATTCAGGTGTCGCTCAGCCTCTTTTGTGTGATTTGTTTGCAACCAAGCCAGCAGCCTCTGCAACCCCAGGCACGGAGCCAAGCCGGTAAACACGGTCACCATGCAAATGGCCGTGCCACTGCAGAGCTGCGGGCTGAGAGGGACCATGCAGCCTCTGCACCGTTGCATTCCTGCCTGAGACACCATGCCATTCCTGAATTCCCTGGCCCCACTGCTGTCAAGCTCCCAGAAGGAGTGTCTCTGCCTATCCACCCAGTGTAAACCCCAGTGGGGTGGTAAAGCAGGAAGTGTGTGTTTTATGACTTTGATAACCTCCTTGTGGGTATATGAAGGTGAGGGAACTCCGTGGGGCGGTGGTTGGAGTTGTTAGGCTCCCTATTTTGATTGTCTGAGTCTCAATGAACAAAGGCATTCTGCAGCCCCCTTCTGAATGCCTGGCTGTCAATCCAGCTCATTCACTCAGCACCTCTCACCCTCATCTACCAGCTCACTTCTGTGTCTTTGTGTTTATAAATCAAAGAGTGTGAGTGCTGCTAGCTACCTTAGGGACCTCATCCAGCTCGGTGTTTTATAAACAAGTGAAGCAAAGCTCTGAGAAATGGAGCGCTTGCCTGCAAGCACAGGCCAGGCCCAGACATAGCATCCTTCAGGGCCAGTGTATATCCTGATGCAGCTGAACCCCCAGCAAGTCTGCCACCAACCATCCGTAACTCTCTGCCAGAGACGGGAGGCTGTGTTTGGCCCATCCAGGCCCCAAGAGACCATCTGCTGGCCAGGTTGCCCGATCACTTGCTTGAATTCCCTGGGAATAGATATGGAAGAAAGAGCAAACGCAAACAAACAGTGGCCCACTCCATTGCTTTTTCAGTCCAAATTTCAGAAGAGTAGAGGGAAGGGAGGTTGCCCTCAGGATGGAAGCTCTGCACTTTACCTGACACCCCCAGTACCAGTGGCTTCAACCAGAGGGCTCCTGGGTCTCATCTGTAAGAGTCTGGATGAACAGCAGCTTCCTGGGGTCAGGACCAGAACGTCTACCTTGTCTGGCCATCCTTAGTGTCCTGCCCTTTCTCTCGTGGTCTGAGATGGATCATCACTGTGTTCACGTCCAGCCACAGGAAGGGGACGAGGTGGTGGATGACTTGGAGGATGGACATAGAATAGTGCAATCTCTGCCTCATGGGCCATCTTTGGTGGCTTAACCTAGGTAGATGGTCACCCATGTGGCCCGAGTTCCCCAGCTGGTTGACACCTGTCCAATTCTCCTGGTGCGGTGCAGCCTAGAGACGTGAGATTGGTATGGCAGCAGATGGTCTCCGTTCATGCATGCATCTTCCCAGCACTTGTCCTTCCAGTTAATGCTGATGCATCTTCTGGCCAGCACACAGGGCAGCTGGAAATGATCAGCATTCCTGCTGCTCAGCACAGTTCCTGGACAATGCTTGGTGGGACTTGGAGGATAAATATCCCAGCTCACTTGCTCTCTAGGTGAAATCACTGGAGGCTGTACTGTTCTGCCTCCCAGGGTTCTCTTGTAAGGGTGAGCCTCAGGTCACACGCAGTAAACTGCTGGAGGGAGCACCTGTGTGGGCTTCACTCCCTGTAACACATCCTCATTTCCCTCTTGACACTCCCCAGATAAGCCCCCAAACAAACCACTTGTATTTCAATGCTTGTCTCAAGGTTTGCTTCTAGGAGAACTCAGCCCAAGACATATGGCAAAGGAGACGTGTAGGCATTTTTAGCTAAAACTCCAGGTTCCAAGAATTCTGGGCCATATGCACCGTATGTTTTGTTTACATCTTATTTTTCACAACCTCTGTTTTTTTTTAAATTAGGAAATCAGCCTCTAAAGATATAAATGGGCAGAAATTAGCTTAGTTTTTGTCCGTCAAGAGTTGTTTCCTTTCCTTGAAGGAAAAGTTTCCCTGCAAGGGAAGGAAGGTGGAGTAGGAGGACCCATCTGCTCTGTGTTGGGATGTATCTAAGTCCTGGAAGTATGAGGATGAGAGAGACGTGGTCTCTACTTTCCCTGGAAGTTTCATTCAAATGGGAAATTTAAGAGACACACATATGAGAGGTCAACTAAGAGCATGCGAGAGAAATGAAGATGTGTCGCAGTGAAGCTCACATATGAAAAAGCAAATGTGTCCTTGAGAAAGGGGGAGGACACCATGGATAGAACAGAAGTCCGAAGCTTCTAGTTGAGGACCAGAGAGGTGGGAGGAGGAGAAAGGACCCTCAGCCCAAGAGTGAGGGACTCTGTGTTCATCATAAGATCACATGCGGCCGGGCATGGTGGCTCACATCTGTAATCCCAGCACTTTGGGAGGCTGAGGCAGGTGGATCACGAGGTCAAGAGATCGAGACCATCCTGGTCAACATGGTGAAACCCCATCTCTACTAAAAATACAAAAACTTAGCTGGGCATGGTGGTGCGTGACTATAATCCCAGCTACTCAGGAGGTTGAGGCAGGAGAATTGCCTGAACCCAGGAGGCGGAGGTTGTGGTGAGCTGAGATCGCGCCATTACACTCCAGCCTGGGTAACAAGAGCGAAACTCCGTCTCAAAAAAAAAAAAAAAAAAAAAAAATCACATGCTGCTGCATCAGCCTACCTACTTGACCGTAGGCATTTCAGCCATGAATCCCTCCCTTCTGTTTCCTTGGAAATTGTATACAAACCCTCCCTCTGCTTTTCTAGGCTGGTGGAACACGCATTTCAGTGGCTTCAGTATGCTGCTTTCTTTACTGTTTTGCGTGTGTGACTTGGTGTTCCTTACTCTAGGATATGCTGACATCTTGAATCTGCTGCTGTATCTCAGGTTAAAACAGGGATGTGCTCTGTGCACATGTTCACCCTCCCCTCCCTTCTCCACGCCATGGTACCCGTGGCCTGGCCCCACTCTGTCTTCCTGATGCTTGCCTATTTGTTCTCTGTTGAAAAACTCCACGTTCCAGGAATTCTGGACCATGCATACCACAGTCTGTTTACATCTTATTTTTCACGACCTCTTTTTTTTTAATTAAGAAATTGGCATCTTAAGATAAAAATGGGCAGACATTAACTTAGTTTGTGTCTATCAAGAGTTATTTCCTTTCGTTGAAAGAAAAATCTTCCCTGCAAGGGAAGGAAGGTGGAGTAGGAGGCTGTGACCCAATTGGTGAATGTGGGGATCCATCCAATTCCTGAAGGTATGAGGATGACAGAGACATGGTCTCTATTTTCCCTGGAAGCTTCATCCCAGTGGGATGCCCCTTACCTCAGACCATTCTTGGAATGGTCCTCACTCCCCAAGAACAACTCCGTGTTTGGTCGTCTTAGCCACCTTGAAGCTCTCTGTCCTGGGATAGCTGCTTCTCAGCAGGCTCCCTGATGCCTTGTGCCAATGTTTTCTGGTGGACACAAGCTCTCAGCCACCCTGGCTGCAGAGAGGCATGACTTTATAGCCTGCAAATAGCAGAGCCCACCTCCCAGCACCTGTGCTAGTCTAGGACTGTGAAAAGCTATTCCAGCTAAAATCAATTCAGCCGGGGTGGAACTGACCCCACTGTAGCCCCTCAATATTTTCCAGGGTCCTGATTTTCCTCTTTTACTATGATTTTGTAGTTTCCTTTGTCGGCGATGTAGCAAACTGAGATGTCTTCTAGATGGAGTACATCATCTTTAACTTGCTTTGAACTGAATGCCCAATCTGGATTGAGTCAGTTTTGGGGTGTTTCTCTTGGCTTCCTTTGGTCTGGAATCACACTCATCCCCAATCTGAGTTCTCCCCAGTGGCTTTCCACAGGGTTCATAGATTCTACCATTCTGTTTGTAATAAGAAGTCTGACTTAGTCTCTGAGACAACAGTTAGTTCAGTAGGTTGTGGGAATAACGTGGGGCTTAGCAGGACTGTGAGGATCACTCTATCCTGAACCCATATCCACTAGAAAGTTCCAGAACTGGATATGCTGCTGAAGGTGAGGGGCTGGAACTGCCTAACTACAGTTACACACTCCCTATAATTAGTTATTTACCACCTTTCCTCATACCCAGGATTCTGTTCCTCTCTATCTAGATTCCCTACTGTAGATCCCTTAAGAGTAATAATAGTCGTATTGCTTGGGATAATCAGTGCTAGATGCTGTAACAACCAACCTTATCATTCAGTGATTGAATACACAGGAAGTATCATTCTCACGCCCGTGAAGCCTGATGAGCTTTGTGCAGCTGTCTAGGCAGCTCTCTATCCAGGCAGTGACTCAGAGATCCAGGCTCTGTCCCTTGGATGACTATGTCTTTGGGTCATTTGCTTCTAAGAAAAAGAGCTTTGATGATCACAAAATGTGTTAGTTTCTAGGGCTGCCATAAACAATTTCTACACTGGATAGTTTAAACAGCAAAAGTTTATTGTCTTACAGTTCTGGAGGCTGGAAGTCTGAAACCAAGGTGTTAGCAGGGGTGGTTCCTTCTGGAGACAGAGGGAGAATCTGTTCCATGGCTCTCTTAGCTTCTGGTGGCTGCCAGCAGTCCTTGGCATTCCTTGGTGTGTAGACACAGAACTCCAGTCTCTGTCTTCATCCTCACATGGCCCTTTGTGTCTGTGTGAATATTCTTCTTCTTCTTTTTTTTCTTTTTGCCTCTTATAAGGATAGCAATCATTGAATTTAGGGTCACCCTAAATCCAGAAGGATCTCATCTTTTGATCTTTAACTTACTTATCTCTACAAAAATATGCTTTTCAGATGAGATCTCCTTCACAGGTTTCTGGATAGACTATTTAGAGGAGTGCTATTCAACCCACTGCGCACATTTGTTTTATCGTAATGCCTAGAAGTGGCCCCCACTTGAATTTCATCAGTCAGCTCAAATCACACAGAACAGCCCTGGTTGCAAGGAAGGCTGGGAAGATCATCCTGTTTTCCCAGATTAAGGAGATGGATGTGGTGAGCACCTAGCCAGTCTCAGACACACGGCCTGTGTTCAAGGAGCGCTTCTTCTGTACCTGATGCCATGCTGAGGAATTTGCAAGGATTATCTCATTTTAATCCTCACAAGAAGCCTCTGAGGTGAACACTCTTGATAATCCAATTTTCAGTTAGGTAAACAGAGGCACAGAGTCCCTTGACAAATTTCCCAGGCCATTCATAAATAATGGAACCACTGATTCCATCTGAGCAGATTTTTCAGAGCCTGTGCCTTTTCCTTCACAGGATGCTGCTTCTAACTGTGCTGACTCCTGGTCTTTTATCCTTTCGGGACAGTTGTCACTGCCCTCATGCCCACTCCAGACTTTCTTTACTTATCCCTGGGTGCTGAGCTGGCTGGAGCTAAGTGCTTAGAGCTAAGTGCTTACTAGGAGCTGCCTTTCCTTTGGAAAAGTTCTTTCTTTCACTCTAGAAACTGTCTCAGCATTCTTGTCCCTAAAGTGACTTGTTCAAGGACACATCAAAGACTGAAAACACAGCCAAAATTCTCACTTTCTAGTTCAGAAACTGGATGACACCAATCGACAGAAGTGACAATGCAGATGTCTCAAGCTGATGGAAGCAAATGTTGACAAGTTCATCTGCCAAAGAAGAGAAGCCAGCTAGGTGGAGCCTGATGGTTTATTCCTCAAACACAACTAGCGAGTTTGAGAGAGAGGATATGGAAAATTTATTCTACTTTGGCTGCTCTCAGAACTGCATTTCAGCAGCTCCAGGATAATCTACATCAAGTTGCAAAGCATCAGTTGGCAGCCTGTTTGAAACAGATCCAGGCTACCTTGTCTGAATAGAGCTACACAGCATATTTGCAAGTAAGAAGGCTGTAGGTTCTTGGCAGGTGGGGACAAGGGATGAGGGTCACTTTCCCATTCTGCTCTACCCGTTCTGTTCTGGAAAATTTTCTGCTGGCCTGCAGAAGATCAAAGAGGGAAAAACAAGCTTATGTAATTTAGTAACTCATTACTGATTATTGATCCAGATCTGTCTTGTACACATAGCAGATAAAAAAGTAAATAATGTTTTGAAAGAAATGAAGACCAAGAGAATAATGAAGCTGGAGGAAGGGCAAAAAGAAAGAAGAAAATAATCAAAGAAGAAAGAGAGACTGGAAGGGAAGAGAGAAACAAAGTCACGAGGTGGGAAAAAAATATTCCCTGTTTTGAGTTAAGAGAAAACATTTTCTACCACGCCATTAACAAGTACATACTTAGTGGAAAAATCTGTCTGCCTCGAATTCTGGCAAGACAACATTCTGTGTCTGCAGATGCAACAGATTTCATTCTAGGAGTTGGATAACCAGGGTCAGTTTGTGATTGGAGTGGGTGACACCAGAGAGCATGAGTTGGGCTCTAGGGTTCACTCGGCATCTACCATGTCCAAGGCATTGTACCAGTTTCATGGAAACGGAGTGCAGGGTGCAGTCGGCACAGGTAGTTCTTGCAGGTTTTCTTCAGTGAGGCACAATGGAAAGACATGGCCATCTGTCTTCAAGGAGTTTGCTTTATCATGGAAGTCACAGACATGTTCACCAATAAGGTAAATGTGACAAGTCCTTTGAGAGACAAACAGATGAAGAATGGGAAGGGGGCAGATCAATCTTGCCTAGGGGAATACTTGACAGAGAAATATGGGTCTCAAAGAAAGCATATAAGTTGAACAGATGGAGATGGAAAAGGACACTTTAGGAAGGGCACACGCAGAGGCAAGAAAACACTTCTTTTGAGGAATAGCAACTCTTCCAGGCTGAGAAGTGCATAGGGAGCTTGGAGGGGTGCAGTGGAATCTAAGTCTGGAGAGGTAAGTGAAGGCCAGGCTGGTGACAGATGGCCACTGTTGGCCGAGCTGGCTAACAGCTCACCAACCTGTCTTCTCTTCATCTTGGGAACAGCCTGTCAACACTGGCCAGCCTTCCTGGCAGTAAAATGTGGCCATGTGCCTGAGTCCTGGCCAGTGAAACCACAGGGCAACAGTAGCATGGAAAATAACAGTGCTATGTGTCATCCTTCATTCTCTTTCTCCTTGTTTCTATGATGGGGAAAGAGAATGGAGGATCACACATAAGACTTGTATGTTCATGCCCCTTAGGGTAGCTTTGAAACTGGTTTAAGAGGGCTGCTAGTATTTGGATGCTTGTGTTCCCCAAGGAATCCTATGTCAAAATCTAATCTCAGGGTGACAGTGTTAAGAGGTGGGGTCATGGATGGGGGTGTGGGGGTCATGAGGAGGAAGCCATTATGAATGGAATTTACGTCCTTATAAATGAGGCCTGAGAAAGCTCCCATGCCTCTTCCACCACGGAAGAACACAGCAAGAGGGTGCCCTCTATGAACCAGGAGACAGACCCTCACTGTATAAAGAATCTGTGCCTAGACCTTGGACTTCCCAGCCCCCAGAGCTGTGAGAAATAAATTCCTGTATAGAAGCCACCCATTTGATGGCCGTTGTGTTTTAGCAGTCTTAACAGACAGAGACAATAGCAGAGCCCCACAGGATGGAAAGCATTCAGGTTCCTAAATGGTCATGTAGAAGGTCACCTGATGTTCAGGAACACTTCTTTTGGATTTAACTTGAGCAATAAATGAACTGCTATTGTGTCCATCCTAGAGATTTGGAGATTTAGCTGATACAGCACTATCACCACTCTAACTCATAGAGTTATAAATGAAAAGTGAGGCACTTATGTTTTATTGACAGGCAGTGAGGAGCCAGAGGTCTGTATCTTTCATCTATCAGGGAGCACATCTGAGATAGAGCTGTTGCCAGCCAAGTCCCACGGATGAAGTATAGTGAAAGTCCATAAGCTCCTTATTGTGGAGCCTCAGACAACAAATTCTCTGTCACCCTTTAGAGTGGACAAACAACCTTGAATGGTGGGTTATGCTCATTGTTTCAAAAATTTCTTATTTCACTGTAGGTGTTGAGCGCCTATTATTTTCAAGTCCCTCTACTCCAGCATGTTGAAAAATCTATAATATATGAGATAGAGTTCTTGATTTTTGAGACATTTCAGCCTAACAAAGAAGAAAAGTCAAGATCAAACTAAAGTGCACTAAAAGGCAGGGTATAAACTTGCCCCAAAAGAGGAGCAGACTCTATGTGCAGGGGGAAGGTGAGCTTGCATGGTGGTACCACACATGCTACCATGCCAGCTGCCACCAGCAACACCACCACCACCATGGCTGTTACTATGAACAGGTGTCCAGCCCCCATGCTGTGCCAGGTGTCATTCTAAGTGCTCTCACATTGTTTTCATTTAACCCTGACACTGACCCTATGGAGTGGGAACTATTATTTCCATTTTGAAGGTGTATCTAACGCCATTGATTGTATTCTGCATTTAGGGGCTTTAGCCTGTCTGTGCTTTTAAACTTCTTTGGAGCCAATTTTTAAAAGCATGATATTCATGTAATGGTTTAGGTTTTGTTTTCTTAATCATGTTCATTATGTGTCCTCTAGACGTTTAGTTAATCTGGTAGACCAGGTATGTGAAGAGAAGCACATTCATCTGCCAAAGGCAGAATTTCCAGCAAAGTGTTACAGCAAGTAAATGTTTAGTGCATGTGTCCCTTGAAAACTTGGGCAGAGACAGTACTGTCTTGTCAACTGTTCTTCATTATTACAACGCTTACTTTATTGATATGATTATTTATAATAGAACAAAAGGGACATTTTGTTTGAGAAATAAAATGAAGTGCTTGAAGACCTGAACTGCAGATCAACAGAAAATTGATGAAGATGGTTTTCAAAACACATTGTTCTAATCTTATTGTTGAATTCCACCCCTACCCTCCCACTAAATTCCCTTTGAATATCTGCTACCACAGCCATTTATTGACCTTGCTCCACATCTCCACTATGACTGTGTCTCTGCCCTCTCCATTAGTTTCTTCCAACCACCCCCATTTAACCTTCGCTTTCTTTTTAGCTTCTGCCTCTAACTCAGCTTAATTTTCTTAGCATACACATTTCCCTCCCATCTTGGCCCATTGCCTGGTTTTGTTTCTTACTTTTGAAAATGTTACATGATTCTACAAAGCTTATAAGAAAAACACAGCATTCTCTGCCCCAAACTTTCCATTTCCATGTCCCGTTTCCCCACCAAAATAGCTTTCAGTTTTTTAGCTGCTTCTTTGTGCACTTACTTCCATATTTCTAAAACATGCTTATATAGCTCTTTCCTAATTTTTCAGTTTCAGACATTGTGTGATGACTTCCTACATGAAACATGAGGATTTGCCTCTCCTCCTGATCTTTCCTTTCTCTTATTTTCTCAGTATAATTGATGTTTTGGTATTTTCATTATTATGTCTTTGTTCATGTAATCCACAGCTGAGTCATTTAACATATGTCATTGCATTTTCTTTCCTGGAGTTAATAATTTTCTATTTTTTTTGCTTAGTTTTATGTACTTGCCACTATTTTAATGCTGGACTTTCCACCAAAAATATATTTTTCCTTAATATATTCAAATGTCTCAAGAGTAACCTGTAGTTCTTTTAATTTTTTTTTTAATCTAGAGACTCTTCCTCCATCTTCATGCTCCAATGGGGCTGTGGCACAGATTCCATCCTGGAGTGTCTATTCATTATCCCTCAGGGAGTTGTTTAACATTTCTCCTGTCCTAGGTTATCATATGTTCCTCTTTCTTGGTTGTCTTTCTCATGTAGATGAAATATATCTTTAGGATCCTGTTAAGAAAGAGGACCTAGAAGGTACTGAATTTCTGCATTTTTGAAGATGCATTTTTCTTAACTATTTAATTGAATGATAGTTTGGCTAGGTATAAAATTTTAGGGGATGAACAATTATTTTTTGATTTTTAATGGTGTTTTTCATTAGCTTTACTGATACATAATTTGCAGGCAATAATGATCACTCATGAAAAAATATACAGTTTTATGATTTCAGTAACTGTATACAGCTATGTAACAACTAATACTCTCAAGATACAGAACAGTCATATCACCCTAAAACAATTCCTCATGACCCTCCATATTTGAACCTCAGGCAGCCAGTGCTCTGCTTTGTGTCATCATATTTTTGCCTTTTTCAGAATTTCATGTAAAAAGAATCATAGAGTACATAGACTTTTTTGTTTATCTTCTCATTCAGTATGTTTTGTAATTCATCCATGTTGTTGCATATGCTAATATTTCATTTCTTTTTATGGCTAAGTAGTATGCTCTAGTATGGATATACTGCAACATCCCTTCAGCAACTGATAGATAATTTATTTATATTCATGTTGGGATTTTATTAATCATTCTGCAACAAATATTAGGATACAAGTCTTTGTGTGCACATATGTTTTGATTTCATTTATTTTTCTATGAGTGATATAGCTAGGTCATATGGTAAGTTCGTACTTAAGCTTGTAAGAAATGGCCAAATTGTTTTCCAAAGTGGCTATGCCATTTTGCATTTGTGCCAACAACACATTAGATTTTTAGTAGTTGCCCATCCTTGTCAATATTTGGCACTGTTTCTTAAGACTTTGATGTGTTCCTCCTTATTGTATAGCTTCCACTATTGCTGAAGAGAAATCCAACACCATTCTAATTTCCAATCATTTGTGCCTTAGTTTCTGCTCTAACAGTTTTCAGGTTCTTCTCTTTAGCCCCAGTTTTCTGAGAATTAATCCAAGATGGATTAATCCATTAGGATCTAATCCAAGATGGCTAAAGGATCTAATCCAAGATGGCTGATCGCTGACAGCTCGGGATTGTAGCTCCCGGTGAAAACCCAGAGAACGAGAGGACGCCACACGTTCGGGCGAATTTTTGTCACTCACGGACCAGAGGATTCCCAGTGGAGGGGCCCCACGGGTCACCAGCGTGACTCTTGTGGCCGGCGCAGCGGTTTTGCCGGTGTCTCGGTGCTGCAGCTCTTCGTGTAGGGTGGACGGGCTTGGTTCCCCTACTGACTAATGCTTGGAGCTCCGGGAAGGCAGAGCCGCTAGTTACGGACTCAATAAGGAAGCCAGACTGGAGATTCCCAGGCAGAGGAGCACCATCAGCCTTATTACTGCTGTTTTGGCCGGCACAGTGGGTTGCTCGGATTCCAGCACTGGGAATCAATAAACTGGGCGTCCACTCAGAAACCTAATTAGAAAGGTGGTAACTGTAAAGACGACAGATGGATAAATTCATAATAAAGGGAAAAAACCAGCCTAAAAAGGCTGAGAA
>CM052665.1:53218918-53235335 GCA_028533165.1 Leontopithecus rosalia
AAAAAAAAAAAAAAAAGGAAAGTTACCTTTAAATATCCAGTACAAATGGATGAAAGACACTGACCTCAATGCAATCCATGTAAATTCTCAGTAACTTTCCAACTGGGGTCTTTCTTGCATCCTTCAGTTCCTGGAAACATTCCTAAATTATTTATTTGGTAATTTATTCCCCTCTATTTTTCTCTGAAGTTGCTTTCTAGAACATCTGTTATTTGGATGTTGGCTTCCTGGAATGATCCTTTCATTTTGTTTATTTTTCTCTCCCATTTTTCATCTCTCTGCCACTTTGTCTTACTAGCTAGAAGATTTCCTTTTCCAATTTTGCCTTTCAAAATATTTCATTTTGACCTGATATTTTTAGTTTCCTATATCTATTTTTAGTTGCTTGAATATAATTTATTTGTAATCATACTTTATTCTTATTTTATTAAAAGAGTATCTACTCATAGCTATTAGGATATTAATTGTAGTTTTTTCCCCCAAAAGATATATTATTCTCTCTGCACATCTCTTTTTTTTCTATTTTTTATTTTTTAGAGTTTGTCTTTCTTTTCATGTTAGATAAGTGACTCTCAACTGGGTTGGGGGTAGGCAGATATTTCATCTTCAATAGATATTTGTTAATAGCTGGGAACAGTTTGAGTTGTCACAACTGGTGGGGGTGCTGCTGGCATCTAGTGGGTGGAGGCCAGAGATGTTGCTAAGTATTTACAATGCACAGAATAACCTCCCATGATGGTTAATACTGAGTGTCAACCTGATTGGATTGACGGATGCAAAGTATTGTTCCAGGGTGTGTCCGTAGGGGTGCTGCCAAAGGAGATTAACTTTGAGTCAGTGGACTGGGAGAGGCAGACTGACCCTCAATCTGGGTGGGCACAATCTAATTAGTTGCCAGTGGAGATGGAATAAAGCAGGCAGAATAATATGGAAGGACTAGACTAGTTGAGCCTTCTGGGCTTCAACTTTCTCCCGTGCTGGATGCTTCCTGCCCTCAAACACTGGATCCCAAGTTCTTCAGATTTTGGATTCTTGGACCTATACCAGTGGTTTGCCAGGGGCTGTCAGGCCTTCAGCCACAGACTAAAGGCTGCACCATCAGCTTCTCTACTTTCAAGATGTTGGGACTCAGAGTGACTTTGTTGCTCCTCAGCTTATGAATGGCTCCTTGTGGGACTTCACCTTGTGATTGTGTGACTTAATGCTCCTTAATAAACTCCCTCTCATATATACATCCTGTCTCTCTATAGAACTCTAATACGCCTTGCCATAGCAGAGGATTTTCCAGCCCCAAATCACAGTAGTGCTGAGGTTGAGAAACCCTCTTTTGCAGATGCTTTTGTGATATGTCTATGATGGTTCATATGTAAAGTGCAGTGCATTCCAAAGTACCTGTGGGCAAGGCTTGCCGACTGGTGGCTTCAAGATAGGGAGGTTTGGCTGGGTCTTTCCATTGCTACGTTTGGATCATTGCTAGGGCTTTGCAGAAATCCTCAAAGTCCTAGCGTGAGTGTGTAGTGGGAAGAATATGAGTCTGGCAGTGCGTGTGCTCTGAACTGAAAGGGGCTCAGGGGTCATACCATTTCATGTGTAAATTTCTACTGAATTCTTTTCACCTTGGTGATGCCACTGTTTCAGTCTCTCTAGAGAATGAACTTCAGCCTCATGCCGGTGAAGGTAGACACCTTGAGAGGTAACAGCCCTTGCACAGACTTTCCATCAATGCTCCTGTTTTTGGGAACACTTGCTCCCCAGTGTCCCCCTGAGTTCTAGCCTCTCTCCATCCTCTCTGCAGGTCGTTCTTTCTTTTGGAGTTGTTTCAGCTGCAGCTGCCACATACCCTTTAAATTCTCTTTAAACACTCATCCCACTGCCAGCTGCTCCCTGAAGTCTTAGCAGATGATCTCACCTCCAGTGTTACTGAGCAGACTGAAGCCATTCCAACATCAATCCTAACTTCGCTCCTCTTATGGACAGTGCAGCTTGGCCACATCTCTCTTCTTGCTCCTGTTTATGAAGAAATGTCTGTTCCCTTATAAAGGTGCCCCATTGCCCTGTATGCCGGATCACTCCCCTTCCAGCTGTCCTGAAATGCCGCTCCATAATTCTCCTTTTCTTGAACATTCAGTTTCTTCTACATCGTGATCCCTGTTCTCCCTGTAAAAATGTGGTCATGTCTACAATGGCTTTAAAAAAAAAATCATCCCCAGCACTTTGGGAAGCCGAGGCGGGTGGATCACGAGGTCAAGAGATCGAGACCATCCTGGTCAACATGGTGAAACCCCGTCTCTACTAAAAATACAAAAAAATAGCTGGGCATGGTGGCACATGCCTGTAATCCCAGCTACTCTGGAGGCTGAGGCAAGAGAATTGCTTGAACCCAGGAGGCGGAGGTTGCGGTGAGCCGAGATTGCGCCATTGCACTCCAGCCTGGGTAACGGGAGCGAAACTCCGTCTCAAAAAAAAAAAAATCATCTCATGACTCTGGTATTTCCTAAGACTCGTGTTCTGCTCCTCACAGCCAGTTTTCCTTAAAAAAGTTGTCTGCGTTTCTGGAAAGCACTTACCCACCTGGCATTTGTGGGCTGACCCTCCCTTCCTTCCCTCTGAATGTCACTGGTGATAATCCTGGCTGACGCTCTGGGGGACAGTCCCAGAGTTCCCTACCCTCTTGTCACTATATTTCCTCTCTGCTGGTTTCTGTCTCCCCGTTCTTGGGTGTTCCTTTCCTTCTGCTCACGAATAAATGGAAGAGTCACTCTGGGCACCATGCTCCCCTTATTCCTTCTCGGCGGGATAATCACAGGCAGAACCATGGCTTTTACTCAGTTGGTTCCCAGATCTCTGTCACCTGCTTCCTGGTTTGACACGCTTGGGTTCCCTATGAGGCATACCTGGGGGAAAGAGCCCTATGATTTCAGATTGTGTGGGTAGATTAATCATATGTGTATTTTTTTTTGCATTTTATGATGCTTTGCTATTCTGGGCCTGGAGAGAAGACCCCTTCCAGGGCTAGTGAATTCCTGACACAGCAAACGCTTTCCCTGCAAACACACCTTTCATGTGAAAAACAATGAAACCAAAGCCCAAATCACCAGCCACCTCTTTTTATCAAACTCTGATATACCAAGCCAATATTTTCTCTGCCCTAAATTGCTCCCAAGGTCAGATACTGGACAACTAGAGGCCACCTCTCTAGCCCAGAGCCTGATGCAATTATTCAAACTATCCAATCCTAAACTTGCTCGAACTTACTCTGCTTCACCATGGAAACCATCACGAGGGCTCTGGGCCAGGATTTCCCCAGCCTTCCAAATGGCCCTGCGTGGCATGGTGAACTCCCTTCTCTTGGGAACAGCTAGTAAATCCTGGCCACAGTCAAATCAGTGGGAGAAAAAAAGACAGAAGTCAAAATATTGCTGCAATGGCTACATCCGTAAGGGCAGAGCACGGCATCCCGTGTCAACCTGCCATGGTTTCCTGGTGGGCTCACATTGCCAGGAATGGAAAACAGCCTCTTACCTCAGCAGAAAGATTTGGCATTTCTGCCCTTCTTCCACATCATACCTCCACCTTGTTCTATCTTAATTTGGGAACTTTTTTTTTTACACCTAAGCTATTCACTTACTCCTACTTGTCAAATTACTCTGAAATTACATTTTGTTGTCCGTACGTAGATGTAGACCAAAGAAATATGGTCTTTCATTCTTTCTAAGTTCAGAATAAAAGCCTAGTGTTTATTCTGTGATTTAGAGCACAAAGGAGTAAGCAACCTCTTTGGAGCCCCACACACTTGCTCACGTGCTCATTAAGCTGCTCCTGGATGGAGTCTCGTGGCTCAGGTGCTGGGTCCTGCCACACACAATAATCACCTGCAGAGCTCTGCAAAAGCACCATTGTCTGGGCTTCTCCTCAGACCAATTACAGGGCTTGGGCATCAGGATTTCTACAGAGCTTTTCATGGGATTTGAATGTGCTGCCAGTGCTGAGAACTGATGTTCTAGTTGGGTTTTGTTCTCTGCTTTTTTGTGCTTTTTTTGTCCAAGTCATAAAATCTTACTCCAGAGGTTCTCAGACTGCAGTGCATATTGGAGTTGCCTGGAGAACTTGCTAAGCCAGGGATGTTGGAGGCTCACCCTCCGTGTTATTGATTCAGTAGGTCTGGGGTGGGGCCTAAGAATGTGCATTTCTAACAAATACCCAGTGGATGCTGATATTGCTGGTCCAGGGGCCACACTTTGAGAACCACTGCCTAACTCTGCCTAAGGGTGTTCCTCTTCTGGGATCTGTTTCACAGAGTCAGGGTATTTAGTTACTCTCCATTTTTGCAGTAAAAGTCCCACGTGCTGGGAAGCCCCTCAGTCCCTGGAAAACTGGGGTAGTTTGTTCCCAAATAGATATGTCCACGTCCTAATTCCCAGAACCTGTCAATGTGATCTTAATTGGGAAAAGGGTGTCTGCATATGTAATGAAGTTAGGAATCTTGAGATGAGATTATTCTGGGTTATCTGGGTAGGCCCTAAATCCAGTGGCAAGTGTTCTTATAAGAACAATGCAAAAGAGGCTTATACAGACAGAAGCGGAGGCGACCCTGTGATCACAGAGGCAGAGAGTGAGGAGGGACAGTCCTAACCAAGGGATGTTCCCAGATCAAATTGAAGGTTGGACTGCTTATTCTCATAGCCCAGTAATGAGAGGTAGATGAACTGGGAAAGAAGAAGGTTTATTTCTGTAACCCAGGTACAGGGAGAAGGCCAGGAAAACATGGCCAGGCCAACGCAAAATTACAAAGTTTTCCGGAGCTTGTATGCCTTCTAAGCTCTGTGTGTACCTGTAAGTGTGCATTTATCTAAAGATGTAAGTGATTAACTTTTTCTAATCTATAACTAAGGTCTGAGTCCTGAAATCCTTCCTCTGGAACCTCAGTAAATTTACTTAATGTAGATGGGTCCAGGTGCCAGGGGTGATTACCCTTATCTTGTCTCCTGCTAAATCGTGAAGGTTTGGGTAGTTCCTTTAATCTCCCAATAAAACTTATTTGTGAAGGTCTGGGGAAATTTTTCAGACCCCCAATAAAACTTGTTTAATCCTAAACATGTCCTGTTAAGAATTCCTTCATTATCTTGTCATGTTTCATGGCCCAGGAAAGGCCTGGGCAAAACTCTTGGTGGGCTTTTGTTACATTCCAGCCTTTGTATAAGGACACTGGCTCTTTTAGCTTTTTATTTTATTTTATTTTATTTTTTTGAGATGGAGTCTTTCTCTGTCACCTAGGCTGGAGGGCAGAGGCATGATCTCAGCTCACTGTAACCTCTGCCTCCCAGGTTCAAGCAATTCTGATGTCCAAGCCTCTCCAGTAGCTGGGACTATAGGTGCCTGCCACCATGCCGGGCTAATTTTTGTATTTTTAGTAGAGACTGGGTTTCACCGTATTGGTCAGGCTGGTCTCGAACTCATGACCACAGGTGATCTGCCCACCTCGTCCTCCCAAAATGCTGGGATTATAGGCATAAGCCACTGAGCCCAGTCTCTTTCAGCTTTTCATATTTAACTTAACCACTCAGTCAGTGCTGAGTGCTGCACCCATTGTCATAAAGGCCTGCCTGTTCAGCTGGTAGTGAGAGCTGGCCTGCCACAGGAATGCAGGTGGCCACCAGCGGCTGGAAGAGACAAGGAACGGATTCTCCCATAGATCCTTTGGAGAGAGCGTGGTCTTGCTGATATCTTAATTTTGGATCTCTTCTGCGGAATCGTGAGAGAATGCATGTCTGCATTTTAAGCCACCAGGTTTGTGGTAATCTGTTATAGCAGCTCTAGGTAATTAATACCATCCCTCTAACCACTACTATTCTAGAGGGATATTGGGGCTGGTTTTCACCTCTCCTGCCTATCAGAAGTGCAATGTTCTGAAAATGCGTAGCCTTCTCAAAGACTAACAGATTGACTAATGGGTCTATAAAAACACATCCCAGAAAGAACAGGCTAGAAACCAATGAAGCATGGCTAATCTGATCTATTACAAGTATGGAAGACTATCTACAGTAGGTCATTAAGCAGCCAATGATGTAAATAAAAACTCTATTAATATTAAATGTGCCACTTTGTTTTGCAGGATGCAGCAGGCGGATGATCACCGGCGGCCTGTCGGAAGTGCTCTGGAGCAACTGTGCTGTGCTTGCAGGGAGAGACCCAGTGGAGAGACCAGGAAAGGCTTCGCTGAGGAAGGATGGCAATGCTCAAGCCAGTGTGGATGGCTTTCCATGTCCTGGGAAGGCACTGGCAACTCCCCAGAGTGGGAAAGACTGGGCCATGAACAGGGCTCACCCTGTCAACTCCAGGTCACCCCCAAGGCCTGTGGCCAAAATGCTTGGAAGAAGAAAAGTCAGAAACACATGGAAAGCTCCAGAAGCAGCAGATTGGCCTCTTACCCTGGGCTGACTCCACTCTGGAAAACCAGGTGTGAATCTATCTGGGACCCCTGACTGGGGTGGTCTGTTTTCCCCATCTCTTCTGGCTGTTCAGCTTCTGCCTCTGAGGAGTTTCTGGTTCCTCCACCTTTGCTGAGGTTTGAGTCATGATTTTCTCTCGATGCTGGTCTTCTGGACTATTTGCTGATGTCCCACTGTGTGAACCATCTTCTTCACATTGCCTGTAGTGTCCAGCATATTCTGTGATGTATTCTTTTTTTTTTAAAAAAAGATACTCAAATATCAACTTTATTGTTTCTATATATACACCTTTTTGTACTGAAAACTGTAAAAATAGCATAAAGTTCACTCTTACTGCAACCCAAATTTTTGAAAGCCAGAAAATCTAATTATTGTGCTCTAGCCAAACTACCTAATGATTTCTTTATCCACAAGTAACTTTGCTTCAATTTCTTGATGTTGAGTTTCATCTCATTGACTTTGGGCTTCTAAAACACATGGGAATACTTATATCCTCTTGGTTTCTTTGGATCAAATCAAACAGTAGAGCTAAAGTTTTTCAAGTACATTCAAACTACACAGCTCCCTTATAAATTGCTAGTATCATAGTCAGAAGAAAAAGATACAAGAAGAAAAATATATCCTAGAACTCATTGCAAAATTATTGGCGTACAGCCTATTCTAGCATGGAGTAGTAGCTTTCTCGATCTGCTATATAAAATTACCAGCAAGAAAAAAGTGCAAGAATAAGGTTTATGGCTGAAGTGGCTTGGTGTCATAATTCCCTATTCTAGCATGCTCAAAAGGATCCCATTCGTTAGACACGCAGAAACTGCAGGGACATTTGAACAGTCCTCTTCCTGATTCATTCTGAACTCTCTTAAGCTCATGTTTACTGGTTTTCTTTCATGCCTAGGACCTCTGCCGAGTAACATGTATCTGAATCTTGTCATCCTTTCTTTCTGCACAGATGGCAATGTTCTTACTCCTCTCCTCCTGTAAAGCAAGTCATTTCTGATTTCCCTGAGGATTGTTGCTCCTGTAGGCTGATGATGGAGTAAAGCTTCTGGTGGAGAGGAAGGGAATTCAGTACTAGTGTTGAGAGTCAAGTTACTAAGGTTCTTTATCAACATCGCGGAGCAGTTTTGTCAGGTCTTTGACCATTCCTTGGAGCTCTGATTTTCAGCCTCTTTCCAGGGTACCTGTAGGAATTTGAGGATCTGTCATCAGTCTCTGCTGGGTTTCAGAGATCCAGGAGAAGCTTAGTGTTGTGTCAAGATGACAATAGACCCATCACAGAATTTTAATCCAACCTTCATCCCAGCGTCTTCACAAACGCTCACTGAAGAAAGTTTCCAGGGCTGTGATATACTCTATTTTAAAATAAAGCTCATCCGTTGTCTGATAAGAATATATTTCTGCATATAGAGACTACAAATTACTATATTTAATTTTTTGAGACAGGGTCTAGCTCTGTTGCCCAGGCTAGAGAGCAATGGTGAGATCTCAGCTCACTGCAAACCTGCAACCTCTGCCTCCTGGGCTCAAGCCATCCTCCCACCTCAGCCTCTGGAGTAACTAGCACCACAGACATGTGTGCACTATCACACCAATCTATTTTTTTTTGAAGTAGGGTCTCACTGTATTGTCCAGGCTGGCCTCAAACTTCTGAGCTCAACTGATCTGCCTGCCTTGGCTTCCCAAAGTGCTGGGATTACAGGCGTGAGCCACCATGCCTAGTCTAAAAATTTTTTTTTAAAGTTTACTCTGCATATAATAAAACAGTGAAGAATTGGGAGACTTCAAACCAAAAGAGCTAAGTAGCTCAGGTCTTTTACATTTACAGTGCAGCTCATGAAGCACAAATGAAGAAGACTGATCTTTACTGCAGCTTTCTATTATAAACTCTCATTACTTTTAGGGCAAGTGGAGCTGTAAAAGCTGTTTTGTTTGTAGCTGATTGGTTTGGAATCATGCCAACAAAATACAATCTGAAGTTTTGTTTACCATCAAAGCTAGTGTTTTGAGGAAATCAGGATGTGGGCAGTTAACTGTAACCTCTGTTTTCTCTTTTTAAATACTTTCATTATATGAATTTAAGGTTTACAACATGTTGCTTTGATGTATGTATACATAGTGCAGTGATGGAAATCAACATATCCATCATCTGACATAGGTTTTTTCTTTTAATAGCAAGAGAACCAAAAATGGACACTTTTAGCAGTCCTCATGTTGAATATTAGATTTCTAGGGTAATTCATCCCACATAACTGAATCTTTATATGCTTCTATGTCTCCACATTCCTACCAAGCCCCCACCCCTGGTAATCAACTTTCTACTCTGTTTCTATTTATTTGTTTAATTATTATTTTTTTTTAACATATGAGTGAAATCAGGCAGTTTTTTTCCCTCTGTCTGGCTTATTTTACTTAGCACCAAGTCCTCTAGTTTCATTCATGTTACTGCAAATGTCAGGCTCTCTTACAAATTGTTTGAGGACAGGAATCAGCCCATCTGCTTTTTCTCACTTTCCATACACCCAGGCCTCCCATCAGCCTAAAGTGGGGGCTTAACTGGCACAGGCTTCTTCATAGTTTCCCACCATTTAAAAATTATTACTGAATCTAAATATTATTTAAAATGTTCTGGTTCAGCTTTGAGTCGAATGGGGCCCCCAAATGGATCTCAGCAGCTGGCTACTAAATGTTCTAAAACATGAGGTGAGAGGATCCACCATACCTGGGAGAGGGTGCTGTGGCCACAGGAAAAGCTCAGTACCCAGCAGCTCTGAAGATGCTCAATGACTTTGGTGAACAAAAAGCTCAGTTCTGACACAAGAACAGAAAAGGAAACACTGTATATTCTCACTCATAGGCGGGTGATGAACAATGAGAACACATGGACACAGGGAAGGGAGTACCACACACTGAGGTCTATTGGGGGAAATAGGAGAGGGACAGCGGGGTGGGGGCAGAGCAGGGGAGTGATGGCATGGGGAGAAATGCCAAATATGGGTGAAGGGGCAGAAGGCAGCAAAACACACTGCCACGTGTGTACCTATGCAACTATCTTGCATGTTCTGCACATGTACCCCAAAACCTAAAATGCAATAAATATTAAAACAACAACAACACAACAACAAAAAACCAAAAAAAAAAACCCAAAAAGCTCAGTTCCTGGCACCCCTGAAGATGCTCGATGACTTTGGTGAATGAATGCAGCCTGAGGGATTCAGCAGCACCTTGTAGTAGAAATACACAGGACATTTTGCGTGACAGAGATAATCCATTTGGAAACTCAGCTTTGGCAGTAATGGTTGTTATCAGACTCAGTTTCTGAGAACATAAAAGAGAGATTCTAAGTTATGTTTAATGAAATGTCCAGCCCAGGACATGACCTGACCAAAGGCTCTAAATTTGTTTGGAATCTGGTGTTTTAGTCTAAAAGTTCACATAAACGTTGCATTGAGTTCTCTAGGACTTGCACTTTACTCACCAGAGAATGAAATCAGTCTTTCAGGAAGATGAGCCATGTTTGTTTTGTGACTTTCTCACTCTTTCACTCCTAGGTGCTCTGGAATTCAAGGTTCTCACGCACAGCTCTTCAACGTGACTGGCTCATCGAACATTGTAAGGAATTTCGTTAAAAAAGTAATTTTAAAGAGGGAGTGTGCTCAACATAGTTTATAAAATGTAAAAGATGGAAGATCCAGTACACAGTTCTAGCCACCTCTACAGCTAGCTGGGAAGGATGATCTTAGAGAAAGTGTAAAGTGCTTATTGCTAAAAAGAGAAGCAACCTGTCAAGATGCAACAGGCTATTGTAACAGGCTCTGCAACCTCTTCTCCAAAAAGAATTTTTAGTAAACTAAAATGCTGTGGGATTTTAATACACAGGTTTACCATGGAAGCTTTTAATTTGGGAAGGCTAACATAAGAATGATCTGCTATCAACAAGTTAGAGGATAGTTTCTTTGGGATTTATTTATAATTTTATTGAAATGTGCAGTATAGGAAAGAGAGAGTGACTGTTTCTGAATATTGTTGAAAATTCGCTCTGCAAAGGACTTAAACTGGAGAAACAAGAGGAACTTAAAGGGAAAATAGAAAACCTCTCACTGATGGGAAGATGCTTTCAAAAACTAAAAATTGTGTATCAGTCACTTTGATGTAAAATTACAAAGACTATCTGTTGGTTCCTTATACACTTTATTTGGATTTGCTTTGGCATTTTATTACTCAGTCCCAAATCCGAAGGGAATTTCATAAAATTAATTTGTTCACTTCCCTGCCACCCCACCAACAAAAGCCCCAAAATGTAACCTTGTATCCAAGGATAGTCAGGCATCCTGCTGATAAAAGCTGATCATGTTCTTCTAGCTATTGTTCTAGGGAACTATTTCTAGAAGCTTAGGAATGTCTTCAGAACTTAGAAACTCAAGCCAGTGTCATGTAAATGAAATTAAGCTTATGAAAAATTAGTTTCTTTCTACTTTTGGCACTCTCAGTAAACACCGCAGCACAGATTTTTTTTTTTCTCACAATGTCTGACCTTGGGAAGTTATTATGGCACATGACCGAATAAAACAAAATAGAAAGAGTATTTTAAAAATATTATGTGATCCTGCTAAATCTTGGTTTTAAATGTAGATATTGTCTTCTAAGCAACCAATTTTTAAAAACTTAAAGATAAGAAACTAAGTTATATGAAAAGAAGGGGCACTTCTGAGGTTGTAAGAGTTAAGTTTATCTGAGGACAAATGTATTTCTGTGAACGTGTGGCTAAATTCTCAGGGGCATCTGATATAGCTTCTGCGAACTAACTCCCAAAGTGACATACAGCTGTACACCTGCTGAATACTCCCGTCCAGAAGGTACAGATCACCATTAAGAAAATATACAACATTTTTAACAGGGAAGGCAGGGTGGAAGGTGAGGTTATAGGTTGAGTCATCTTCTATCAGTGCTGGTGTTTATGAATAAGCCAAGCAGTCAAATTAAATGGAATGTTCTTTCTTGCTTCTTTTTTGAAACTTGATGACCTGATGTGTTTTCCACCTCAAATTTCAAGAGCATGTGGATTTTTCTTTCTTCTTCTCTTTTTTATTCTTTGAAGTTCAAATTCTGCCAGTTTGTATATTTTTGGCTGGGATTCAAAAAGAAAACAGGCAGGCATTTATTAAATACAGTGACTTTTAAAAACTGTTATTTCTATACTTTTATTTTTAACAATTTGAATAGAAGTTTTAAAAGAATGCTGCATGTTAGCTAGGAAGCTTACAGAATGAAACTTCTTAAAAAATTAGAATTTTTGCTTAGGATTCTAAGCAAAAATTAGGATTCTTGGCTATAGCCAAGACAATCCTAAGCAAACAAAACAAAACACAAAGCTGGAGACATCATGCTACCTGAATTCAAACTATATTGCAAGGCTACTATAATCAAAACAGCATGGTATTGGTACCAAAACAGAGATATAAGCCAATGGAACAGAACAGAGGCCTCAGAAGGAATGCCACAGAACTACAACCATCTGATCTTTGACAAACCTGACAAAAACAAGCAATGGGGAAAGGATTCCCTATTCAATAAATGGTGTTGGGAAAATTGGTTAGCCATATACAGAAAGCTGAAACTGGATCCCTTCCTTATACCTTATACAAAAATTAACTCTAGATGGATTAAATATTTAAGCATTAGGCCTAACACCATGAGGCCTAACTAACACCATAAAAACTCTAGAAGAAAACCTAGGCAATACCATCTAGGACATAGGCATGAGCAGGGACTTCATGACTAAAATACCAAAAGCAACGGCAACGAAAGCCAAAATAGACAAATGGAATCTAATTAAACTCAAGAGGTTCGTCACAGCAAAAGAAACTATTAATAGAGTGAACCAGCAGCCAACAAAATGGGAAAAAATTTTTGCTATCTACCTGTCAGACAAAGAACTAATATCCAGAATCTATGAAGAACTTAAATAAATTTACAAGAAACAAAAACCCCATCAAAAAGTGGCAAAGGATATAAACAGACACTTTTCAAAAGAAGACATTTATGCAGCCAACAAACCTATGAAAGAAAGCTCATCATCACTGGTCATTAGAGAAATGCAAATCAAAACCACATTGAGATACCACCTCATGCCAGTTAGAAAGGCAGTCATTAAAAAACCAGGAGACCACAGATGCTAGAGAGGATGTGGAGAAATAGGAACCCTTTTGCACTCTTGCTGGGAGTGTAAATTAGTTCAACCATTGTGGAAGATAGTGTGGCAATTCCTCAAGGATCTAGAAATAGAAATACCATTTGACCCAGCAATCCCATCACTGGGTATATTTCCAAAGGATTATAAATCACAGGCACATGTATGTTTATTGCAGCACTGTTCACAATAGGAAAGACTTGGAACCAACCCAAATGCCCATCAGTGATAGACTGGATAAAGAAAATGTGGCACATATACACCATGGAATACTAAGCAGACATAAAAAGGATGAGTTCATGTTCTTTTCAGGGACATGGATTAAATTGGAAACTGTCATTCTCAGCAAACTGACACAAGAACAGAAAACCAAACACTGCATGTTCTCACTCATAAGTGGGTGTTGAACAATGAGAACACCAGACATAGGGAGAGGAACATCACACACTGGGGCCTGCGGGGATGAGAGGCTATGGGAGGGATAGCAGGTGTGGGGGGTACTGGGGAGGGATAGCATTATGAGAAACACCTAATGTAGATAATGGGGTGTTGGATGCAGCAAACCACCACCATGGCACGTGTATACCTAAGTAACAAACCTGCATGACCTGCACATGTATCCCAGAACTTAAAGTATAATAATAAATTTTAAGAAGTAGAATTTAACTAATGACCCCAGAAAACACTGCATTTTAGTTTAAGTCAGGAACCCAAGGAGAAGAGAGGAAATAGAGGAATGAGAGAACAGGTCTGACTTGGGTTCTACCTCAGACATAGGGAAGCATGGCAACAGTTTTTCTTTCTTTTTGTTTTGTGTAATTTAGGTTCTGGAGTTCATGTGCAGATCATGCAGGATTGTTGCAGAGGTACAAACATGGCAAGGTGGCTTGCTGCCTTCGTCCCTCCATCACCTATATCTGGTATTTCTTCTCTCATTATCCCTCCTGATCCTCCCCACCCCTGCTGTCCCTCCCCTAGCTGCACCCCCCCTACTGACTACAGTGTGTGATGCTCCCCTTTCTGTGTCCACGTGTTCTAATTGTTCAACACCTGCCTGTGAGTGATAACGTGAGGTGTTTGGTTTTCTGTTCTTGTGTCAGTTTGCTGAGAATGGTTTTTCAATCTTTTTGGCATTAATAATCATCACTTACATTTCAGTTCAGAAACTGTCATTCACGGCCTTTTTCTTGGTCTTATAACCACTCAGAGCTACTCTGCTTACAAGGAGAGCAAATTCCTCACCGTGGCTATCACCTTTGGTCTCTTCCACTCCCTCGCTCTCCTGCTTTTATTTTCATTTATTAAATTCACCACAGTGTGTGTTCATGAGCATGGGCACTTTTTTTCTAGTCTCAATGTGGAGCTTCTAGATGCTGCTAGAGAAAGATGCTCAATAATTTTTTTTTGTTTGCTTGTTTGTTTTTGAGGGTCTTTGTCTATCTCATAGGCTGGAGTGCAGTGGTGCCATCTCAGCTCACTGCAGCCTCCGCCTTTTGGGTTCAGGTGATTCTCCCACCTCAGCCTCCTGAGGAGCTGGGACTACAGACGTGCACCACGACACCCAGGTAATTTTACCATGTTGGCCAGGCTGGTTTTGAACTCCTGACCTCCAGTGATCCGCTTACCTTGGCCTTCCAAAGTGCTGGGATTACAGATGTGGTCTATCACGCCTGGCCAACAATACTCAATAATGTCTATTATTCTCACTACAAAATTATTTCAGCTAGTCTCAGTTGAGGCCATCTTCCTATGTGACATTTCTCATCATTCTCCTAGCTAATTCCCTGGTGAGTTGCTCACAGTGGCTAATCTGTCCCTTTTCGAGCCTCTCCAAGTTTCAAACTTACTTTCTTAAGCCACATCACTCTCTGAAAATCAACTTGTGTTCTACTTCACTGAGAAGACATGACTATTTAAATTCTCCCTCTCTCTCAGGGTGTTTCACCCCACCAGTATCAGAATTTTCTGCATTCCTTGTTCTCTTCTCTTTCATGAATATTTGAGAAGATGAAATAGCTCTTTTCCTTTTTCGTCACTGGAAAATTCTCAGCCATTATCTCTTTGAATATTACTTCTGTCCAATTTTCCCTCTTCTCCTTTTGGGGCACTACATATATGTATGTTGGACTTTTGGTGAGTATCCCATATGTTATTTATGCTCTTAACCATTTTCCCACTATTTTTTCTCTCTGAAATATGGGTGCTATTGGTTTTTCTTCTAGTTCACTAATACTGTATTTTGCTGTGTCTGATCTGCTGTTAAACTTATCCACTATTATTTCATCTTTAGATATTATTACTGTTCAGTTCTAGAGGTCCACTTGGTTATTTATAAACTAGTTATTTGGCAAAATTCTCAGAGTTGAGCAAAGAGGGTTAGTCCTAGACCTTTTCTGCTAGTTAAAGATAGAGTTTAAAAAAATAATTAAGCCTGTATTTTTGTATTATTTATAAAAACTCAGAAAGCCATTTCAAAATGCCTTTATGTGTTTCAGCATCACTGAAACATTATTTCCAACATAAAACCCATATTGAGGTATAAATTCTGTCATAGATTCATTATCTCTCATTCATACCTTGTTTTGAAACAAGTATGCTTAAATACCGTATGAAGAAGGCAATGGTTCCTACTCTAATAGCAAAGACTAGGCTATTCACAAGATGGGGGAAAAGCACATTCAACATCCTTCTTGCATGACTTCATAAAGATTTCTATTGCTCTTAATGATGGTTTCTTCTCTGCCTCTGGCTAGGAACCTTCCAGATTAGGTTTTCTGTGCTTCCCACACAAGCTCATCTTTGGGGAGCTAACTTACATTTAGAAGCTGCATTTTTATTTTAATGAAATATTGTTGATTGACTTTGCACTCAATTTAAGAGAGTAATCGTCTTGTCCCCAGTGATTCTGACATGCTCAGTGCCCTAGGTCAGGAGCCAGAGTCAAGATTCTGTAAGAATAGAGAAGAGAGAGACAATCAGTTCCCCACTCCACACCCTCCACCCCCACCAGCTGTTTGAACTCATTTTCATTTGGATTCCAAAATTAATGAATTGTCTTTTCCAAAATAGTAATCCCAGTTTATATAAAAGGATTCATCCTCCATGCACAAAATAGGTGGTGCTTGTTTGCTTTGCCAAAGGAAAGGAATGAACTTCCATAGTTATGATTTTTTTAGACACTGAGTTTCTCTTGCCTTTAAAAAATCTGCACTCACACACACAAGCACACACATGCACACACACACACACACAGCAAATAGCAATTAACAGTTCCAGAACATCTCATTCTATGTGCCGGGATTGGATTACAGGAGATATTACAGTTCTACATAACCTCATAATATTCAGCACACATTATATTTTATATTTTAATTTATTTAATATCCAAAATAATCACTAGAGGTAAAATAACCCACCAGAGGAGAGAATGATGGAGCCAGGACTTGATCATGTTTTTAGACCCAGGTCCTCTACCCTCTTTATTACAAGAGTGTTTCTCAAACTCAAGTATTGTAGAAACTCCTTTGAAAGAGGAAAAACCGGGGGAGGAAGATGGCGCTCTAGAAGCAACTCACCACTGCAGCTCTCAGTCAAGATGCAGAGGGTAAGCAAACACCGCATTTTCAGACAGATCCTTATAGCCCACAGAGCGGGGGAAAAGCCCAGGTGTAAAAGGCACGCAGGACTCAGGCGCAGCGCTCTCCACTGGCGCGGCCAGACAACCAGCGCCGCCACAGCGGCAAGGCGCACAAAACACAGGGGTCTGGGCACCCTGTTAAAC
>CM052665.1:53235835-53254910 GCA_028533165.1 Leontopithecus rosalia
CATGGGGAGAAATGCCAAATATGGGTGAGGGGGCAGAAGGCAGCAAAACACACTGCCACGTGTGTACCTATGCACCTATCTTGCATGTTCTGCACATGTACCCCAAAACCTAAAATGCAATAAAAATTAAAAAAAAAAAAGAAAGAGGAAAAACCTTCTTATGGATCCCTAAGGGAAACACTAGAGTTAAATGCTGCCATTTTTGGCTATCTCATAATAAAGCTAGTCTCATAATATAAAAAATCCCAAGGTGAACATGAGTATCCAGCCATTCAGAATAAGCTTGGCCTTTAAAGGGTTAACATCAAGGCAAAAACACGTTACAGAATATACGTGTTATCATAGGATTTGAAGGATCCCTGCAAATTTATGGACTCCAGATTGAAAAACACAATAACTTATGACAAAGAGTATTTTATAACTTTTCTGAGTGAAGATGGATGTATTAGTCTGTTTTCAGGCTGCTGATAAAGACATACCTGAGACTGGGAAATTTGCAGAAGAAAAAGGTGCTCTGGATTTACAGTTCCACATGGCTGGGGAGGCTTCACAATCATGGTGGAAGGCAAGGAGGAGCGAGTCACATCTTAGGTGGACAGCAGCAGGTAAAAATAGAGAGCTTGTGCAGAAAAACTCCCATTTTAAAAATCATCAGATCTTGTGAGACTCATTTTACTATCACGAGAACAGCTCAAGAAAGACCCGCTCTCATAATTCAACCACCTCCCACTGGGTTCCTCCATGACACATGTGAATTATGAGAGCTACAGTTTGAGATGAGACTTTGGTGGGGACACAGCCAAACCATTATCAATGGATAATTTATCATCTTTGTGTTCCTGATTCTGTAGAGAGGATGGACCTCGGTCCTCAAACCCAAGGCACCAAAAACTCAACCTTGTTTTCATTTTTATATTCTAACCCTTCCTTGATGGTGGGGTAAATTAATTAAACATAAGCACAATGAATTCAGAGTTTCCTCTGGCACTTCAGGGTTTCTTCTCCCTCTGGTGTTGTCTAAATTCAAGGGTGGTGGGTTCAGAAAGTGCCATATCCTGGGTGGGATCGGTCATCATGTCCCTGGAGGTCACAGTCCATTCCTGCAGACTCTGAGAGTCCCACATTCCTACCTGGTCAGGGATTGTTGGTCCACTCGGAGCTCTCCACATCAGCTTTGTCCTGAGCTTGAGCCCTCAGCACATCTTCTTGTCCTCCCCTTCAGCACCCTCTGTGCAATTCTCAGTGAGGAAGGACACTCTTCTAGGCTTTGGAGAACTGTGTGGGGCTTTCCCAGCTGTCACTTCTGCTCTTCTGCATCACAGCACCAGGGTGGGCAGAAAGTTGAGGAATCGATCCCCAGTTGGGGAGTAAGGCACAGGTCACTTCTCTTGGATCCTCAAACTCCTCCAAGAGGGGAGGGGGAAACTTATCAATCCTCCCACATATTAGTCAGAACTCTTCAGAGAAACAGAGCCAGTAGGGTACATACATTGGTCTATATCAATGTCTGCACCTGTATCTCTCTCTCTCTATCTGTATGCACATGTAGACATATACAGATAAATTTATTTTTAAGGAATTGGTTCACACGATTTTGGGGCCAGGAAGTCTGAAATCTGCAGTGCAGGCTGGCAGGCCAGATATTCAGGTGAGTGCTGATGTCACAGTCTTAGGATCGAGTCCCACAGAACAGTAGTTTGGAAGCTCAGGCTGGACTTTCATGTTACGGTCTTGAGGAGAATACCTTTCTATATGGGAAACTTCAGTCTTTTCTCTTAAGGCTGTTAACTGATTGGAGGAGGCCTCCCCAAAGAATGGAGGGCCATCTGCTTTACTCGAGATCTACTGATTTAAATGTTGACCACATCTTTAAAATACCTTCACAGCAACTTCCAGGCTGGTATTTGACCACACTACTGGCACCACTGCCCTGCCAAGCTGACACATGACATTAACCATCACAGGGTAGATGGAAAGCTGAGGAATGGGTCCCCAGCTGGGAAGTAAGGCACAGGTCACCTCTACTCTTAGATCCTCAAACTCCTCCAGGAGGGGAGCGGGGAAACCTATCATTCCTGCATGGCTTGCCTCCAGAGGACAGAAACAAGCCTGGACACAGCGTTTCTTCTCAGCACACTCACTGACCCCAACTGTCAGACTTCCTTTCTTGTACGCCTTCACCCCAGGCCATCGACACCTAAAAGTTCTGTGATGGAACAGAAAAACCTGGCTCTCCCATTTTCCTTCTTTCTTCCAAATCTATCCTTTAGGGTGTAAAATGTATTTTCCCTGGCCCTTCCAAATCAAGGTTTCTGTGACTCGAATAGCTTTTCTTGTAAACTATGGTTTCTCCAGTGAGTTTCAAAGGTTGTTTATAAGCTCAAAAGCTGAGCCTTGCTGCCCTGGTTCTGCAGGTCATCTTTTCTCCAGGAGGGTACCGTGTAGTGCCCTAGCTGCCACCTGACACATAGGGTGCACCACTGGCACAAAGAGTCACTGGGTATGAAATGTTGAGGTCAGTTCGTTAATGGCTGCATGTCTACAACAGCAAACAATTATAGCTGTGCACTGATGCGGTTGCCTGTGTGTTCTGTGCAGTGATGCGATTGCCTGTGTGTTCTGTGCACTGATGCGATTGCCTGCGTGTTCTGTGCACTGATGCAATTGCCTGTGTGTTCTGTGCACTGATGAGATAGCCTGCATGTTCTGTGCACTGATGCAGTTGCCTGTGTGTTCTGTGCACTGATGCAGTTGCCTCCGTGTTCTGTGCACTGATGTGATTGCCTGTGTGTTCTGTGCACTGATGTGATTGCCTGTGTGTTCTGTTCACTGGGACCAGAACTTCCTCCATCACTGTCTCTGCATTTAGTCATCTTGCTTTCACTGGTGTCTTAACCCATGTGGGCTCCTATAACAAAATACATTACACGGGGTGGCTTACAAGCAACAGAAAATCATTTCTCATGTGCTTCTGGAGGCTGGAAAGTCCCAGTTTGGTGTCAGTGAGGCCCCATTTCCTAGTTCATAGATGGTATCTTCTTTTCACGTCCTCACATGATGGAAGGGTAAGGGGTCTCTTTGGACCTTTATATAATATATTATATATTATATAATATATTTATATAATTATAACTTTATATATGTAATATAATATTATAAAATTATAAGGGCACTAATCCCATTCATGAGGGCTCCATCCCCTTCAAAGTAAAACTTTGAAGCCCAGACTTACAATAAGGATCTAGCTACATCATAATTACAGTTAGTCCTGTGTACCCTTGAATGAGTTTTCAATTTGTCTCAGAAAAAGCTGGTTCTGTGAAATATGGTATATCTTTTAATTGCTGATTAAGGCCTACACAAATCTCAGACCCTGTTTGTTCAAAGACATACCATCTTAAATAACTAGGTAGAGGCTGCTCTCAACACTAGTTGTTGAATGAATGAATACAAGGTAAGAATACGGATGCTCATATAAAATGTAAAATAGTGACTGAGCCACAGGGGACACTTGTTCATGTATTGCTGGCCTAGATATTACCCTGTCTATCTGATTCCTGACTTTGGGGGCTGTTTTATAGGCAAGCACCTTGTTAGAGGGTATAGAGTGAATGCAAAACCTACTCTGCCAACTGAGTCAGGGAGGAATGCACTGGAAGCTTCTAGAATCAAAGGGAAAGCTGGAGAATGTGGTGTAGAGGAAGGGCAGTGTCCAACACAGGCGCAGCACAAGGATGAAACTCGGAACCTGCCAGCCTGGGCCTCATTGGCACTGTGGCTACCACTGTCTGCCTAATGCCCACACTAGCACACCCTGGGGGCAGGGGCCCCTGGACATATGCCTCCATGTCGCAGCCATCACACTATACCAGCATCTCTGGGTCACCCTCCTGAATGTGGAATCTGGGGCGAGAGCTTCTCATTGGCGGAATGGCAGTCCCAGGCCCATGGAGTAGCCGTCAGGGTGGCACTGCCACTGCGCCTCCACCACAAGTCACACAAGGGGGTGACTCCCTTGGAGTTGGAACCATGTTCTGAATTGGAGTGAGCAAAACCCCCACTGATTTTCACTGCTGTGTGCAACAGAGTCATGAACAAATGTAGTTTGACTGAAAAGAAAGGAGCATTAGGCCGAGGCAAGCAGAATCACAAAACTGGCCTAATTTTCCCGCTGAACGGAAGCTTGAGCAACTTGCATTTGTTTCACTGGAGTTATCTTCTCAGGACACTAACATCAGGCCTCCCAGATCGCATCACGGAACTGAGACTTCCCAGATCACCACATCCTGACAATCAGGCGCACCTGCTGCCTCTTGAACAACTAACTCCTCTTCCTTACCCCTCCCTAATTCTTGGCTTTACAAACTCCTAATTTTAGTTGGTTTTAAAGATGGTTTTTGAGACTTGTCTCTCATCTTCTGGCTGACGTCACCTGCAATAAACCCTTTCTTCCCTGGCAATACTTGTCTCAGTGTGGATTTCTGTGTGGTGAGCAACCAGACCTGGGCTGAACCCCTGGCGTTTGGCAACAATTATGTGAAGATCAAATTCTCTGACCTCAGAGTTGAGCTTATAATAAGCACTGGACAGGCCGGGCGTGGTGGCTCACGCCTGTAATCCCAGCACTTTGGGAGGCTGAGGCAGGTGGATCACAAGGTCAAGAGATCAAGACCATCCTGGTCAACATGGTGAAACCCCATCTCTACTAAAAATACAAAAAATTAGCTAGGCATGGTGGCGCATGCCTGTAATCCCAGCTACTCAGGAGGCTGAGGCAGGAGAATTGCCTGAACCCAGGAGGTGGAGGTTGCAGTGAGCCGAGATCGCGCCATTGCACTCCAGTCTGGGTAACAAGAGTGAAACTCCATCTCCAAAAAAAAAAAAAAAAAAAAGCACTGGACAAACAATGGTTATTATTTTCATTATTATTATTTTAGTATCATTATTAATAGTATGAAATTGGCCAGATTTAAAAAATTGTAAGTAAAGACAAACTGCCCACGAGCTGGCTCTTGGTAAAATTTTGAAGCGGAGGGTTTAGCCTGACATCAAAGTCCTTGCGCCCTGTTTACCTGTCTCCTTCCTGTCACCACTCTCTTTCCCTGGGCTGCCTGCTCCTCTCTCCCAGTGCCACAGGGTGTAATTTTTTGCTAGTGATCAACTAATGTTCACTAACGTAGTTAAGGCTGAGAGTGTTTTAAACACCAGCTCTGCAGATCTGTTTGAATTTGTACCACAGACACTCAGAGATCTTAAGGTTTGCAAGGCCAAATGAATGACTCTTTCGTGGTGACAGTTAACCACAGTAGGAATAATTAGAGTTCATTAAATACACATGTACAAGTTGGGCACTGAGCTAAAGGCCTTAAATGCATTACATCCCAGGCATCAACATTTTTAATCTTCACAACTCTTTGAAATAGTGACTGTTATTATCATATCGATTTTCAAATGGGAAAATCGAGGCTTGGAATTCAGGCTTGAACGCAGCTCTGACTGACTCCACAGCTCTACTAGATACTGTGAACTAACTACCTCATCTTTAGCTTGGCACTGGTTTCTGACACCATCATCTACTCGAATGATAAAGAATATAATTCAAGGAGCATTGAGGAACCCCAATCTTCTAAGGTGCTTTGAGGGCAAGCACAGTGGTTCATACCTGTAATCCCAACAGTTTGGGAGACTGAGATTGGAAGATCAGTTGAGACGAGGAGTTTGAGACCAGCCTGGACAACATAGCAAGGCCCCATCTACAGAAAACAAAATAAAAATGTTAGTTGGACATGGTGGTATGCACCTGTAGTACTAGATGCTTGGGAGGCTGAGGCAGGAGGATCACTTGAGCCCAAGAGTTTGAGGCTGCAGTGAGCTATGAATGTGCCACTGTACTCCAGCCTGGGAGACAGGGCAAGATCTTGTCTCTAAAATAAATAAATAAAAATGCAAAATTTTAAAGATGAAGTGCTTTGAACTCTTTGAGACCAAAGACTGATTTTTATTCTTAATTCTTTCTTTTTTTGTTATTTGCTAATAAACAGCTAGTTATGCTGAGTCAAATGACTGCAGTAAACCTAGCCTCAGCACATGGGGACAATTGTAGTGGTTTTAATGAGGAATTATGTGCCTAAAATGCCCAGAGCAGAGCTGGAAGAGTCTGGTTTCAAGCCTTGCGTCTGCAATGAATTAAGTAAATAAATATCTCCAAGTCTCATTGTTTGATTTGTAGAATGAGAGAAAGCAATGTCTGTTTCCTAAGTTTGTTGTGAAGACTAGAGAGTACACACAAAAAAATGATTGCTGTCATACGACAAGGAAACTGAAATCGATTTTCCTGGCCATGATCAAACATGGCAGCTTTTTATCAATTGTGTCCCAAAGTGGTTTAGGGAAAGGGTCCTCCCCAAATCACCGTCATCAATTAGCCACTGAAATTTTGTGCGTGTGTGCAGTTTATCCAGCATGACTTCATTTAAAAAAGACCCAACATGCCTCCTTTTAAAAGATAAATCACTGAAACTCTGACCTTTGTGTTCTAAAGCAGCTTTTATCTGGTACAAACAAAATATTCGAAATGCTGAGAAAGCCTTTTAAGTGCAGACCTTTGTTGCAGATTGGCACAATCAGGGCTGGCGACCTTGTTAATTGATGTTGCACCAAACTCCTCTAAAAATCAAGTTCAAAGTTAGTCAAACAAATCTCCATGTAAAGAGTTGGAAGCTGTGATTTCTTTCTTTCTAACATAACAGAGGGATTTTCAGTTTTCTTTTTTTTTTTAGCAAAGTATTTGCCCCGTCTTTTAACATCTCTACAACACCCAGCATCTCTGAGGCTTTGACATAGAAGTTAATTCTCTGTAGGTCAAGGCCTCTGCCCTGGGAGACAGATTAGCCTTCAGGAAGCACAAAGGCTTACAAAGAGTTCCCAGAGATGCAGAAGGATAACGCTGAAACGTTGAGTCCTAAATTGCCAGTCAGGGAAAATCCACTTTGCTATTGAGTCTTGATGCTGGAGTCTCCGTGCTGAGTCGTCATGGAAGTCAAAGGTAACTGCAAGAGAACACTTGCCCTTTGGTCTTGCCAAGGTGAACGGAAGCCTCATTGAGGAGGTGTGGGTCAGCAGGTGCTTCCTTGTACTCTAAATAGACCTCACCTGCCCGAAAGTCTTTCGTGTTGCAGCCACCCATCCAGTTCCCCACTTTCCTGGACATCGCAGCTGATCAGCAGCCATGTCTGTGAGCTTATTTCTGAGCATCTCTTTGGATGGGAGGTTTTCTGTTCCTTTCAGTCACCAATATCTATGCAAATATTCAGATTTGTTTTTGTTCAGTGTGTCCACTTTTATCCAATAGCACGTTTGGCTGTATGGGGCTTCTAGAATGTTCCATTTGCTGATGGGTCTGTTACCCACATTTGATTTCCAGGAGTCCTAGTTTGTCTTAAATACAGCAGGAATATGCAACTGCAGATGGCCCGAGGTTTGCCTTGCAATCCCATGTCTGGCAAAAGGCATGGGCTATGGAGTGTCCCCTGTTAATGGCCAAAGGCATGGGCTATGGAGTGTCCCCTGCTAATGGCCACCTCCAGCCTGGATCCATCCGAGACACATCTATCACCTCTCCCAGGAGAAGGTCAGCTTCTCCTCAGGCCTGTGTCTATTTCCCCTGGGGTGGCCTATGGAGGCAGGTACCGAAACTGCTCTTGGTACTTGCCCCCCCATACACCCAAAGTTCTCATGACCTGTGAGGCCTTCACCTGCGGTCCTGCTGCTGCTCAAAAGCACGCCCAGTCAACTTCAGACGGAAGGAAATCAGACTTCAGACTGCAGCCCAGCATATTTTTGGCTCAAGCTAGCTAAGAACCATGAAATGCTGATTTTTAGATTTTTTTACTTTTTGCCAGAAGCACATAGCTGCCTCTTTAAATTATTTCAGCTAACTTCTGTTGATGGTCTGTGGATAAACAGAAGTGTCCGCTGAACTGAGTTCGTGGGGTGCTTTCACAGAAAACAGGCATGCTGTAAGCAGGAGATCTGCATTCTGGAACATCTAATTAGGAAAATCTAACGGCGGCCTCCGTAACTGTCTCCCAGGGAGCCTGCATCTGTGCTCAGTACGTCAGCTGCATATTAAAGATTCATAGCTTGTATGAGTCATTAAAAACCACGTAACAATCATCAAGGCATGTTTGGCTCCTGGGGAAAATGAAAAGCACAGTTTTCGCTTTAAAATAATTTGCTTTATTGAGAAAGAGAGAGAGAGAGAGAGAGAGAGTGTGTGTGTGTGTGTGTGTGTGTGAGTGTGAGATACAGAAATGTCCAGTAGGTGACCTTTGTCGATCTTTGTTGCAGCCTCTTCAGAGCCTGACCCCCACCTTGGACTCATCTCCCTGTAGGCACCTAAATGAAATCTCATGATGACAGGTTCTTGGTATTTTGCTCACTGCCAGGTTTAGAAAATTAATAACCACCAAATTTCTCAATAGCTTAGGATGATACCTTTTAATATGCAACTTCTAAAAACTGAAAAATGTTCACAATTTGCAAAAATTCGTGTCAAATGGCAGCGTGTAGGCTTTCTAGAGAGCTGATTGGAAGGCAGTAGTGGTCAGGGGTGTTTTCTCCACCACCCACGTGTGAGTGTCCTGGGCTGCATAACAAGTCTCCATATACAGGGTTCTTAAAGCGACACACATTTATTTTTACAGTTCTGGAGGCCAGAAGTTCAAAATTAAGTTCTTGGCAGAGCCACAGGTCCTCTGGAGGCTCCAGAGGAGGAGGGGTACCAGGCCTGCCCCTCGCTTTTGGTGTGTCTGGTGGCCCTCCCATTCCTGGTTTGTGGACACATCTTCACAGTGTCGGCCTCCTTGTCCCATTGCCTTCTCCTCCATGTCTGCGTCTGAACTTGCCCTCCACCCTTCTCTTATAAGGAAAGGTATCACTGGATCTAGAGCCCACTGGGATAATCTGGGACAATATTATCTCAAGATGTTTATCTTCATTACACCTGCAAAGGCCCTTTCTCCAAATAAGGTCACACTCACAGTTTCCAAGTGGACATATCTCTTGGGGGCTGCTCCCATCAGACCATGATACACAACACAGAAAGGCCACTAAGGTGTTATAACTCAATTTTTGGGAGATATTTGTTAGAAAACAAAAGCCTTTGACAGCAGGAGTTTCACTCTGTGTTGACCTGAACCATTTTCTTTCCCTCAATATAATGCTTTAAAATTGCTTCCACTGGGGCTAGAGGGTGGCTCTCTGCAAAGCTCTGAACTTCTCTGTATTTGCAAATAAAAATTGGAATTCGAGGGTAAATCGTTGAATTAGGTAGTACTACTCAGACACTTTTTCACTTAAAATACGGAATTTTTTAGTAAAAATCCAAACGAATTCCTCCAAAATAATGGGATTTAGGCTCTCTAAAGAGTTGATGGGGGAAGATTTCTGTGGTCAGAAATGACTTCTCTCCATTCCTCAAACCACAGTGCGTGGACTCCCACTGCAGACTCGTGGCAACCCTGCCGTGGATTCGGGACAGGAGGGCCCCTTCCAGGAGGGGCTGTCAGAGCAGCCTGTGCTCACACAAACACTCTCCCCCGATGAGAGGATCAGCAGGGAATGGATGAGGAGACCTGGGGGCAGTTAGAGGGCAGCAATGGCTACAGGGCAAGATGAGATTGGGAGAAACAGAAAAGAGAGAACCCCAATATGGCAGAACACAGGGAATGGGCCCAAGCAAGGGGGAAAGTAGGAGCTAAGACATAGATGGAGGCTCTGGAACAAAACGCAGGGAAGGAGGAAACTTGCTGTTGTCAGTGCTGCCGTTCAGAATTGTTCTATTAGCTAAAGGCAGTAAAGATGGCGTCCCAACTGAAAGTCATACTGGACTTCTGTGGTTCTATAACTCTAACTGGGAATCTTCAGTTAGAACATGGACTTGGCAGAGGGAAGGGCCTGTGAAGATCCAGCACAACCTGCAATCAAGGTTTCTATTTATTTGTTTTCCTGTTTGCCACCCGCCTCATGGAGGCTCCTTGAGGTCAGGTTACTTTTCTATCATGTTCATTGTTGGAGCCCAGGTCCTATTCCCAGTGTTTGACACATAGCAGGTGCTCAATAAACATGTGACATGTGAAGGAATGAAGAGTGAGTATGAAGGCATGAGGCTTTATTTATGTGTATTTTGTTCAAATTTAAATCTCTGAGTTTTTTTGACTTTCACTCTCTGGTCTGGTCTTTCCTAGAGCTTTATTTTCTATTTTTTTTATTTTTGCAATCCTTCTGCCTCAGCCCTGCAAGAAGCTGGGACTATAGCTGTGCAGCACCATGCCTGTAATATTTGTATTTTTTTGTAGAGATGGGGTTTTGCCATGTTGCCCAGGCTGGTCTTGAACTCCTGAGCTCAAGTGATTCCCCCTGCCTCGGCCTCCTTAGCGCTTTAATTGCCTCGTCTTCCCCATTGGTGAGGGAGGGATTCCCTCTCTAGGATTATAAATGTGGCTAAACACACAACACCTGAAAGTGGACAGATGAGGCTGATAGCAGCCGAGTCCTAATATATAGTCACAGCCAGGGGAGGAGGACACTGCACCACGCAGGCCATGTAAGGACGGAGTGAACAACCGGGGGCCGTGGGAGGCAGGCTTTGTAGTAACAAGAAATGGCGGTGTCTCCCGGTTCATGTGGGAGGATGCGACTGGCTCCTTTGAGTAATTCCACAGGCTGGCAGGGAATGAAAGTCACTACTTAAGTTTAAGCAAGAACGGCCTGGACCCTTGATAAGGAGGGTTGCTTGGCCTGGGGACTTTTTCTCTGCAGGAGCAGAGTGGGGAGGGGAGCTTGTGGTTAGGCCACCTGAGGCCCTCCTGATCTCGCCGGATGTAAGGAAACAAATAATATTTAGCTTTAATTTAAACCTTTGACTATACCTAGTTACAAGAACAGACCACAGAGTCAGTCCTTATGAGGTCAAATCATCTACTAAGCTGTGTGTCCCAAAATTAGGTAGCCTTTCTCTGCCTTTCTCAACCTGTTAATGAGGAATGATAATAACACTCACTTCATAAGCTGCTGTCGAAAATAAACGGATGCATAAAAGACATTTGCACCTTGCCTGGAATTAACACAGCTCCCAACCAATGTGGCTTAGCATGCTCAATGGAAGGAGCGTACATGTGGAAGCAGACAGACTCACGTTTGAAGCTGTCTCTGCCACGAAGTAGATTTCACTTCTCTAACCTCAGTTTCTTCATTTGTCAAACGGAAGTAACCAGACCTACACAAGGTTATTGGCAGATAGTGAACAGAAAACACGGAGCATGGCCCCTGGCCCCTGAATAGCCATCTGCTCGTATACATGAGAGTTATTCTTTTCATGATATTATAGAAAGAGCTTCCACTTACAGAATGCCTACTCTATGCTGGGTGCTGGCCCGGGCACTGGCTCAGGGGGTCTAAGGCCCTGGGAGGGTGGAGGCTCCGGGTGAGGGACGGGATGGGTCAGAGCAGGAAGGATGTTGTAGACCGTGGTGAAGAATTTGGAGCATGTGGTTGTCATCCTGGGGTCTGGAGTTATGAGACGGGAAAATAGTGTAGAAATTGTTGAGAGGGGGGCATTTCAAAGTTCACATGACCCCTAGAGATCTGGCCACTCCTTCCATTGGGAAACCTGCATGTCCTTCCTGCCCTCCACATGCACTGGCCTTGGCTCGATGAGAGTGGCTGCTGTGGGTGTGTCCCTCAGGCATGCTGGGGCAGAGATAGTGTGGAGGGCTGCAGCAATGGAGGGACATGGAGGCTCAGGAGGGTGTGAGCTGGGGAGGATACGGCAGGGTGTGGGTGGAGTGAGCATTCAGGCTGCCCCTCAGAGGACAGACTGCAGCTGAAAAGGAGAGAGAGAGAGAGAGAGAGATTGAGAGAGAGAGAGAGAGAGTGAGTGCGAGCGAGCACATGCAAGGATGGTGTGCCCATGTGTGGGAGAGACTGCATGAGCAGGGTGGCCAAAAAGAGTATGAGAAAAGCTTGTGACCATGGGGTTCTCTTCCCAACCAAGGGCATCATGCCAGGCAGATACCTTTGCTTCTCAGTCTGGAAGAGTTTCACTTCTGGTACCTGTAAAATAGGAGTTGCTCCTGTGAGTAATTTTTTGAAAACAAGGCAGAATAAAAAGTATGTATTTTTGCACTGAAAACCTTAGGAGAGGGAAAGGATCTCAAACCTCAGATCCCGAGAGGAAAGGGTACGGAGGTACGGGTGAAAGGAGCTGGAGGCAGGGGCTGCAGCCTGAAAACATGGAGGATTTGAGAATGCCTGTTCTGCAGTCTTCAAGGAAACGGATCTTCCAATGTATCTCAAATACTCACGGCGTATAGTGTCGCTGGGGCCATGGAGCTATGTAGAGGTTAGCAACTGAGGCCTGCAGTCAGAAAGTCCATGCAGGACGTCAGATGCAGAGATGAAATGCTGGAAGCAGAGCTGCAGTCCAGCAAAATGAGGGTCAGAGCAGCTCATTGAGCCTGGGGCAGGTGCAGCGCTAGAGAATTCCCTAGTGAGCAAGAAAAACATATGGAAATAAATCTCCCTGCAAAAAAACATTGCTAATTAAGAATGTGTCCATGCCATTGATGATGTGAAGTTTTGTTCTTTTATGTTCGTGCCTATAAATGTATTTACATTGGCTTTCAAGCTTACTGCCCTTTGTAAGTTCTTAAATTCCTTAATGTCAGATTCTACAATCAAATTCTGTGACCCATGGATCTAACCCTCCAGTAGTATTTAAGGGTCAGGATCCCCAGAACTTAGTGAGGTACTTGGTGGAGTGGGGGCTGGAGGTGGCTGGAGCAGGAGTCACGACTGGGCACAGGGAGGCAGCTACATGGAGGTTGATGGGGGGCTTACAGGGCTCCCTGTGGGATTGGCAGAGGCAGGTGACTTTGGGCTGAAAGCATGTAGTCAGCAGGTGGGGCTTTCCCAGCAAATCCTTTCAGTTCGCAGAATCCACCTGGTTCGTGTGTTAGATGTGCACTCACATGGGTGCTACCTTCCCTAGTGGGAAACAACCAAATAGCAACACACTGATACCACTATCACTATAATTTTCTTTTTTCTTTAGGACAGGTGCATATATTTGCTGAGAAATGAGATCCCTGTCTTTTGGAATGAGACTGGGTCATTTTCTTGACCTGGGAAAGTTGCTTACCTTTGCTTAGCTTCAATTCCTCATCTCTTGTGTGTGGAGAGTCACACCCACGACACAGATTAAATGTAAGGAAGTAACACGCACAATCTCCTAGCATGCTGTCTGGGGCATACCAGACATTCCACAGTAGTAATGATTGTCATAATCATTGGCTGGTTCTTTTGAATTACCTTCACGTAAACCATCTATAAGGCTCTTTAAAAAAAAATACTAGTTGATTTGCATGTGGATTAGAAGAAAGGCCACTGGAGTGGGGGAAGGCGGAGACATGGCCACATTCTAAATTTTAATAGTGTGCTCCTTTCAAAAGGAAGTCCCAGGCATGGCTCCCTCCTGTGTGTTCATGCATGCCTGCATGGGTGCTTGAGGGTAAGACGAATGTCCCATACATTTTATTAGTTCACATGTTGGACATCAAGGATGGCGCAAGTCCTTCTCACTGGGTCCCAGGTGTGCCGTTCCTTGTGGTTAACCTGTGTTCCCTCTCTGGTTGCCTCAGCCCCTTTTCTTTCTTTTTTCTCCCAGGGTAGCAAGATCACATTAGTCAGAGGAAAGAAGAAAAGAAATTAGTGGTTACAGCCTTATAGCTCACTTGGGAAATCTGTGCCCTTTCTCCAGGGGTTTCTAAGTTTAATTTTTCTTATTCAATCTTTTTACAGTTTGAACCCGCTGGCAGGCAGTGAATTTCTTTTAAGACTGCTGCAGCATGGAGCTTCTGCTGGCAGAAATAATTTTTTAGGGCTATAAAAATCTTGGCGGAGTTTGAGAAACATCATGGTGGTCCCAGCCCATCTCCGAGGGACCAGTCCATTAAATCCAGGAAACAAATCCTTCATCGACTGCTATGGCAAAGTTGAAATTTATTATACAGTTCAGAAGTGTAACGATTCTGGGAAATCAAGAAGAAATAGAGATGAAATTCCCAGCTCAACAGCATAATTCTTTCAGTAAATGGACACAATCCTGCCTCTTATTTTGAGCTTGAAAGACAGACTTTGAAGATCTAAGTTTCCATTACGGATGCTACTTAAAAGAAGCTGACTCCAAAATCATCAAGTACTCTGTTTGTGGAATAAATGGAGTTTTAATGGCCTGTGGTGCCATATGAATATTCATGCTGATAGGTATTTTCCATTTAGGATATTAACTACATAGTAACCAAGACTTAATTCTAATGGCTGGCCATTGTTATAGGCAACTAATTTATGTTGATTCTTGACTAGAAAAAGCAGATTTCCACATCCATTAAGGAAATTAAAGGAAGCTATTTTTTCTCCTTCACCTGCACAGCCCATAGGCACCCTCCGCCTATATTTGCTGAGCATCCAAATGTCTTCTAAATGTGTTTACCAGTTTTATTTCAGCCAGTAAGTGCCCTGTTTTCCATTTGATGGTATTCAGTTAATGAGAAAGGAACCCAATATGGAACACGTAGATTAAGTGTCAAGAGCTGAATACCTACAATCCGTTTAACTAGATCCTTTCTACAAGAATGAGGCCTTGCAGAAATCTATTTAACTAGGTCCTTGATATCAGAATGAGACCTTGCAGAAGGCACAAGAAATCTTGTTGGTCCCTGTTGCACAGACCAGAACGAGTGTCCCTGAAGTCAAGCACTGTAGACGTCAAAGCTGATTGAATGAGGAGGATAGCCTTTCTTTTTGCATACTTGGACCAGGCAAAAATAAAGGATTCTCAAGAAAGAAAAGAATGACTCATTTATTTTCCAGTCTTCAACCAAGATCGTAAGAAAATAAAAAGCAGGAGTTGCAATTTTTGTATCGGATAAAATAGATTTTAAAGCAACAAAGATATAGTGGTAAAAGGATCACTGCAACAACAAGAGCTAATGATCCTAACACCCAGATACATAGAGACTTAGATTCAATGAGACAGAAAATTAATAAGGATATCAAGGACACGAACTCAGATCCGGAACAAGTAAACTTAATAAATATTTATAGAGCTCTCCACTTCAAATACACAAAATATACATTCTTGTCAATACCACATCACACCTACTCATAGGTTTAAATGAAACATTGATTGGCCATTATTAATACCCATTTTTTTCAGAATAAAGCAATATTTCCTTTCACCCTCCCTCTTTCTCTTCCTCTTTCTTCCTCTCCTTTACTCATTTTTGTTCTTTCCTTCTCTCAAAAAAAAAAAAAAAGAAATCAACTTGTAAACCTCTAGATCCAGGTTGGCAATGTCTCTCACATTGCTTGATTTCCTTCCTTCCCTTCCCTCCCTCCCTCCCTCCCTCCCTTCCTTCATCCCTTCCTTCCTCCCTCCCTTCCTCTTTCCCTCCCTTCCTTCCTCCCTCCCTTCCTCTTTCCCTCCCTTCCTTCCTCCCTCCCTTCCTCACCCCCCGCAAAAAAGAAACCAGCCTTCCCTCAACATCAACGTGTTAGTTGTCAAGTCTCTGCTTACAGAGCACGGCTGAAGAGAATAAGTTCTTTTGAGAGTCATTCACTGAGAGCTCTGCTTTTTCTCCCCGCTTTCTAACCGAGAGTTATGATCTTCAGTAAGACCAGCTGGTGGTAGACCACCTACTACTCCAAGCTCGAAATATGTTTCATATACTCCAGCACAGTAACTTTCCTCCAGCTACTTTCCCTATGTAAAATCCAGCTATTATGTAGATCAACCTCTAGATACCTTGTCTGCAAGTGCACAACTTTGGAATCAGTAAAGACAAAATTCTCCAAAATGCTCTCATATTTTTTTATGAGAAGATCTCTTCATATAGAATAGATCATGATCAGGACATAATTTGTCATATTTAGAGGCTATGTCATGAATTTATCTTTTTTTGTCATATTCCTGCGGTGTGTACCATTGCTCACTGTTTCACTCTGGTGGCCTGTCTATGGTAGGTGATAAATAAATACTTATTAAATGTGTAAGTAAATGAATATGATCTTTATGTAGGCCACATGCTGTTGAACATAAAAGAGCATAAAATATTCAACAGTAATGCCTTGAGCTGCCATTACTGGAGAGGGAGAGAAGATGATTTCTGATTGCAATGGAGGATTACGTCCATTTTCATCTTACATCCTAGCAGTATCTCTTTTAACCACAGGGTGTTTAAAGGACCACTCCATTACCACCAATGCGTTGGTGGTCAGAGCCCATTTTCTTAGAGCCTTGTTTTCACACCTTTCCAAGTTTGGTAAAATAGGCAGCCTGGATTTTATGCAACAAAGAAAAACATTTCATAGGATTCAGTTGACGAGACCTAGAACTTAAAGCATTATTCCTTCCCTTAATTAATAGATTTTTTAAAAATGTGTCTATGGGCTAGGGACTCCAACTTATGCTGGGGACTAAACCATGGTTAAGATGGGATTCCTGTTCTCAAGGAAGGAAGATCTGCCATTGCTCACTATAGGTTGTGGTGTCATAACACGGGAGCACGGACTGCAGTAGGGGAATTTATCCCAAAACTCAGATTCAGATTCAGCGCCTAAACCACGCTGTACTTAGCTGTCCATGTGTGTGATTATTGGCACCATGTCTCCCTCTGTGCCTTTGCTAATGCAGTCATTCTGCAAAGAGCAACTGCCCCTGGATTTTCTGGAAGTTTCAGTTTGGTGCTTACCAGGATGGGTCAAGGGAAAAATTCTCATGGACTGTGGTGCTGGCTTCCACCACTAAATGATGCTTAGCAAGTTTGCTGATGAAAACACCCAAGAGAAAGAAGTGGATGGTGGCATGGCTTTGGAAACTCCCTACATTCCCCACAAAAACACCAGAGCAACAAAGCGGAAAACCCACATACACCAGCTGAGCCAGAGGAGGGACTGGTTTGAGCCCACCCCAACCTTCATGCTTTTTCATACATGCCTGCTGACCAAGCCTGCCTTCCTTCCTTCCTTCCTTCCTTCCTTCCTTCCTTCCCTCCCTCCCTCCCTCTCTCCCTCCCTTTCTTCCTTCTTTTCTCCCTTCCTTCCTTCCCTCCCTTCCTCCCTCCCTTCTTTCCTTCCTTCCCTCCCTCCCTTCCTCCCTCCCTTCCTTCCTTCTTTCCTTCCTTCCTTCCCTCCCTCCCTCCATCTCTCCCTCCCTTCCTCCCTCCCTTCCTTCCTTCTTTCCTTCCTTCCTTCCCTCCCTCCCTCCATCTCTCCCTACTTCCCTCCCTTCCTTCCCTCCTTCCTTCCTTCCCTCCTTCCTTCCCTCCTTCCTTCCTTCTCCCATCTGCACAACATCCTCCCCATCTCTTTAACATTTCCTTCCCTCACTCCCTCCTTCTTTCCTTCCTTCCCTATTGTTCTCTGAAGCTGAGGCTAAAAGGGAGTAGGAGAAAGAAACTAACATGTATTGGGCCACTGCTCTCTGCCCACCAGTGGTATCCACTGCAATATCTCAAATCTGAGAACGGGATTTTCCAGAAGCCCTGTGGTTTCATCTAATTTTGTTATTCTCAATACATTTAATTTGTTGAACTTACATAACTAAATGTTACTTTTTGTATGCTTGTAGAACTTCTCATAAATAAATAATTCATAAGCCCTAAAAATACTCTTATTTCTAAATGTGTATCATGGTTTTGGTTTGGAAAATACAGTTTTATGCAAAGGGATAAATTTAAATTGAACATCTGGAGAAACAAGCTTGAAAAAATTTCAGCATCCAAATAAGACAGAAGAATTTGATGGTGAAATGTAGTTCAATGAAATTTAAAATAATTGTCTATGGGCTTCTGTTATGTTGGTTTCTGTTCCTAAGACATTACCCAGCTGGACCTAAAAAATTTCTGTGGTCCAGAGTTGTTTGCAGTTCTTTCTGGTGTGGGGGACTCCTTTAGTTTTCTGACCCCTTCCCATCAGTCTGTGGACAGCATGAGGCCTTCCGAGTTCCTCAGTCTTCCCACTTCCTGGGGAATGTCTTCAGGGTTCATGATCTTGGACAAACATGTGCTGGAGACTTCCAAGTTTGTGTCTCTGTCTTTGACTAGTCTCTGGAAATCCAGCTTCATTTCCAAATGTCTGCAGGACACCTCTGTGGAGACTGGAAGGATTTAGCCTGGATCCATGGGCACTTAGCAAAATCCACATGGCTACTGAGAGCCCACAGTTCCAAGGAAGTTTTATGCAGAATTGAGTGTGTGTGTGTGTGTGTGTGTGTGTCCGTGTGATGTGCACATCTATGGGTGTGGGGATGTGGGAGGGTGCATCTTTCTGGGAAGAGAGTACACAGATTTTTATCAGATTTTCTAAGTAGTCTTGGTGCTTCTCCTTCTCCATAGTAACTAATGTTCTGTGAATGCTTATCTTGTGCCAGACATCGTACCAAGTGCTTTATTGGCATTTAATAATTTCAGTCACCTTGTGAGTTATTATCTGTTCTTATTTATCATTTGAGAAAATATGAAGCATAGTGAGATTGGTAAATTCCAAGGTCATAACTAATAGATATTGGAGGGAAGATTCAAATCCTGTCCCTCCCCCAAGGCAAGATCCTGGCTCCTAATCCAAGTTCTTCACCAACATTACATCACTGGGACTTACCTCTCTCGCTACTCTGTCATTGATTTTGGTGTAAAACTCTGTCTCCCAGGCATTCTCACAGCCTCTCCTCTAATTCAAATCACAAAAATGTTAGTTGCCCTGTGGTGGCTCACCCATCTCCAGACTGGATGGTTGTCACCCTGGCCTCCCCGCCCCTTCCCCTCTCCTTCCATCCCTGCATCACCCGCTGCCCACAGGGTCTCTAAAGCATCTGTGGGCTCACAACCTACAGTCCAGTCTGTCAGCAGGATGTCATGTTACTCCGTGGTCAGGGTGACTCTGACCTTTCCAGACACAGTTCTGAAGGGCTCCTCAGGAGAGACACCACACGCACACACACACACACACACACACACAC
>CM052665.1:53255410-53293972 GCA_028533165.1 Leontopithecus rosalia
CAGGCCTATTACTAACAATTATCACAGGGCGACTGCTCAGAGTCAGTGTCATCTGCATAACCATGTTTCACCTCAGCACCTGCTCCCTTCAAACACAGGCATGCGATTTTTAAAGATCCAAATATTCAGAATATGCCTTCCTTCTCTACTTCTGAGGACCTCGGATCACTTTGTTGTGAGATCTAACATAATTCCTTTGCTTTTCATAGGCACTTCATGATAAGCTGGTAATTTAATGCCTTGGGGAACCGGATGTAGTTATAGCTGCAGAGTTACAAGGGTTACTGGAATCCGGACAGGCAAAGATGATTTACTGACAGATGCACCACAGCTCAGCAAGGAGAAAGAAATAGGGCCAACATATCTCCTCTTGGCTTCCAACTTCTAACCATATTCTACCCAAGTTGACCAACTTTGAAGCACCTGTCATTGCGATGTCAGGGTATGTGCTTGGATGCACGTCTTCTGCAAAGGCTTTGAGTCATTTTGCTTGCTGTGCTTTTTATTATCTATTGCATCCTGAAGCACACACTGAGTGCAACACTCTGACATTTTTGGATAACTCTGCTGTTGGCCAAGCAGATGTCAGGGATACCCTGTGGACAGAATCCAGGTGTGCAATGGGCTCCATGGGTTTAGCTGCCCTTCATCTTTCCAGATAAGTCCTGTCACAGCATCAAGCTGAAGAAGATAAAACAAGGGGTGCAGGGAGGGGCTCATGAGCTTACATTTTTACTACCACTTATGAGCTTTAGCAAAGGAGAAATGGAAATGTCGGTGAGGACTGCCACCTCTAAAATACATGTGTTCTAAGGAAAAGAATTAAAAACAAACAGAAAAAAGTAGAATGTGTGCAACCTTGAATTCGTTTCTGCATCCCACACACTGTGTAGTTTAAAATGGTAGAGCTTTATCTCTCACAGTTCTGGAAGGCAGAAGTCAGAAGTCAAGGGATCAGTTAGAGACATGCCTCACATTCACTTACCAGCACACTAGTGGATGGTAAATTTTGGGTATTCAAGAGACCTTATTGTAGAAGTGTAGGTAAATATTCCATAGAGTGCTGCTATGTGACTTGAATTTTGGTCTTGGCCCTGCCTCTCACTTCGCCAGTGATTTATCCTGGTTCCAGGAAATAAGACTAGTCTTCTCCTCATGACAGTCTTTGGTAGTCTTTGAAACATCTGCTTACCTTGACAGATATATCCTGTGCCTGACGCTGCTCTCCGCCAGTGAACGACTTACACTGTAATGGGGGGAGGTAGCTATAAAGATGATAAACATAACACCCTAATTGGAGTGAGTCTGAAGGTGGTCGTTATCTTTTCCTAAAAGAAACAACAACAACAACACATAAAACAAGAAAAGAACTTGAGGTTTCAAGAGGAGATGCTCCCTCTGAGACTCTGGAGCGAATCCTTCCCTGCCTCCTCCTCACGTCGGGTGGTGGCCATTGATGCATAGTGTTTCTGATTGCAGCTGTGTCACTCTCATCTTTGTTTCTGTGTTCACATAATGTACTCCTTATGTGTGTCTATGTGCTCAAATTTCCCTTTTCTACTAAGGACACCAGTCATTGGATTTAGGACCCACCCCAATCCCACATGACTGCATCTTAATTTGCTTATACCTGCAAAAATCCTATTGTCAAATAAAGTCCCATTCCCAGGCACAGGGGTTAAGGACCTCAACATATCTTTCTGGGGGACACAGTTCAACTGAGTGCATCCTCCGTCATCCTCACATGGATGCGTTTGTCTGCTTGGCTTTCAAGAGCTCTGTTACAAGAATGTAAAGTCCCAGGAAATACTGAAAGTTATCTGACCTTGGAGTTTGAGGTTGGGTCTGTAGTCCTCAGGCGTTTTTGTTGACAGGGACAAAGAAGTAAAAATTGGAATGGGTTTTGGTTTCTAGGAATCAGGTGAATTGCCCGACAGGTAGCTGCACAGGGTTGATCCCCAGCAGGTTGCCATCAGAACCCATAAACACCGGGTTCCTCCAGTCCAGACCCTTCCAGAACCACAGCCCTGCTTCACATCAGTGTGGTAAAAGATCTCCCTGTGCTTCTGTGTGTGGTGAGGGAGTATGGATGGAATCAACACCGGAATTAAACAGTGCAGCAAAAAACACTGACATTTCATAATAACGTGACTTGGCTTTCACTGGGAATTGGCAAATCTCAGAAAGAAAATAGTTGAGTGAGTTGGGTGGTTGGCTGGTGTCTGCCACTCCTAGGGAGGGACTGTCTGTTGTCCAGAGCCCATTTCTCCAAGGACCCTGTCCATGGGGCTTCTCTATGTTCTTGATATTGGAGGAATAAAGACATGTGTCATCACTTTGCCACCATGTTAAGAAGCCATCTGTGTGGTCATTGGACTGGCAAAAAGACAAATAGAATGTCCACTTCCGTTTTTGAGGCACTTGCTTCATGACCCGAGGCAGAGCCATTTGACTATTTTGGTTTTGCTTCTTTATTTGTGAAGATCGTGAAAAGGAAGCTCACACCAGGAAGGCCCATTCCAAAAATAAATAAACGGGACAACTAAGGTAGCTTTTTGAGGCTTCCTGTGAATGATGCTATTGGTACCCAAAACTAGCCTTCAAAGATGCTCGTGAATGTTTTCAGGATACCAGGGCATTATTGAGTAAATTGCAACTTTAGACATAAAAAACAAAATATGACTGAAAAATAATTCTAAAAATCATGACAATTTTACATAAACTTAAAAAACTAGATCACTGGAATATTTTGAATACTTGGGACATAATGATACCCCTCGCCATTCAAGTAATTGTCCTACAGTCAAAGTAACTGAAATGCTTAAGTCCCGAAACCTGCTTTGTACCAAATGGTTTTATAGGATGCTTCTTTATGTAAATACGGCCTTTTGCACATATAGTAATATTTCTTTATAGGGTAAATGTAATGCTCGCCAAAACAATCATGGTCTTGGAATTTTCTGTCAACTGAAATTGAGGTTGTTGTGAATTAGGAGAAATAGATTTTGTTGTCACTTTGGAATGCCACAGGGCAACAAAGAAAAAAAATGGCATTGTGAATTATATGCCTCATACTCCTATTGTGAAGCTATTGATTCCTACTTACTCTTTCTCATTCCTTGGTAAGAAGCACCTGCAAAGGCATTGACTAAGCTTGAGCCACAAGTTTATGTACAAGCTTGAAATGCTAACTTTAAGAAACGTGAACATATTCGTTTCTCACAAATACAAATGGACACTGGCTTCTTGTGAAGTGTTGTTTTATCGGCAGGATCAACAGGAAACTCTGTAGTTTTATTTTTTCCAGTATTTGCCCCTTCCAACTCTGCTAGGCTGAACCCTCCCTTCTCCAGGCATCCTCAGTGACTTTCTGCTGGAGCCTGTCCTTTCTCAGCCCCACTGATTTTCAGAGCTGCTTCATTTTGGTACTAAGGATTCAGTGCTCTTCCCCTGCAAACGTCACTCTCGAGACGGGTTCAGATCTCTTGTCTCCTGCCTATGGAGCAAGTACACCTCAGCTGCCTCCTCCTCATCCCCCTCATTCTGGTCCTCCTCCTCTTTCTTCTTCTCTTCTTCCCCATCTCTCTTCTAGGATCCTCTGAGGATAAGATCAGGAAGTTGGCAAGAAAGTCCAAGTGTCCCCGAGTGACTGGGTGAGATGACAGTCTGTTTGGTTGTGTACTGTGGCCTTAGTGGCTGATGCTGGCCTTTGGCGCTCTTCCTAAACTGGAAATCCAACTGTTCATCATGAGTGGACACCCGTATGGTTCTTTGGAGACTGTATGGAGATCTCCATCTCCTTAGCTCCCAAAATAAGAAGTCATGCCTCAGTTTCCTGCTTCATGCCTAAAAGACCCCTCTTGACTGGGTAGCCACATGCTAGGAAAATGTTTGATATTCACTCAATCCACAGGGAACTCCTGCATTTTTGCAATGTCTCGTGGAGGAGGTTCAGGCTGCTTTGGTGTGCCCAGTCTTGAAGACTCCTCCCTGGTCTTCGTGGAGGAGGGGTGCTTACCCTACTCTACTTTTTCACTACTCTGAGGAGAGCCAAGGGGAACAGCAGACAGAGAAGTAGGGTGGAGCCAGTGGTACCTCAGGAGGGAGACAGGCTTATGGAGGAATCTTCTGATTGGCTACAGGGAATCATACTTCCAAGGACCCCATGACTTCTAACTTCCTCATCAGGCTTGAATTGAAATACACCAGCTGGGCCAGGCGCGGTGGCTCAAGCCTGTAATCCCAGCACTTTGGGAGGCCCAGGCGGGTGGATCACGAGGTCAAGAGATCGAGACCATCCTGGTCAACATGGTCAAACCCCGTCTCTACTAAAAATACAAAAAATTAGCTGGGCATGGTGGCGTGCGCCTGTAATCCCAGCTACTCGGAAGGCTGAGGCAGGAGAATTGCCTGAACCCAGGAGGCGGAGGTTGCGGTGAGCCGAGATGGCGCCATTGCACTCTAGCCTGGGTAACAAGAGCGAAACTCCATCTCAAAAAAAGAAAAAGAAATACACCAGCTACCTAAATTTCCTGCCCAGAGAAATCTCATGAAGGTGAAAGGGCTGATGCTTTTCTCCTTTCACAGATGAGAAAACACTCCAGTCTATGTCGCCCCTCCATTTCACATTTCTGCCTCACACACGTGTTCCTTGAGCATCTAGGTCTTTCCTCTATCATCCAAATCAGTCCTCCTTTTAATAAGGAGATAACTGTGCCCTCGAAGGCTCCTGTGATTACCCTGGCCTTATCGTTCTTCCTAAATGCATAATTCAGCACTAAATTTAATCTGTTTTGTCTTATTATGTATGTGAAGTCTATTCACCTCACTTCTCTAACCAGATGATACCATTTTAAAAGTGGGAATCATATTTTCCAGAACTTACAGTTGCCTCTTTATTGAGTAGAAAATGCTGAGCATTTGATAGGTACTTTAAAACGTTTCTTGATCAATTGGAAAGGGCGGCTCAAACTAGTGGTAGAAGTTCGAGTTATTCTGTTATTTCCCTGAGTCCTTCTTTTTTGGAAAACTGTGATGTGCTTGAAAAGATCCATAATTCATAGATGCTCCCCTTTTCCCTTATTTAATTTTATGTACAAAAGTATGATCTTGGGCAGACCCAACCAAGTGGGGGTCCCATTCACAGGCACTGATGGGGGAGACATCTCGGTTCCACCTATTCTGAAATCCAGAACCTTAACAGTGGAGTGTGTGTGACCTCTTCCGTTCGGCCTCCGTTCCAGTCTCCCTTGAACTGGCCTCTCCACAGTGCCTTACAGAGGTAACCACGGAAAAGTTTGGGAAGGATCAAAATCATGCTAGGGAAGATGTATACTCAGCTTGTGAGGCAGGAAACTTTGGCTATAACAGGTGCATAAGAAACCAATATTCTTATGTACCCTAGGAATAGCCTCGTTCTGGTACTGAGTGCAAATTCATTTCCCCCTAAGGGTTGGGGCCACTGGAGAGACCCTCTCTCTGCTCTCTTCTTTCCACTGGTCTGGTTCTGCAGTGTCCTTTTCTTTCTGGCCCCTCACCGACTGCATTGGATGGACAACCACTTGCATTCTGGCTGATTTAAAAAGAAAATGTGGCACATATACACCATGGAATGCTATGCAGCCATACAAAAGGATGGGTTCATGTCCTCTGCAGAGACATGGATGAAGCTGGAAACCATCACTTACAGCAAACTGACACAGAGGAGAAAACCAAACACCGCATGTTCTCACTCATAAGTGGGTGTTGAATAATGCGAATATGTGGTTGCAGGGAGGGGAACATTACACAGTGGGGCCTGTTGTTATGGGGGGAAGCTGGGGAGGGATATCAGGGGGTGGGGGAGTGGGGACAGGTAACATTAGGAGAAATGCCTAATGCAGATGACGGGGGGATGGATGCAGCAAACCACCATGGCATGTGTACACCTATGTAACAGACCTGCACGATCTGCACACGTACCCCAGAACTTAAAGTATAATTTTTTTAAAAAGGCAGGGCAGTCTCCAGCAATTGTCTCTCAAAGTGCTGACTCTGAAATAGAGAGAGCTGTTTATGAACTGTACTCTTAGTTTCATTCGTGCTAAGGCAGAGGTCCCTTAAAGTAACTCAGAGGTGCCAGTTTCTTCCAATGTGAGTTCCGCATAAGTCTCATGGCCACTCCTGACCTCTCCTCCCCAGGAACAGCACTTGTTTCCTCCTGGGTATTTCAGTGACTTTGCACACAGGAACAGGATTTGAATAAATCCCAAGGGGGTTACTACTCTGTGCAAGCTACCGAGATAGCATGCAAGTCTACAGATAAGGCACAGTCCCTTTCCCTTGGGGACTCGACGAGCAGGCTGGGTGTCCGCAGAGAGGTCCGTGTTTCAGGCTCACGTCACTGCTAACTGCTGCTGCCTTCATCTCAGGCCAGTTTCGCACGTTCTCTGAGTAGTGCTCTCCTCCTGGAAGCGGGGGATCAGCGTGCTTGCTTTCTAGGTGTTGGGAGAATTAGAGGTGATACAGGGCAAGACCCGGCACATGGTGGTTTAATTACCATTAGTAGGGGAAATGAAATGTTGGTTCTAGAATCCACTCTGGTTTTGAGTGGACAAAAGGAGCAAGGAGAGTCAGTGAGACATGGGTGGCTGCCCATTGGAGGTGTGTGACTTTGACCGACTCATCTGCACTTACAGTATCTTCGTGATGACGTCTGCCTCTGATCTTTTCCATCTGTAGAGCATGAAATATGGATGTTAAACTCTCAAAGGTCCCGAGTCCGCAGCAGCCCATGAATGGGGTTGGGGACATGGACTTCTGTTGCTGCCGAAGAGCTTTGTGTCCATTTATGGTGGCTTACATTTGAACCACACACCAAAAATCGTGTTGTTTCTCATGCAAACATCCAAATACTGATGCCAATAATGAGGAAGGCTGACATCTGTTCACACAGTATATTACATCTACAACAAACTGGGTTGTTTTTTATTAATACTGTTTTTTTTTTCCATGAGAGAATTTCATAAGGTTTCCATGAAGGCATTCTGTTCAACATCTATGAAGTTATACTCACCCCTCACTTGAGTTTGCGGAAGGAACAAGGATGTGGGGTCCTGGCGAGCCCTCCTTAAATTCAAGAGGCCAAGACCCCTGCCTCTGGTGAACCTCGTGTGGGGTGCAAAGGTAGCATCTTGAATGCAGAAGGCAAAGAGGAGTGGTTGGAAGAGGAAGCAGAAGGCCCACCAGTTTTGTAAGAGGTATTAATCAATCTAAGACCCAAGATGAAAAAAAAAAAGTAAAAAGCCTTTTTAAAACTTCTCATTAAACTGAAGGCATTTGGGTCAAGTAAGTCTAAGTCTTTCACAAATCACTCATTTGGGCCTAAACCCAAGAACATCCTTTGGCTGAAAATATCAACTTGAATAGTTACTTAAAAATCATGAAATAATAGCAGTGAAACTTTAATTAAAAATAGCCATTGCTTATCACGTGAGGGGACTTCCTGCTTAATGGGGACAGTGTAGAGGAGGTTTAAATTGTTTACAGCATAAAATTTGCCTGGAGCCTGAGGCATGGTCAGGGGGCCCAGGTCAAATGCATGTCACAGGAAGCGTCATCATAATCATTTGAGGACACTAACATTGCGAGGTAGCCGGTCAATATCAACTGCAGGGTGATTTGAGGTTTAATCAATGGCAGTTGTGGTCTCCATAAAAGTGAGTCCTTTGCTTTCTACATAGGAAAAGGATTTGAACGAGTCCCAAGTGGGTTACTATGCTGTGTAAGATACAGAAATAGTCAGGATTCAAGTCACATAGATAAGGCACATTCCTTTTCCCTTGGGAAGTTGAGAGCCAGTGAGCAGACTGAGTGTCAGCAGAGAGGTCTGGGTTTCAGGTTCACTTCACTGCCGCTTCTACTGCCACCATCTCAGGTGAGTTTCCCACGTTCCCTGAACAATTTCACCTGTTCAGTGCCGGGGTGTCCTGTGTTCTCCACCTGGACAAAGGGAATTATCATGCTTGCTTTCTGACTCTTGGGAGAATTAGAGGTGATACAGGGCAAAACCTGGCACATGGTGGTTTAATTACCATTGATAGGGAAGTGAAATGTAATCACAAACGGTTATTATCTAGCACAAAGTGAAACATGCCATTAGAGAAGGATCAGGTAGTCTGGAAGTTCATAGGAGAAAGGGGTCATTTTCCACTGAGATAATCAGGAAATGCAACTTCCTCTGGGCCTGGAAGAAGGGCAGGAATTGTGGTGGCTTCACAGGTTGACCTGGCTACACTGGAGTTAGATTTCCCAGAATTCCACTCCCCTTGGAGGGTGGGTTGGAGGTGGGCCACAGGGCATTTGCAAGAGGTTTTGTAGGTAAAGGAGAAGCAACAGCTGTGTTCCTTCATCCTTTGGGGCTAATGCACAGCACTGGGCTCTGAAACTGCCTGTGCATTTTGTCCTCACCTGAGGCTCCCCTCCAGCTCCTGCTGAATGCATGGTGATTATTTGAAATTTAATCAATTGTATCTGTGGTCGTCATAAAAACGGGTCCTTTGCTTTGCACACAGCCTCCAGCTCCTGATGAATGCCCACTCTGTTCTCCAATTCCTGGGCCATGAGCAGACTCAGCCTCATGACAAAGAAAGCCAGCTTCTCCTGCAGAACCCCCAGCCCTGTCACTGAGATCCAGGCCTAGAAGTGTAAGATACTAGGATATAAGGCCTAAAGCTACAGTTCAGTATTATGTGTGTGCCTTCACCTCTGGGGAACCCAGGAGAGCTTGAATGGCCTAACAACACATTCCCCATCCCGTGGTGCTCCTGCAGAGAAGGTGTCCCGGCTAAGCCCCTCTCCCTAACACCAGGGCCAGGCACAGTGCCTGCTGTTGCTGGTAGGGGCTTCTGTTCTCTGCAGGAACCACATGCTTCTGCAGAAGCCAAGGGGCACCCCAATGTCTTGATACCACAGAGCCTACCTCCTTAAGCCCCTGCTTGTTCACTCAGCTCCTGGGTGTAACCACTGTGTGGCCCTACCTGGTATATGGTGTCCTCCTCCCAAGCTGTCAATTTCACCTGTTCAGTGCCAGGGTGTCCTGTGTTTGACCAGGCTCAAAATCCTAGGCAGGGAATTCCTCTTTGACCTACAAGGTAAAGAGGCAATGTTCAAAACACAGCCTCCCCAGTTTCCAGTTTGTTCTCCTGGACTCCAGCTCTGGCCTGTGGGTTTTGCTCATCCTCACTCTCTCCCATTCCAAGTCTCTCCCCTCTTCCTCACTGCCTCCCCTGTGGACTTTAAATGCCAGCACCAGACACAAAGACGACAGCCTTGCAGAGACCATTTAACTATCTTGCATGATTATGTGGTGTCAAATCACTATAATCATATCATAAGGGATCACATCCCATATCATAAGGGATTTATTATAGGAATGTGGCCCCACGCAGGGATAGCAGCTGGCTAAACAAATAGTCTCTCTCTGTGTCTAATGTTCTGATGGTTTTGTTTCTCAGATCTGACTCTGATTTTTACAGACTCTAACTGGTCAATCAGGCCGAAGGAATAACAGAATCTGAAAAATCCAAAGATGGTGAAGAAAAAGGCTGCTTCTGTGACAGGTGGGAATTTCTCAATCCACGACCTTGTGTGTGCCAAAAATGTGACTGACTTTCTCTCTGGAGGCCCCTTTCTTGCAAGGAGCAGAAATAGAATCTCCCTAATTCACAGGAAGCACAGTGATTATTTAGATCCCTCTCTTATCTCCTTCACTTCGGAGGGGACACATTCCTTCCAGGGACTGACATGGTAGCGTCTCAGTCTTAGCAGGGCAGAGATAAGTCTTCTTTGGCCTCAGTAGGCATTGGTCTCCTCTGCAATGTGCACTGTCCCATTGGTGTTTCTTGATTCCACTGGCCAGTCCACTCTACCCAAGGACAGCATCCCCTCCTCCATTGTCTAATGCCATATTTCATTCATTCCTCTCTGCTCCATCATGGGCCAGCTGGGGCAAGGGCCCACTGTGAGCCTTCCTCATGCCCTTGGCCTCAGCCTCCTGAGCAGACACTTGTTTCTACTTGTCCTGGTGCCCAACTCTAGGAGCCAAGTAGCCCTCAACTCTAGGAATGTCAAACAACCACAATCCCCTTGCAGCCAGTCATTGAGTGGGTTCATGGTTCCTTCTAAGAAAACCCATGTGGATTTCATTCTTTTCATGTCCCATGCTCTCTCTTTTGGCCTAAAGAGGAATTTTTCCTTTGAAAAAGCAAGTTGTTAAAAAATATTTTCTTCTTTTCTTTGGCCTAGAGCTTAACAAAAGACAAAACTCAGATGATGAACTCGACATCTTTCTTCTTTCTTTCCTGCTGACCTGATGACTCTGCTTTGTAGCAGTGGGCCCTTGGGGTTCCAGTGGAGAAAGCCACGGGCCAGTGGGAGGTGAAAGGGAGCCAAAGCTGGGAGAGGGCTCGAGGGAAGAGGCTACAGATAAAGGGAACATCTTTTACACAGAGCTGGGAAAGATGGCCTTAGGAAAAGCCATCTAATTGGATATTTGAGAGATGCTTGGTGACCTTCAAGAGCATATTTTTGGGAGAATACTGGAAAGAAAATAAGCTTGTAAAGAGTAAAAAGATCAGTAAGGACAGGAAATATGGAAAAGCTCTGTGTCAGCCACTTACTTTTATGGGGTCCTAGTAAACAAAGGGCGAGACAGATGATGGAAACTTTAGGGCCTATAGGGAACATTCAGGTCCAAGCAGGGTGGAGGGAAGGATATTTTTAGGATGAGGGAGACTTGGGTATCACGGCTGACAGAAGAGGAAGAGCGAGGATATAGGAGAGAGCAAACATGTACAGTGAAAATGCTCAGTGCTTGGAATTGGGAAACCTCTTATGGAATCTTGGCTACCCTCCTAGCTTGGTGACCCTGGAAAAGATAATAAATCTCTCTGATCCTCACATTCTCAATATATGGAACTTTTAGAGATGGCAAGTCTAAGACAAAGGCTTGTTTTGAAACGTAATACCATCAATATAACAAAAAAATGCAGTGTGCCAGTACTTCTATAAATATGGAACACAATGTGGTGCTTACTATGTGTCAGCCCCTGCTCTCCACATTTAATGCACATGAACTCACTGAATTGAATGCAGTTAACGTCTACTAACTCAATTCTCAAAGCAACACTATGAGCCCGATTTTTAAATTATCCCTGTCTTACAAATGAGGCAACTGAGACACAGACAGGTTAAATAACTCTCCCAAGAACACAGAGCTGGCAGTTGACAGGGAAATGGCCTTGATAACCTTTGCTCTTAACCACTGTGCAATGCTGCCTCATGCTGAATGAGGTTTTAGGATAAAAACTGATTATTGACTGAAAGATTGGCTGAGCAGAGAAAGATGAAGAAAATTGGTGGTAAACAACCACAAAGAAGGAACGAAAGTGTGGATTAACAGACCAAGTGAAAGGGTTGACTTGTAAAGAGCAAAAAACAAGCCCAGGGGAAAATGTGGAGGTGCTGGGTAATAGCAATGCTTCTGTTTGAGCCCCTGGATCCAGCTGCTCCTGAAGCTGATAAAATCTACCTTCACACCTTTGGTTAAGCCAACAAATTTCCTCTCTTGCTGAAACCACGATGGGCTGGGTGTCCATTCACTTCCATCTGAAAGATGAGTCTCTAATATGCTCACTTATTTCGAAATCTCATAGTGGAGAAGAGAGGTGGCATAGGCCATCAATTCATGGTGGTACCAGTCTCTGGCCACCTCCTTGTATTAGTTTCCCAGGGCAGCCATAGCAAATGACACAAACTGTGTGCCTTAAATCAACAGACATTTATTCTCTTATAGTTGTGGAGGCCAGAGGAACTGAAATAAAGGTGTCAGGTCAGCAGAGCCACACTCTCTGAAGGCAGTAAGTGAGAAGAACTCCTTGCCTCTTCCTGACTTCCCCTGTTGCCATCAATCTTTGGTGCTCCTTGGCTTGCAAATGCATTGTCATCTTCCCTGTGTGTCTATCTGTGTTTTCCTTCTTATAAAGACACCAGTTTTATTGAATTGGGGCCTACATAGTTGAAAATAATACCTTCCTCTTTATCTGATTGCATCTGCAAAGAGCCTATTTTTAGGTCCCATTCACGGGACTGTACATTTTTTGGAGGCTCACATGTCTGTTGTACACAGCCGTGCATGGCAGAGAATCATTTTGCTGTTTTCCTCTTGTTCATTCTACCTTCCACCAGCATTTGGGCAGATTTCTATCTGCCTGCTTTCAAGGGAAGGAACGATAAGGTCAGGACAAAGGCCAGATTTTTAATTTTTGAGTTCCAAAACAGCCTCTTGAAATTAACTCTAGATATTAACAGTCTAAAAACTAAAGGATACTGATGGACAAGTGCTGGAGTTTGTTGAGAGACAAAAGGATTTGTGGGTTTCAGCAAGAAAACTCAGAGGCCTGAGCACGGAGAGCATAAAATAAGCCAGAAAGTTGGGGGCACACAGTAAGATGCAAACTCAGTGATATGGTTTGGCTGTGTCCACACCCAAGTTTCATCTTGAATTGTAGCACCCATAATTCCCACATGTCATGGGAGGGACTTAGTGGGAGATAACTGAATCATGGGGGTGGGTCTTTTCCATGCTGTTTTACAAGATCTGATGGTTTTATAAAGGGAAGTTTCCCTGCGCAAGCTCTCTTCTCTCGTCTGCCACCATGTGAGATGTGCCTTTCACCTTCCGCCACGATTGTGAAGCCTCCTCAGCCACATGAAACTGTAAGTCCATTAAACCTATTTCTTTTTAAATGGCCAAGTCTCAGACACATCTTTATCAGCATCGTGAAAGAGGACTAATACAGGCAGCTATTTACTTGCAAAGAAAAAGGATTTCAATGGTCAAGGGGCTCAGGAGGCAATGAGACTAGAACTGAGCTGCTGGGAGGGGTCTGACAAGACCTCTTTCACCCATCATGCTCTATGCCTTCTCCTAGAGTGAAGACTCTAATGAGGAGGAGTCACGAAGAGAGGTTTGAGGAGATCCATAAGGAAGCCTGCAAGCACTGCAAACCCCTTAGGAAGGGGCCAGGGCTCATGGTCCTGGGGTAGCCAAAACCACAGCTGGGGGAAGCCACCAGCCGGAGAGCCATGGGGTCCTGCTCATCCTAGGGAGGAGCAGGCCTCCAAAGTTTTCTTTGTGCCTGGAAGGTCAGACTGGAATTCAGGGGCCACAGCAGGGACCACGGACTTCAGGAAAAACTGTCAGCCAGGAATTCCCAAGGACCATGAGGGGTGGCTTCACTGAGGCAGAGGTAACTGCAAGAGGCCACCCTTGTCCCAGGCACCCTGTCCTGAACTGCCTGTAAGTCCTCCTCTCCCTTGCTTCTACCAGAACGTAGATTGCTGAAAAGACAAGGAGAAGAGAAAGGGCAGGAGGAAGTGCAGCATTTGGAAAAACCTGGACAAGCAGGACTCTGTAGCGATTGCTAGAAAAGACTGTTCCATGTGGTGTACTATATTTTATACTTTCTTATGCCACTAGAGTCCAGTGGAATTGTTTCCTTTATTTACTGAAGTGTTAATCTAATTTGGTTGTGGCCAAGCACGGTGGTTCACTCCTGTAATCCCAGCATTTTGGGAGGACAAGATGGGGAAATCACTTGAGGTCAGGAGTTCGAGACCAGCTTGGCCAACATGGTGAAACCCTGTCTCTACTAAAAATACAAAAATTAGCTGGGTTTGGTGGTGCACCCCTGTAGTCCCAGCTACTTGGGAGGCTGAGGCAAGAGAGTTGCTTGAACTGGGAGGTGGAGGTTGCAGTGAGCCGAGATCGTGCCACTGCACTCCAGCCTGGGCGACAGAGCTAGATTCGGTGTCAAAAAAAAAAAGTAATAGTAATTTGGCTATTACAAAAGATATAACGTTTGAGAAACTCAATCTTGCTTTTATTACATTTATTAAGTCTAATACATAAGAAATAAATGAGAGCATGCTGCGACAGCAATAATGACTATTTAAAACTTTAAACATGTTTCTTTTAGGCTGATAACAGAACAGTTTCACTTGAAGCCTAAGCTGTAAATGCTGTCATTTATACATATTCGTAGAAATCCTGTAGAAGGTGGCTTTAATTAGCTGCTCTTCTTCCCTTCTTTTCTCTGCCTCCTCATTATTAAATAGATGTCAATATAATTAACTTGATTGATGAAACCAGTTGAAATGAGCTGAAGATATGGTATCAGATGGGCAGGGAACTGCACAATTAAACATTTGAACATGATTAAATACACACGTATATGCTGTTGGGCTGGGAATTGATTTCAGAATCCATAGGCAGTGACCCAGTCAAAAGTGCCGTGGGAGTGTGCCTTATGCTGATATGTATAAATATAACAGGATGACCCCTTTCAGCCCAAATGTGGATGCAGTGCTTGGGATGACTGAGTGGGACATTTGATGAGACAATCTCCACAGGCAGGTGTTACGAAGCATGCATGGTCTTATGTAAGTAGATTAAAAGAATGGCTAATGATAATCATTAATGTTTCTTGGAGAACTTGTTACGTGCCAGGGACTATTCTAAACCCTTTAAATATCCTAACTCATTTCATAACTCAAAACATCCCTAAATCGAGTGAGTTACTGTTATTTCCCATGCTTTATAGATAAGAACGCCGAGCCATGGTGAGTACCTTATCCATGGTTAGAAGCTTATCTTATGGTGCAGTCCAGTTCTGAACTCAGCCTCCAGCTCCAGATCCTACACTCTTAAGCACTGCGTTTTAAGTTTCCTTCAGGGTTGGTGCACATGGGGAAGTCAGTGAAAAAGCCTTTGAGAAAAGCAAATAAGCACTCCTTGGGCTGTTCTGTGAAGCATCAGGATTAACTGCTTGATGAAAAGACCCTGGTGTAATGTGTGTTCAGGGTCTCAGAGTGGTTTCCATCTGTATGACAGGAAGGCTCCAGTGAAGCTCATTCTCCCATATTTATTATTTTTAGTCCAAAGACAAGCTTGTATTAACTTTGTGTACAATGCCATTTATTTTTGGCCCTCTTTTGAAATATTATGCTCAGCTCAAGTCAACAAGCTCTTGCCCCAGGTGCTAGAAACATTGGCCACCTCCTGGCAGGAAGCTGGGAGTGTGAATCAGCCACAAAGAAGGGCATCACAAAAGAACCTTAAAAGGAGGCCGAACTCAAATTTCTGGAAATGTGTTAAAGGTTCCACATGTATTCTGAGATCTATAAATATCTCGTCTCCTATCTTTGAAAGCCCTTACTGCTAGTCCAAATGTAAATCCTCATTAGGTTATAAACCCCAAAAGGATTTTGTCACGAAAGATAGTGCTAAAATTGGATGCTTCCTGGAGGAGCCAATCCTGCTTGCTTGAAGAAGCCAAATTACTTCCCCCTCTGTGAATTCAAAGCCATGATGGCTTCACCTCTCCCTCCAGCCTGTCAATCCAGTTGAAAAAGTCCTTTGCTGAATACCTGGGTATCAGTGTCCTCTCAGGTTGTCTTCTGCAGGAGGGCTTGCAAGGGAAGATTTGAACCCAGAGCAAGCCCGTTCTGACTGCTCTAGGATGCAGAGGAGGTGGCTACCATGCTGCTTCCCACTTCCTTCCCCTTGGCTCCTGCGCAGCTGCAGAGCAGATTCCTGGGGCTGGCTCATGTCCCCTTGAAAGCACAGCAGAGACTTGTATTTCAAGAAGATTTGATCTTATACTTTCTCCTTTACTTTTGGCCAAGATTTATTTATTTATTTGCACTATACATTGAGAAGCTCAGATAGTATTCAATAAGCATCTTCCTAGATAAATCTTTTTTTCTTTTTTTGAGACAGAGTTACGCTCTTGTTGGCCAGGCTGGAGTGCAATGGCACAATCTTGGTTCACTGCTACCTCTGCCCCCTAGGTTCAAGCAAGTCTCCTGCCTCAGCCTTCTGAGTAGATGGGACTACAAGTGCCTGCCACCACTCCTAGCTAATTTTTGTATTTTTAGTAGAGGTGGGGTTTTTCTCTGTTGGCCAGGCTGGTCTTGAACTCCTGACCTCAAGTGATTCGCCCTCCTTGGCCTCCCAAAATGATGGGACTACAGGCATGAGCCATTGTGTCTGGCTCCTAGAAAAATCTAAACTGGGGAGAATAAGGAAGGAGATACTCACATTTACAGTGTCATCTATTTTTTTTTTTGAGACAGAGCATCACCCTGTCACCTAGGCTGGAATGCAATTGCATGATCTCAGCTCACTGCAACCTCTGCCTCCTGGGTTCAAAGGCTTCTCCTTCTCAACCTCCTGAGTAGCTGGGATTACAGGCCCCTACCACCATGCCCAGCTAATTTTTGTATTTTTAGTAGAGACAGGGTTTCACCAAATGTCATCTACTTTTATTCATTCATTCATTCATCTACCTATTTATTTATTGTCAAATATTTATTGAACATCAAATGTATACTAGGCACTAGGATAGGTACAGGGGCAGAATAAAGGATAATAGCTTGCATTAGGTAGAGTGCCCCAGAAATATAACTTAAGATATGAATTTATATGCAATGATTTATGAAAGCATTACCAGCAGAAATGAGAAAAAGGATGGAAGAGGAAAGGTTGGAAAACTTCAGACTTTGTTCTGTCTTAAGGCCAGGGAGCTGGGTTTCCGTATACCTGGCAGTGGTTAGTCGGTCTAAGTGGTATGGTAATGCCATCTATTGCAATGCGGGTTCAGGAAGAGGCAATGCAGGAGCAGTGGGGTCATATGCAGTTATGAGTGTTGCTTAGGTTGAGTTTGAGCTTTACATGGGATGGCTGAGTGGAGGTAAACTGAAGCTGTGGGATATGAACTGGAAGCTCAGAGAAGTTTGGGCTGAAGATTTAAATTTAGGAATCATCAGAATATGGGTGGTAACTAAAACTGTGATTGAAGACGAGATGCTAACATTGCCCAGGGTGAGAGATGCACAGGACTGAGGGTGGAACTCTGGGAACATACACATTTGAGGGTACTTTGGAGAAAGGGGACCTTGCTGATAAAATTAAGAAGAATTAGCCCAAAGATAAAAGAACCAGCAACCGGGAAGACGATTTCTCCAGTGCTGTAGAAGATGCTACCCAAGATGACAGCTGCCAAGGGGCCTTGGGATCCTGCACAAGGCGGTCACCTGTGGCACAGAGGATAGCGGCTTCAGGGGAGGGAGGAGACTGGGAAAAACAGGTGTTGAGGAAATGGGACCATCAGATACCTTTCTTCAGGATGCTGCACAACAAAGGAAGATGCTGTGGTTTGAATATTTTCCCCTCCAAAAGTCAAGCTGCAACTTTATTACCAATGTGGAAGTATTGAGAAAGGGGCCATTTAAGAGATGATTAGATCACAAGGGTCCATGAATTGATGGTTTAATGAGTTAATGGATTAATGGGAGTCGAACTGGTGGCTTAAAAGAAGAGGAAGAAATGCTGGGAGAGGTGACTCATGCCTGTTATCTCAGCACTTTGGGAGGCTGAAGCAGGTGGATCATTGAGGTCGGGAGTTCGAGACCAGCCTGGCCAACATGGTGAAATCCCATCTCTACTAAAAATATGAAAATTAGCTGGGCATGGTGGCAGGTGCCTGCAATCCCACCTACATTGGAGACTGAGGCAGGAGAATCACTTGAACCTGGGACATGGAGGTTGCAATGAGCTGAGATCATGCCATTGCACTCCAGCCTCGGTGACAAGAGCGAGACTCTGTTTCAAAGAAAAAAAAATCTGAGGTGATGCTCTGTTCTATCTCAGGACCCTTCAGAGAGTCCCCACCAGCAACAAGGCTCTCCATATGGCCCCTTGATCTTGGACTTCTCAGACTCTATAACTGTGAGAAATAAATTCCTTTTCTTCATAAACCAGTTTTAGGTACTCTGTTATGAGCAACAGAAGATAAACTAAGACAGAAGGGGAGACATAGGACAGAGCCTACAGTGAGTGCAGGGAAAGTAGGAGACGTCTTTTTATTGATGGGGGAGACTTGAATGTCTTCACACGTGGTTATGAGATGGGATCCAAGTGGAGAAGGGAGGGTCAGAGTTTTGTAAAGTCGGGAGTGGCTGGGATCCAGAGTATGGACGTAGAGAGGAGTTATGGATGGGAAGAGGCAGGATCAGGAAGGAGGTGGCTTTGAGAAGTTTGGTGGTGGAGGCAGAATAGGGAAGATACACCATGGCCTTTGATGTCAGGCGTGTCTGTCTGCTGAGATTGAGGGAAGGAGATGGGCTGGGCATTTGGGAAGGTCACTAAGGGTTTGCTTGGGTTCAAATGTGCTGGCTCCCCAGGAGCCTCAGCTGGTTCAGCTGTGGTCACCTGGTTCACGTTTCCAAGGATGAGACATGTGAGGTACCTACTTCCCAGTATACTATGGCAGGAGCAGGGCCCGGGGAAAGGGAAGGACTGGGCCCACACCCTGCACAGAGAGACCCTCAGACTTTTCACCAACAACGGCAACAACAGAAAGCAGTTTTTGGCTGACTCTCATGCAGGAGCTACCAGCATGAATTTAGAAATCTATTCAAGAGGACGTCCAGGCAGAGCTTTGCCTAAAGAGAGGTTTTTATTTAGAAGGACCTGATGGATTAAAGATTTAAACATGAGGCCTAACATCATAAAAACTCTAGAAGAAAACTCAGGCAATACCATTCTGGACATAGGCAAGGACTTCATGAATAAAACACAAAAAGCAATGGCAACAAAAGCCAAAATAGACAAATGGGATCTAATTAAACCTAAGAGCTTCTGTACAGCAAAAGAAACTATCAATGGAGTGAAACAGCAACCAACAGAATGGGAAAAACATTTTTGCAATCTACCCATCTGACAAAGGACTAATATCCAGAATTTATGGAGAACTTAAACAAATTTACAAGAAAAAAAAACAAACAATCCCATCAAAAAGTAGACAAAGGGTATAAACAGACACTTTTCAAAAGAAAACATTTATGCAGCCAAAAAATATATGAGAAAAAAGCTTATCATCACTCATCATTAGAGAAATGCAAATCAAAACTACATTGAGATACCATCTCACGCCAGTTAGAATGGCGATCATTAAAAAATCAGGAGGCAACAGATGCTGGAGAGGATGTGGAGAAATAGGAACACTTTTACACTGTTGGTGGGAGTGTAAATTAGTTCAACCATTGTGGAAGACAGTGTGGCGAGTCCTCAAGGACCTAGAAATAGAAATACCATTTGACCCAGCAATCCCATCACTGGGTATATATCCAAAGGATTATAAATCATTCTATTATAAAGACACGTGCACACGTATATTTAATGCGGCACTGTTCACAAGAGCAAAGACTTGGAACCAACCCAAATGCCCATCAGTGATAGACTGGATAGGGAAAATGTGGCACATATACACAATGGAAAACTATGAAGCCATAAGAAGGATGAGTTCATGTCCTTTGCAGGGACATGGATGAAGCTGGAAACCATCATTCTCAGCAAACTGACACAAGAACAGAAAACCAAGCACCACAGGTTCTTACTCATAAGTGGGTTTTAAACAATGAGAACACACGGACACAGGAAGGGGAACATCACACACTGGGGTCTGCGGGGTGGGGAACTAGGGGAAGAATAGCAGGGGGTGGGGGGATTGCGGAGGGATAGCATTAGGAGAAATACCTAACGTAGGTGACAGGGCGATGGATGCAGCAAACCACCACCAGGGCATGTGTATACCTGTGTAACAAACCTGCATGATCTGCACACGTACCCCAAAACTTAAAGTATAATAAATAAATAAATAAATAAGTGAAGGACCTGAGGAAGGTCCATCTTTTCAACAGCAGCGTGTGAGAGTTTGTGCCACACGCATGAAGCCTCCAGTATCTGAAACCTGCAAATAATCGGGTTGGTCTTTTAACTTCCTTTTCCCTCTAGGATAAAAAGCAAACAACAATAATTAGGTGAGTTTAGGCGTTTATTAAAAGGATGAAAGTCTGCCTTATACGCTGAGCTCATAGACATGGAGAATCTCCTTTTACATTCCATGACACATCTGCACGCTTGGAAAAGTCACTTTTTCCAACTTTTTCATTTTTCTTTCTTTTTGATGGTGACATTTATGTCACATCTTCTTTAAACATTTACCAAGTCATCAGTTTGAGTGGATAACTGTACAGGGTGCTAGGAGCACAAACAAATAAATGAAAAGTAGCCTCAACTCCCCCCACCACGCACTTTTAAGGAGCTCGAATATTTGCCCAGGGAGGTTGGGCAAAAGATGAGAAAGTCATCTCCTTGTGGGCCAGCTTTGAGGCCTCCAGGTCCACTCAGGTCTGTTTACTGATGTCCGACCATAGGGCCTTTCTTGAGACCTCCTGCTGAGTTACCGAGGAGTTGGTGCTTGGGCTAATCCTCTCAGTGCCATGTTCTTCCTATTTATTAGGCCATGTGCCTTGCTCACCTCAAATTTTCCTGTGATTCCAGGTCACTGAATAAGCCCAATTTTCACATGCTGCGGAATGGACATGCAAGGCAGGTGCACAGACACATAGAGGGATGGACCTTGACCAAGATGGACACCAGAAGCTTTTCCAGTCACTTCCACAGCAACAAGAATGCCCCTTCCCAGGTGCAACTCCCTTTGGAAGCATCTTAATTATCCTTGGCTCCATGTAAAGAACTCCCAGTCCTCTTCCTGCAAACGTTAGCACCTTGGTGTTGAGGATTAACTTTTGCTACAGAAGTGGATAGAATGCCATCCGCTAATTTGAGGATGATGAGAGGCCTTTCAAAGAGAATCCGCTGGAGAAGATAAGTAGAAGTTTCAACGAGATAGGAATGTTTTCTCATCACATGACTAAACAGAGGAATAGACACAGGATTGGGCTGATACTAGATTGAAGTAAAATCAGCTCCAGCAGCTGCATCTTTCTCTGGCTGTTGCTTTACTTGGCAATGTGCAGGGTGCATCTCTTAGAACTGTCATCAGTCACCTTCCTGGGTTGTGACAGAACCAGCTCTCACCCTGGATGGGGAAACAGATGTGGAGGGGTTGTTGGCACGTTGCAGGGGTGTAGTGGATTTGTCTCTTACCAAGTGTGAGCAGTGGTTGCGTGGAGGACTACACTTCCACTCAGGGTGAGGGGCCTGGTTTTCTGTACCTGGGTGTTGAATCAGGACACCACACCATCACTGTACCATCTAGGAAGTTACACGTTTATAAAATACTTATACTTTCAGCTCTAGAAACAGGAAGCATCTTTTTAACAGCCTGCTAAAACATTTCTTCCTAGATTCGCAAGAGGACGTCCCTTCTATTTAGTGAGGTGCTCACCCTTAGGGAAACCCCGGAGGATGAAAGATTGAGGCAAACATTGAATTAAGTGCTTAAGAGTAAAACCCTTGTATTCACACACAGCATGATTGGGAATGCCACTGCTCCTTTGGCTGTGATGCCCTCTGATGCCCAGGTGGGCATGGTGACCTACCTAGGTTACAGTTTGGTTCAGGACTGCTGTCCCCAAGAACCCTTGGAGCACCCCTTGCCCTTGGTGCCACCACACCTGTGAACGTACATGGCAGGTATTTTCTTCTCCATGGAAAGATGATCTCCTAGAAGCAGAGTGCAGTGCTCTCTGGGAGATCCGGTGCTGAAGATGATAAACATTATCTTTTCTTCTTACAGTAGGGTTGAGGTTTCTGGGACACAAAGGGCTTTCTGGCTTTGTCAAGCTACTCTTGAGAGATTAAATAGGCTCTTCTTGCCAAGTGCTCAAAGTCATTTTTCCTAGGTTTTCAATTTTTCTTTTTGATAGTGAGAGATTGAAAAGAGAGAGAAAGAAAAGAAATAGCATTCCCATCAAATTGCAAAAAGTTTGTGAGTCTAAGCTGTGACTTGTCCCTCTGGGGAGTTGGGGAGGGAGCTGGTGCTGCCCATGTCTGTTTTGTGCTTGTTGAGGATTGTAGAAAGCCTGGCATTTTTATCTTTCTTGTGAGTTACCACGTCAGCCTGTCTCAGTTTCATAGATGCTGGCAGAAGGCACGAGACTCTTGGGTCAGAGATTGAGGATATTGTTACTCAAGGTACAGCAATGAGTGTGAGAACCACATTCCCACCAGCTGCCCACCCTTGCAGGGCTTGTGGGTGATGCAGAGCAGTACAGGTAGCTGAGGAGCTCTAAGCTTAGGAAACCGCAGTCAACAAATATTTACAAGATGCCTATTGTGTGCCAGGGACTTTTCTAAAAACAACAAAACGAAGAATTCTGTTCTCGTGAAGCTGACATCCCAGAGAGGAAAGACAGATAATGAAGAATAAGCATTAGAATAAATAAATTCTAGAGTAACATAGTTGAGAAAGGTATGGACAAGGGCTAAAGCAGATATGGGGGGCAGGAATCCCGGGGGAGTTGTGGCATTAAGTAGGATGCTCACGGAGCCCTCATTGAAAAGACCAACTTGGACTGAAGATGAAGGAGCTGACGGAGGCTGCCCCAGACGATCCAGATTCTAGTCAGAGATCAGCGAGGCTGTGGCTTCTGATCGGCGGTGTCCAATGCCTACGAAACTTTGGAAGGGGCCTGCTGGTACACTTGCCCAAATGTTGCCTCAGATAGAGACATTATTTTTATTGTCTAGGTCAGCCAACAAATTTACCTTCTGCCCAACAAGGAGACACTATCTCTGTCTTCCAAGGCTATCTACTATGCAAGCATTCTTGAAAAAACAGTACAGAACAGAAGCCATCAAGGGCTCTGCTTAGGAGACATGCACAAATGCAAGAGACCCACAGGGGACGGTCTTCCAACAGGTCCACCCACTCCCATGCTTGGCGGCACTCGGCTGACCTAAGTTAGCGTCAAGCCCATCCAGTCTGCAGCCCGTTTGCTGGGGTTGAGGGAGAGGGAATCAGCGAGGATCCTGTCCGCAGTTACCATCTGACCCTGCTGTAGCTCTGGCTTGTCAGTGCCACATACTCTTTAGGCTACTCAATGATGCTGCCACCATGAGTCTTCCCCTCAAGCGAACAAACATCTCACAGAAAACAGACATAGCTTTTATGCAGGCCTGAAGATTCCTTCCTGGCTTAAACTCTTACTAGGGATTGCAACAGCTTGGTTTCCAAGATCTGCAGAAAATCTTTCCTTCACTCTAGCCACACTCTGCTACCTCTGAGGGGCCGTTTTGGAATAATGACTGGAGAAGCAACATGGGCCTTGGGTGTCCTGGATATTAAACTGAGGATATTTTAGTTTTTCCAGGTGCTCTTCAGAGAGCTGACAAACTCTCTAAGCCACATTCTTGGGAAAGTTGAAAGAGGGGCCCGTCATGGTGGCTCACGCCGGTAATCCCAGCACTTTGGGAGGCTGAGGTGGGTAGATCACCTGAGGTCAGCAGTTCGAGACCAGCCTGGCCAACATGGTGAAACCCCAACTTTACTAAAAGTACAAAAATAAGCTGGGCATGGTGGTGCACACCTGTAATCCCAGCTACTTGGGAGGCTGAGCGGGAGAATAACTTGAACTTGAGAGGCAGAAGTTGCAGTGAGCCGAGATCATGCCATTGCCCTCCAGCCTGGACAAGAACAGTGAAACTCGTCTCAAAAAAAAAAAAAAGAAAGAAAAAGAAAGTTGAAAGAGGACTTTTATGGACATACTGTTAGGTTCTTTTGAACCTTTGGTGGGTAGCTGGCCCACTAGTCCTTTGGTTCCCAGTCTTAAGCCAGTTCCAGAAGGCTGGGTGTTATTTCTGGAAATTGATTCACGGAGTTCCAGAGCTTCTCCAGAAGGCCTCAACCATGTCCTTAAATGTCGCATAAACCTTTTGGCATTTGAGTGATTCAGGGATCATGATACCAGGCCAGAGGAACCTTAACTGAGTGGTGATCTCCTGCTTGTTTAAAGAGCAGCTTAAGAAACAGTGTGTTTTCTGTGTCTTAAGATAGTATCAAGGGTCTCTGCAGCAAGGGCCCAAAGACGATGGGTGGAATAAAAGCTTACCTGGTCTCCTGGTGACCAGCCTCATGGACCAGGCACTGTCCATCTTTCCCATCTCAACTTTTCCTCCCTCTTCTCTTCGTGGGTACACGTGGTGGACATGGATGCAAGACAGCAGTCATCAGGCAGATGCAAATGACATGGAAACACCAGGCTCCCGGAGATGTGGTGAGTGCTGAGTGCTGCGTGGCTTACTGGCTGCGTATCAAGAGAAGGCCTTGCTCAGTCCAGGAGGGTGGGCATTTTTCAGGCTGCCAGCCGGACGGATGCTGAGAAAGAAACCCAGTCCATTGACCCAGTAGCTATTGTCCATGTACCCTATAGATATTGACCAGAGGATAGAGAATTTATTTGAGTTTCACTGTTTTAACATAGAATAATCTGTGTGCAGACTTGGGCTAATATGATTATTTCCACAAAACAAATCAGACAGGTAGAGGTCCAGAGGATAATTATTCTTACTGTCAATAACAGTCTTTTCAGTACACATTACCCTCTTCTGCATCCCTTGGAAGATGGCAATAATAGACCCCGATCTGAGAGGGAAGGAGGTGATCTTTTGAGACAATTGTTTTTATGTTAAACTAACTTTAATGAGTATTTTTAAGGCAGGAGTCTTGAAAGCCATCCATTCTAGAAGCAGACATAATGTAGAGTTTTTTAATTTTTATACAGCTTGAGAGAAAAATGTTAAAAAGGTAAACTTCTCAGTCCAGTCTATCATTACACCATGGAATATTATGCAGCAATCAAAAATGATGAGTTCATGTCCTTTGTAGGGACATGGATGAATCTGGAGAACATCATTCTCAGCAAATTGACACAAAAACAGAAAAGGAAACACCGTATATACTCACTCATAGGGGGGTGATGAACAATGAGAACACATGGACACAGGGAAGGGAGTACCACACACTGAGGTCTATTGGGGGAAATAGGGGAGGGACAGTGTGGGGGAGCGGGGGAGGGATGGCATGGGGAGAAATGCCAAATATGGGTGAAGGGGCAGAAGGCAGCAAAACACACTGCCACGTGTGTACCTATGCAACTATCTTGCATGTTCTGCACATGTACCCCAAAACCTAAAATGCAATAAAAATTAAAATTAAAAAAAAAAGATACACTTCTAAGTTTGGGGAATATAGAGGTTTTAGGCTGATGAAAGACAGACTTTTAATTGTTTTCCCCCAGAAAGTAGCATTTCATTTCTTTTGCATAAGAAAAAAACCAGTCTGTGAATATATAAACAGTACACATCAACGCAGATTAAATCCTGAAACCATGAATGCACATCTCACATTCATGGAGTCATGTAATACTAGTGCCAGCGGGTGGTCTTGACATGGTCCTGGACCCATCTGTGTCACTGAGTCTAAGCAGGCAAATGGGCCTGCTTTGAAAATAAATAGAAGGAAGAAAGGATGGGGAAGAAGGAGGGCAGGAGGGAGAGAAGGAAAGACATTTCTGAATATGTTCCCAAGATGGTAATAACTGGCACCAGTCTACGTTGGTGGCCTTAATGGAAGCCTGTAGAGAATCTTCAGCCTGGGAGACTGAGCAGCTATGAAGGTTTGATCAGGATTTCTGGTTAATGACACATCTCTGACATGAAGACCTGGTTATCTTTCCCTTTGATGGAAGTGAGCCTGCAATGGAGTGCTTGAGCCAGGGGAGGATTACATACTCTTTCAAAAGCACACCGTGTGAAGGTTATGGGATAGAGAAGGCAGTTCAGACTATTGACGAGTTAATTCTTTCTTAGGATGAGCCACATGGGAGATAAGCTGAGAGAAAGGAAACTAAAAGCTTAGATTTTAGAGGAACATCGCTTTCCTCTGGTTACAGAGCAGTGCATTGGTGGCAATGTATATTGAGATGGTCTATCGCAAATTTGGATGCCAGGCATAGTGGAGATAGGAAAAGTCATGGAGGGGAGGATGCACGACCTTGCTCCTTCTCACACATGCTGGGGCTGCCTGTCAGGCTCCAGAGCAGGGTTTGGCAAACGTTTCCTGTAAGGGGCCAGTAAATAAATACTTTAGGCTTCATGGGTTATGATGTGTCTGTTGCAACTATTCGGCTCTACCATTGTGCCATGAAAGTAGCCATAGACAATAGCAAATAGTGCATATGGCCTTGTTTCAATAAAACTTTATTTAAAAAAACAGCAGGAGGCTGGATTTGGCCCACAGGCCACAGGCAGTTGAACCCTTGCTGTGGGCAGGAAAGGGGCGGAGCCTTGCAAGGGGCTTCAAATACTTGGACTGCCCTGGTTGTGGTGGAGACCCGCCTGCATTTTGTTTTCTCCAGCTTGAGAGCAGGAGCTGCACCTTCTTTGTGCTTCCCAGAGATTCCTGTGGAGTTCAGGGTGTTAACATCGACTCTGGTTTATTGAACTTGGCTCTGGGTTCAGGCCTGGTATTCCAAACAGAAGTACCAATGGGAAGCAGGACCAGGCCATTGGTAGAAGAAGACGAGAGAAGTAGACATGGAAATAAAGGCAGACAACCTTTTCTTTTTTATTTCGCTTAGACAAAATGCAAAGAGTGTCTCATTAAATTAAAAAAGAAACAAAAAAGAAAACCAAATTGATTCCCCCCACCCCTTCACTGACGGCACTCATCCTAATTAACAACAAAAGAAGACCAAATTGAGAACCCAGTTTCTAATGGGAAAGAAAGGTGTGCAAAGGTGACTGAGGTTTTCCCCTGCTCACAAATCGGTGTTCCTTTTAAGTTCACAAATAGGCTAATTTTCCCCCACCCTGTTTTCTTTCTTGCCTCTTGTGTGATAGAACTTCCAGTCAGAAGGTTTAATTAATCCCCCCATGCACTTTTGTAGAAAATCAGTAAAAATGCAGTAGCCTGTGAAGATCATAAAACTGGACTTCTTTCCCAAAAAATCAGATGCCCAGGCGGATGGAGCTCACACTCAGACAGAAAAAAAGCAGGAGAGTCTTTGCACTGTCTGTGGTTTCAGTATTTTCTCTTTTTTTTTAATATATTTTGGCAATTTTCTTTAATTATAAATATTGGAATTCCGTAAAAAAAAGGTAGCTTTGATTGAACTGTTTGAATTGTATTTACAACCGCGGTCCAGCCATGCTGTCTGTTATACCAGGGTGTAAGATTTTGCGTAAGGATTGCTTCCTTTCAAATGGCCCCGGGAGTCGAGCAGTGATTCTTGGGAGCTGCTCATTTTAGCTGCCTGTCCCAGCTCTGCTCCCTCCCGCTGAGGTAATGTGGCCACGGCCCCCGCCTGCCACGACTGTCCTTCTCTCGTGGAGGAGGCGGAGGAGGCGGCTTCCATCGGGATGGGCTCCAGGACCGTGGGGCGCTTCAGGGTCCGGCTTTTCTGAGGTTCCAAGCACGCTTGTCCTAAGCTCAGGTCCCTGCTGGTGCCTGGACCACCTCGGTTTAACAAAAAGTCCATTCTAAGGTATGGAGGCAAATGTATGAGGTCACCTAGAAAAAGAGATAGGGCAGTTAGTGGGTGTCTTCATTTGGTGAACACGGGCAGAATGCCCTGTGTGCATGTGGGAGGCCACGTGGGGTTTAGAGACGAGAATGCCACTGCACTGGGCTCCTTTCTTAAGATACTCCATCAGTGCTCACCACAAAGGCAGGTGGAATCATCCTCATACCTCTTTGCTGGGCACGGGAAGAGCTTATTTCCCTACAGTACATTAACTTACTTGTACATAAATGGAAGAAGGGAGGTAACAGAATCCTTCAAAACACTATCATTGAAAGAAAAACATACATCAAAGGCAACAGTGTCCACTGGGAAGGAACTGTGATAGACAAATCCCGCATGTGATTGGAAGTACAGGGAAAGGACAAGGTTTGAGGAGAGAGCCAGGGACACTAAGGGAAGAAGGATGGACAGCGGGCTCCCCTCTTGGCAATTCTATAAAACCTTGTGACCTTGGCTGGCCACTTAGTTATGGGTCTCTGTGATGGCTTTGCATGAAAGTGCCACAGCTTATGTCCTTACCAGACCCTGCCTACCTGCTAACCTTCTCCGTGTGGCTCTTCTGTCTCAGCCGTGCTCTGTGTAGAGATGACAACAGCTTAGACCGGAGAACTAGTGTCTCTACTCCCTTCTCAAGGTCACTCTGTCTCCTGTGGTGCCGCGGAAACATAACCTCAGGTCTCCTTCAAGAGCGCTTGCTGGCTGGGTGTGGTGGCTCATGCCTGTAATGCCAGCACTTTGGGAGGCCAAGGTGGGAGGATCACCTGAGGCCAAGAGTTCAAGAACAGCCAGGCCAACATGGTGAAACCTTGTCTCTACTAAAAACAAAAAATAGCCAGGTGTGGTGGTGGGCACCTGTAGTCTCAGCTACTGGGGAGGGTGGGGGAAGAGAATTGCTTGAACCCGGGATGCAGAGGTTGCAGTGAGCCCAGATTATGCCACTGCACTCCAACCTGGGTGACAGAGCAGGACTCAAAACAAAAAGAAAAACAAAAAACAGACCAAACCAAAAAATCCAAAAGCATCTGCTGCAGGGAGGTGCCTTTTCTCTGAGATGCTGCGAGCCGATGACGCGCATGACAGGGCTTTCCTCACGCCCTCCCTGCCCAGCGCAGGATCTCCCCAACAGGGATGTTTTGCTCAGGGATGCCCCGTCAGCCTCACTGCAGCCTTCTCAGAGGTGCACTGCAGCCTGAGGTGCCTCCTACCCAATCCCTCCTTCCCCTTCTCCTTTCACAGGTGTCAGACCTCTGTTACGGTCCCTGGACTCTCCCCACCACCTCCTGCTTCCTCTTGCTTCCTTCTTCACAAGAATTTCCCCAGTAAATTCCTTGCATGTCTAATCTGATTTGAGGGGCGCTTCTCAGAAGACCTGAACTGACACAGCTTCTTTCACCATGAACTACTGAAAGGTCAACGCTGACCTCTCACTGCCAAATTCTCTGGTTTCCCCTTGGTCCCTTTCTACCTGCGTTACAATAACATTTGATGCTGTTGGCCCTCTCAGCTGCCATGGCACCGTGATCTCCCAGATCTCTTCCTACATCTCTGGAAACCCCTTCTCACTTTCCTTGACTGGATCCTTTTCTCTGTCTTTCCTCTAAATACTGTGTTCCCGGTGGCCTGCTCTCAGCCCTCTCTTGAAAGGCTCAGCTGCTTTCCTCATCTCTTTATAAAGAGCTTGCCCATCTATCTTTTCCATTTTGCTTTCTCCTGAGCCCTAGATGTGAATTTCAGGTGCTTTACTAGGTATTTCCACACAAATGTCCATCTGGAATTCTGAATGCCAAGTCTACCACTTCAGTTCATGAAGGCCAATCACATCCCCTCCCGATCCCAAATGCTGCTTCTCTCCTTTGTGCTCCATCTTGTGTAATGCTATCAGCATCTCTCCAACCTTGAAATCTCAGAGGCTTCGCTGACACCTTTCTCTCCAGGTTAATTCTACTTGCAAAATATCTGTTGACTCCTTTCTTTTTTTATATTTTTAAAGAGAGATAGAGTCTTGCTCTGTTGCCCAGGCTGGAGTGCAATGGTGCATTCATGGCTCACTGTAGCCTTAAACTCCTGAGCTCAAGCAATCTCCCACCCCAGCCTCCGGAGTAGCTAGAGCTGCAGGCACACACCACCATGCCTGGCTAATTATTATTATTTTTTAAATGTTTTGGAGAGACAGGGTCTTGTTTGGTTGCCCAGGTTGGTCTCAAAGTCTTGGCCTCAAGTGATGCTCTTGCCTCAGCTTCTCAAAGCTCTGGGATTACAGGCATGAGCCACCTGGCCTTGACTCCTTCTCATTCCCATCTTCGGCACCATGTTTCAAGGCTTTAATACATCCCATTATCACCTTGCAATGCATGAGCACAATTAGGGCTCAGCCACCAGGTCCACTTTGCAACCAACACTGCGTGGCTTGAGCTGGACTGACCCTGGCTCTGAGTTTTGGCTGTTTGGTATAGGCAGAGTGCATTCTCCAGCCCACTGCTTCCCCCTTTTCTCTCTTTGAGGTACAGGCAGACAAGGGGCATCTGTGCAGCACACTGGGATGAGCCCAAGAAGCTGTTTCTGGCCAGCTTGAGGTCTGAGGGACTCACTGTCTTGAGCACCTATAACCCAGGACATACCAGGTGCAAAACTCTGGCTAGAGAATGGGTTGGTGGTATGTGGTCCTGGAGCAAGGGCCCAGGGAAGAGGATGTGCAGGGAGAAAGATATGATGATGATCTCATCTCAGGAGCCGCTGGAGGATGTAAGAGAGGGAAGTAAATTGTGAGATACAAACGGGGCCCAAGGAAGGCAGCTTCAGAGTCAATGACAAGTGGGAGTGGCGAGAGAGGAGAAGCGGTTACGGGTGACTCCTTCCCAGGCTCTAAGCTCGGGAAACCACAGGGATGGTGAAAACACTAACTGTGAACAGGTGTATAGGGAAAAGATCATACTTTGGTGGCAAAAGATGAAAGGTTTAGTTTCAGACCTGTGGGGTTTGATGCTGCTGGGGACATTCAAGACAAGATGTTTAGTAGGTATGTTTATCATAGGAACGTATCTCTAGGATGACTCACTCATCACTTTCTGAATCTAAAGTAACTGCACATTCTTGTTTCTTTTGCTTCCAAACATTCCCTGCATTCCTTATTTTACTGTATACTAAGAGTAGTTAACTGATCCTTCCTCACCCAGCCTCTTTGGGCCTGTGGGCTCCGAAGGGGCAGGCTAAGGGGATCTGAGACCACCTGAGCCAAACAAGGGCTGCTGTTAGCCAGCTGCAGACCTGCGGGACAATGGAAGTGACGCATGTTTAGCGTGTTTAAAGCCTGAACATTAGGAAATGCCCTCAAGTTTACCCACGGAAAAAGAATAACCATCAGAACAGAACAAAAGGACTACTCAAGAGTATAAGGAAACTGGCCTGTAATCAGAGCACTTTGGGAGGCTGAGGTGGGTGGGTCACCTGAGTCAGGAGTTCAAGACCAGCCAGGCCAACATGGCAAGCTCAGTCTCTACAAAAGTTAGCTGGATGTGGTGGTGTGCACCCGTAATCCCAGCTACTTGGGAGGCTGGGGCAGGAGAGTCTCTTGAACCTGGGAGTTGGAGGTTACTGCACCACTGCACTCCAGCCTGGGAAGCAAGAGTGAAACTCCATCTCAAAAATAAAATAACAAAAAAAGAGCATAAGAGAACTAAAAATAAATATGACCGAGACAAGCCCTAAAAATACATTTTATATGATTTAAATGAGCATACAAATTTTCAAAATGCTACTATCCTTCTTAAAATTTCTTTTTTCCCCAAACAACAGGAGCAATGACCTTATTCTCGGGAAATCTATCAAATGATTTCCTTGTCCTTGTGTTATTACATTATTGTACCCCTTGGTATTTATTATTTAAAATTCCATTTAGCTTTTTTGGGATGTCTTTATTCTATTAAGTGATGATGAGCAATGATATGATGTCATTGGGAATGGCAGCATGTAATTCACTAAATGACCCCAATGACACTGGACTGGGCTCACTAAAATTAAGGGCATTGTAATTCAACACTGGCTTCCTACCATCAGCTGGATCCAAGGGAAACCCACTAATAGATACCTAGACAGTAAATGAGCCAAACATTCATATAGGAAGAAATTACATAATTTGGCAATCTTGTAAAAAGGATTTTGGTAACTTGATGCATCTGAACTTTGGCTTAGAGAAATATGATGCCATGGGGCACACCTATTATAGACACTAACGTGGAAGGTTCAGGAATATCTTGTCATATAGGATAGCTTTGTTCCGGAAAGACGAAATAATTTGATTTTTTAAAATTTAATGAAACTTGATGGCATTGAAAATTACTTATGTTTGTTTATAGTGGTTAATACAGTCTTCAGTCTTCTCTAACCAGGGGTTATTTGCAAAAAAAAAAGTCATGAAAGCATTAACAGAGCTGTCATGAAGAAATAAATCGAAAAATTCTTTTGAAATGTGAACGTTTTGCATGTGAATTAATACACCTTAATTGACCAATCTTGCAATTTGTAGTTTTATAAATTCACACTCCTGAAAGTGATTGTCTTTATTCCTAAGAATCTGATAAACATATTATGTTAATTTTCTTTATTTATTTATACAACTAATATCCTTTTTATCATGTTGTTCATATATTTGAGGAAATGCGACAGACATTTACCTTCAGGGTTCTTTAAAAATATAGGTCAAGAATGCCTCATGCTGTTTCTGAGACCCAACTCAATCATGAACACTTGACATATTTGTGATGTCTTGCACAGATTTGGGGATAAATCTCTATTCTAGTGACTCCACATTGAATGCACAGGGCTTATGAAACCCCTACAAAGTAATAGAATTGTGGTCCCCGCTGGATTGCAGACTGCTCAGATCTTAGATTGGAAGAAAAAAATGTGTTTGAAATCAAAAGATAGGACTCATAATATCTGCATTCTGCCTGCAGAGGCTCCCACTTCAGATGTAGTGATCAAGAGGGTCCAGTCACTGAAATGGACAGGTGAGAAATAAAAATCCTTCGTAATGGAAACAGCTCAGTGCTACATCTTTACATGCAATGCCTGCTTGTGTTTGTTTATGGCAGCTCTGACAAGTATCTCTGAATATCCAATACCTACGATTGATCCAGTTCCTCAGGCAAAGCTCTATGACATTGTGTGATTCTCTAATTAGCTTCTTTCAACAATGTGTATTTTCTGATTAGCTCCCAAAGTAGCCCTTTCAACTGTGTGCATGCTGCAAATGAGTTATATCAATAATTCATGCACTTACAGAGAAGACAGCACCAGAGTAGTCGGCAGTAAGCTCTGTTATTACAGGCACTTATGTCCATTAAACTCCCAGCCCATGTGCTCATCAACAAACTCTCTGAAAACCTGGATTCTCTAACTGTCCTCCTGTGTGCTTCAGATGCCTACACATACCAAGACAATTCAAATAGTTATTGATCCAGAAAGAGAGATGTGATGTGGGAGACTGTGGTGACAATGGAGACATTGGCACAGCATCCCCTGCCCCAGCACCCTGCCCACCGTCTGCCTGTGTCACTTGGGAGAATCTAGCCCTTGGCTTTAATTGTGGTGATGAGGAGTAGAGGTCAGGATGACATTGCCTGCATTTATCGGACTGGTCTAAATCTGGGCTCAGTTTCCTCATCGTAAAATGGGAAAAGAGCAGAATCTAGCATAGAGGGCTGTGGTGAAGAGTACTTAGATAACACACGTGAACACTTTCTCTGGATTAAGAAGTCTGTTTCCACAGGGAGCAGGGCCTTCTTGATGTGTCTAGCACTCCCTAGCTGACCTTCCCCATGGAAACTGTCAGGACCCTCTCCAGCTCTCCCGTGTGTGGAAAGCAGCAGGGATCCAGGAGCCCAGGGTCTTTGAACTTTGTACTTTAAACTCCAGGGTCACCATGTTGGGTCACCACACCATGGGTACTCACCTCCACTGGACACACATGCCCTCGGCATCCCTGCGTATAAATCTATCATTCCCATAAACACTGGCAAAGGCAAATGCCCGGTCTTAGTACTTGTTTCTGTAAAACCAGCTATGACAAAATTCACTCATATTTTTGATAATGATTTGCATACTCTACAGCATCACTTCCTCTGCTTGGCTTCTCTCTACCTTTCTCCACATTTCTCCCTTTCCCTTTCTCCCTCCTTCTTTCCTTTCCTCCTTTTTATTTCTCTCTTTCTCTCATGCCCTCCATTCTTTCCTTTATTTTTCTTCTACTATGGTTTGGCTGTGTCCTCACCAAAATCTCATCTTGAATTATAGCTCCAATAATTTCCAAGTGTTGTGGGAGAAACCCAGTGGAAGGTAAGTAATCGTGGGGTAGTTTCCCCTATACTGTTCCCATGGTAGTGGGGGAGTCCCACAAGATCTGACAGTTTTATAAGGGGTCTCCCCTTTCACTTGGCTCTCATTTCTCTCTTGCCTGCCACCATGTAAAGTGTGTCTTTCACCTTCCATCATGATTGTGAGGCTTCCCCAGCCACATGGAACTGTGAGTCCATTAAATCTTTTTTTCTTTATAAATTACCCAGTTTCAGATATGTCTTTATCAGCAGCATGAAAACTTCCTTCCTTCCTTCCCCCCTCCATCCTTCTTTCCTTCCTTCCTTTTCTTGTTTTGTTTCCCTTGTGCTAAAACTTTCATCCATGAAATCAAAGGCATAGAGAAGGGGTAAAACATGAAGCAGGAGAGGGACAAGGAGGTGGCTGAGCGTACTAATACAGCAAGCCGGGCATAAACAACAAGAAAAGTTAAGTGTGTGTGTGTGTGTGTGTGTGTGTGTGTGTGTGTGTGTGTGTCTATATATATGGAAGGGAAAATCTGACTGGCAGAGCAGCATACTGAAAGGGAAGTTGAGGCATGGAGAAAGAAAGGACTGGTGTTGGCAGGAGGACCCAGCTCAAGGTCTGATGACAGGAGGGACTGAGCTGGAACTCATTTCAATGCCCTCCTCCTGCCCTGCTCACCTACCTGCCTGCACTGCCAGTTCCTTCCCAGTGAGCTAAATCTAGTTAGTATCTCCTGCCCAACCCTAGTATGAATACCAAGGCTAACAGAGTCATGCCTGAGCCTTTGGGACAGGGTCCTCCTGCTGACTTCCATGGACTATAATGGTACATTTGCACAGCATGAACCCACTGTGCTCTGCCCTGAGGCCAATGCCTTTCCCATCAGAGATTCAAACTGAGGGTGAGGGATGAAGAAGGTGGAGATAGCCAAGGAGAGGGAAGGGCTCTGGGAAACTGAGTTCAGGGGCTGAGATGCAGGAACAGACTGGGGTCAGAGGAGGCTGAGATGGATGAGCCTGGGTGGGTGTGAGGGAGGATGGATGAGAGAGAGGGGAAGAGACACAGAGAGAGGAATCAGAGAGATGGAAACACACACAGAGTGTTGGAAGGAAAGAAATGTAGCTACACAGATCCGTAGAGACATAAAAATTAGAGACAGAGTCACAAATAGAGAAGGAAAAAGGGACATGGTAACCAACTGGGACAGTGGTAAGGAGTCATGGAGGAAGAGGGCACCAGAAAGATGAGTGTGATGAGAATACATGTGTATTACCCACAGTGAATGGCCCTTGTGGAGCTTTAAAGATGTATATACCATAGAATGACCGCTGGCCCATCCATCACTGGGGCATCCATTTCTCATTCTTTCCTCATCAGCCTTGCCAGAGCCCAGTGCAGATCACAGGCTCCAGCCATTGCTGCCTTTCTGGAGGGAGCCCAGGCAGATGCTTTGACTCCCACCTTGAGAATGAGATGCTTTAGGCATTATTGCTGTGTTATACTTTATTATTTGACATCATGCTTCATTTCTCATCCTCCTGTTGCTGCCTTTTGGGGACCTTCAGTGCCATTAATGTCTCCAAAGTTTTGATTAAATAAGTCAGCATTGATTTATCCCTCTTTCCCTAACCACATTGTATGCTAGTATCTGGAGCACCTCCTCGCCTCTGGTCCTGAAACGTAGACTCCTCCTGCAGGACCCACATCCATCAGCAGATATGCACTCAGAGCTTGTCCCCCTCCACAATGGGTGCATTTGAGCCATGGTTGGCCTGATTATGTGAAAACTGCTGAGCTAAACCTGCCTCCTTTTAGCTGAAAATCAGGAAAACAAAACTTCCTGAACTTTCTCCATCTATTCAGACACACACAAAGTTTGAATGTATTTCAGTTCTTGGAATAAGGATGGCAAAATCAATACGCAAACAACAGGAATGAATCGATTCAGAAAATCTATAATGGACGTACATTCCATTAATTCATCATCAAACAATGGTTCTTGCCATCTCCCGTGCACCATGCTAGGGGAAAACATCTGAACACTAGATCAGAGGCTCTGCACGGAGGGCGATTTTGCCCCTGGGGTCATGTAGCAACGTTTGGAGACATTTCAGTTAACATTGCGGGGGTCGGGGGTGCCACCATTGGTACCTATTGGTCAGAGGCCAGGGGTGGTGCTCAATATCCTACAATGCACAGAACAGCACCCCCATCATGAAGAACGACCTGGCTTCAAATAGTAATGGTGCTTCTGTTGAGAAACTCTAGTTTAGATAATCAGAATTCATAAGGCCAGTGATCCTTATTTCTCAATTCTACTTAGAAAGCATTGAATTCAACCAGGATAAGCAATTGTACCCCTCAGCCTCAGAATACTAGTCCACAAGGAGTTACAACATCGGTTCTTCCTATAAGAAAATAAGAGATGTTCCAATGGGACTGTAGTCAGAAGGCAAAACCCCCAAGTCTTCCTCAAATGGCACCTGCTGAGGTGGGTGCTGAGTCCAGTGGAAAGAACGCTGGTTACAGAGTGCAGCGCTTGGTGTTGAAATCCTGTCTCTGCCTTTGTCTCTGCCTCCGGGTAGTTTTGTGACCCTTTTGAACCTCAGTGTTCTTGCCTTTAGTCAAATGAATGAGGCACGATACTTTCTAAAGGCACCTTGAAGCCTAAAAGAGCCCTTCTTACGCTCTGAGCTATCTCACCTGTGAAAACTGGTTATGTATGTCTGTATTGGGAATTTATGGACAGGTGTAAAACAAATGAAATGCATTTCTGGGGGCCAGATATTCCAAGGCACTTTGTGATAATCCCCTTCCTCCTCCTCTGCAATGCTTTGTTAGTCAGAGGCTGTGAACATGCAGATGCTTTCCTGGATTCATGGGAATGAACATGAATCACAGTTTTTAGGGCTTCAGTCTCCTCTGGGGACACACAAAAAGGAACTGTCATCAATTTCTAAAAAGGTTTGAGATATATTCCTGGATAGAGCTGGATATTGATGCAAAAGTAAGAAACAAAGGATGCTTTCCTTGAGTTCCAGCAATTTCAATAAAAAACACAGAGATGAGACTTGCAGTAACACTCCAGTGTCAAAGAGTGGGTTCCCAAAGGGGAGCAGAGTCCTCCCAGACTGGAGACAGACGAGATCTAACACTTTTTTAGTTTAATATTAATGTTGCAGCATGGTAATGAAAACTGGTAAAAGAATCTCTCTTGGTAAATGAATCTTCACTCCCAAATGGCAACCAGAAAAAACCCTAAATAAATAATGTGAGACTGACATCAGAGGCCCATGTACAGGCATTCGATTACGATTCTTGGCTTGGACTCAGAGGGCCTCATGCATTTTTAAAGAGCTCATCGATATTGTGATCCTTCTGCTTGCTGGTGAACTTTAAAAACTCCACTGATGTATAAAAGTAGGGCTTTGACTTTGTAGAGGCTCACGATTCTTCTCAAATAAAGTCGCTCTGAATAAAAGTGGAATTGGAAAATCTTCCCTGGGCTTTAGTCAAGCACAGAACCTAGCAATGGTTTTGGAGTGCCCACTGTGGAATGATCCATGAGATTCAAAGATGGATACAGTTCCCACACAGGAGCCATGGGGACCTACTCACTGGGACCACCTGAAGCAGAACGCTGGCTGGGAGCTGCCTTTGTTCTGCCATGAAGCTGACAGAGCTGTTTCTATAACAATGTGCATCTTGAATCATCCCACAGAAGGAACTGAGTTAGGCTGGACATGAGAGAATTCCAGACAGAGGGAATGTATATTTTTAGAGTTGTAGGAGGCCAGGAAGTTGAAGGCTGGAGACTAGGGGTCAAGGTTGGAGCTGGAGACCAGGGGTCCAGGTTGAAGGCTAGAGATTAGGGGTCAAGGTTGAAGGCTAGAGACAAGGGGTCAAGAATGAAGGCTGAAGACCAGGGGTCAAGGTTAGAGGCCAGAGACCAGGGGTCAAGGTTAAAGACTAGAAATAAGGGGTCAAGGTTGAAGGCTGGAGACCAGGGTTCAAGATTCAAGGCTAGAGACCAGGCACCAGGGGTCAAGGCAAAGAAGACATGGCTGACCCTACAGAAGCTTGTAGGTTTCTACCCTGAGAGCAGCAGGAAGCCATAGAAGGGGATGAAACAAGAGAGGGTTGGCTCTTACTGGAGCTGATGGCTCATTTCCCCTTTCTGGTTTGGGATAACAGGATGCCACAGGCCTCTGGTTTGGGATACAGGATGCCATAGGCCTCGGTGCCAGCAGAGTGTACAGGAGGCCACACTGGAAGATGATGGTCTTTGATGTTTTCTTCTTCTTCCCTTTCTGTATGCTCCCTATGCCTTCCTGTGGCTTTAGCTTCTCATGACACCTCACTGGGCTCAGTGTGTGTGTGTGTGTGCACGCACGCACACTTGCACGTGTTAATGTGTGTAGGGGGTGACTGTGTGTGTGTGTATGTGTGTGTGTGCATGCGGATGTGTTAATGTGTGTAGGGGTGACTGTGTGAGTATGCGCATGTGTTAATGTGTGTAGGGGTGACTGTGTGCATGCACGTGTTAATGTGTGTAGGGGTGACTGTGTGTGCATGCACATGTGTTAATGTGTGTAGGGGTGACTGTGTGTGCATGCGCATGTGTTAATGTGTGTAGGGGTGACTGTGTGTGCATACGCATGTGTTAATGTGTGTAGGGGTGACTGTGTGTGTGCATGCGCATGTGTTAATGTGTGTAGGGGTGACTGTGTGCATGCACATGTGTTAATGTGTGTAGGGGTGACTGTGTGTGCATGCACATGTGTTAATGTGTGTAGGGGTGACTGTGTG
>CM052665.1:53294472-53323714 GCA_028533165.1 Leontopithecus rosalia
AATGTGTGTAGGGGTGATTATGTGTGTGTGTGCGTGCATGTGTTAATGTGTGTAGGGGTGACTGTGTGTGTGTGCATGCATGTTAATGTGTGTAGGGGTGATTGTGTGTGTGCGCGCATGTGTTAGTGTGTGTAGGGGTGACTGTGTGTGTGCACACGCATGTGTTAATGTGTGTAGGGGTGATTATGTGTGTGTGTGCGTGCATGTGTTAATGTGTGTAGGGGTGACTGTGTGTGTGCACACATGTGTTAATGTGTGTAGGGGTGACTGTGTGTGTGTGCACACGCATGTGTTAATGTGTGTAGGGGGTGACTGTCTTCTGTGAGCTGGACTTTGTATTATTTCCTGACCCTCTTAAGATTTTCCCGTCTCACGCCTTCAGAACCCATTGCCGGCAGCCTTTGATACACACTATTCTGATAAATGAATGAGACTATGAGGAGTGTTAATTTAAGATGCTAGCACTTTTACGTCTTAGGGTACTACCCAGTGTCTTTTTATTCAGGAGATATTCAATCAGGAGGGGTTCAGTACATAAATGTCATATATTTGTGTTTTAACCGGGTCTGTCTGAGATGCAGTGAATGTTCCATTAGCCTGGGCATCCTTCTCTCTTGTCGCCCGCAGCACTGGAATCTGGGAGCTGCCTTCTGGTCACTCAGCAGGGCCAATGTGGCCTCTATCCCCACATCACTGTTCTATCAGGTACACGCCTCCCCCGTCACTTTCCACCTTTTGAGGAACTGGCGCAGCCCAGGATTTCCCAATGATTAGAACTGAACCCCAATAAGCTACTCAAGAAAAACAGTGAGCCGTTGAAGGGGCTCAGAAGTCAGAGAAAAGACAGGACACACAGAATACATGGTCTGGAAAAAGAGGACACAGACACCAGCCCAGCAACTGTGGTAACTAAATGGACCAGCCAGACTACCAGACGAGGTCAGAGGTACAGAGGTGGCTTCTTGAACACAGTGGCAGGAGGCTGGGTGCAGTGTGGTGGCTGCAAAAGACCTCTTGGCCCCATAGACATGTGTGCTAAGCTTTTATTTCAGGCAATGGGTTTAGAGTTCCAAACTTGATAACCCCTCAGAATAGGTCCTACTGTAACTTTCCGAATCTGAGGGAGAGCTACTAAGAAGACACTGAAATTCTACCAGAGCCTTTAAGAAGCTAAAATTGCAAATACTCATCAGAGAGACCTGGTTTTCAGGCAGAAATCAGGATTAGCACATGGCAATATTTAGGTCTACATCAAGTGGGCATGAATAGCAGTATGTGGAGGCTTTGCTGGATGTCCCCAAGGTTCTTTTAACCTAAAATTCTATGTGTTTTAGGAGTGTTTGAAGGGCACATATGTTTGGCGGTTCAGAGGGAACGCTTGTTCCCTGTCATGAACGCCAAGCTTATTCCTTTCTCCTGGCCTTTATCTTTGCTCAGCTCTCTGGACCAGCAGAAGGAACGTGGAAGGGCTCTTTCCATCCCATCATTTGCCTCTCACTGCCTGACAGGCTTCTGGGCCATTCTTTCCAAAATACTCTCCTCCTAGGTTTGATCTCCTTCCGGGATTTGCTTCTCCGCCCAGCACTCACCATGGTCGGCAATGATACCATTTGTTTATTTGATCAGTGTCTGCCTGCCTCCCAGGAACAGAAGCTACTTCAATGTGGATCTGTGTGGGTCTTGTCTATCAGTGCATCCTCAGATCCCAAAACAGGGCCAGTCATTTAGTGGCACTCAACACATGCATGGCAAAGAAAGACAGGGAAGCAGGGAGGCTGATAGGGAGGGAGCAAGGTTTCCTCTAGAGAGGTGTAGCCCAGAGCAGCTCAGTAAGAATGTGTGTGTTCCTGTGTGTATCTGTGCATGGGAGCATGTGCTTACATGCCCATGCATATGTGCATGTGTGCATGCCATGCATGTGAACTTGTGTGTGAATAAGAATCTGTATGTGTGCATGCACGTGTGTGCCCATGCACACATGTGTAAGCATCAAGGAGACTTGCATTTGAAAGGAGACCCTTAGTAAAATATTTATGATAAAATTTCCAAAATTGAGTTTTAGTGATGTGCAAAACAGAGGAGTAAGATTCAAGCCCCAAGGCTTGGGGCCCCAGCTGCCTGAGCCCAGTCCTCAGGCAGTGAGGGAGAAGCAGGTAAGTGAAGCTGGGTGTGGGGGCTATTTAGTTCTGTAGATTGGATTGCTGGTAGCCTGTTTTGATTTAAGAGACAACATGAGAGCCACACAGACTTCAGAGAGGGAAAAGAGCAGGTCAAAATGGCAACTGAGAATAAGGTGGCCAGCCTTGGTTGGAGTAGTGCTGACTGCAGAAGTCAGCTCTTTCTTCAGGTAAGGGCTCCTCCAGGTAAGGGCTCCGGGCTTCTCTCCATGCCTGGGGCCTCGCCTCTTACTCTCTACCCTTACACCCTTAGGATAGAGTGATGCAAGATGAATGGATCCTAAAAATATCCAGTAACTGTTTCGAATTACTGGTAACAGTGAATTTACGAGTTGGCACCAGGCAGTGGCCCTTTCCCACTGAAAAACCTCGAATGCAGTCAACAGGAAGGCACTGAAACTCAAAACTTTGAGTCTGGGGCCCAGAGAGCATGAGCACAGAGATCCAAAGAGGTTGACCCTTTCCCTACCACTAGTAGGCCAGACTCTGTTAGGGTGCATGTCCGAAGCTTGAAATAGAATTAAGTAGCTTCATGCAGTGGCTTCTCTTGATGGCATAGGATAAACATCATAAATAAAGAAGCAGCAGTAATCCAAGAATGTTTGAAACTGACTTGAAATACTACCTGAAACCAAGAATGGGTGCTCTAATTAAAGAACTGGAAACCACCTTGACCCAGAGGAAAAAAAGATGTTACACTTTGTAGCTAGTTCTCAGAGGAATGGAGAGTTTGGTTTGCTTTCTGTTTCAAGAGACGGGAATAGTCATCCCTTATTGAAGGAGTCAATAATTTGCTGCATTTTTAGGACTTGTACGAGCAAATTCAAAATTCAGGTGTCATTAAAATTATAGCTAGATTCTGCTGCCCGCCTTGTGGATAGCCATTGTCATTTCATGGGAGAGCACCCCTTTATCTGTTAAGAGATGTCTTTTTTATTTGCTAAGGGCAAGAACGGAAAATAAGACACTTTGATTAAAGGTGCTGCAAGATGGAGTAGACTTAAATGTCCTTTTATATTCAACTATAGTTTCTAGTCACTGAAATTTTTAACCACCTGGTGTTATTGTTACAACCATAATATATCCATTCATAAAATAACATTTATGAAGCACTTACCGTGTGCCAGACACAGGGCCAGGTATGTGTATATTTTATACACACACACACAGGAGATCTCATATATATAATTTTAAAAATGATTTAATAATATTGAATATTCAATACTATTAATTCATTTAACAATATTTCTTGAATGATAACTACTTGCCTATCAGGTATCTGCTAGACCCTGAGAAGGAAGTAGGAAGATAACAACACGTTTCCCACTTTTCTGAAGCCACAATCTGGCCACATCCATGTAACTTGATCCCGATTTCCAGAGAACTTAAAAGGTTGGGAAAATAAAAAGGGAAAGAGAAAAAAAGGAGCATCCAAGAAGGAAAAGGTCTAATGGTGAGAAGAAAGATATCCAGAGATTAAAAGACTATGAACGGAAACAGACAATGACTGATATCATCTAGCGTGCACCATGGCACGTGTACACCTATGTAACAAACCTGAATGTTCGGCACATGTACCCCAGAACTGAAAGTATAATAAAATAAAAAGAAATTCCAAGATTAAAAAAAAGAAGGTACATAGGAAAAGGATGTGATTTAAGAGCACAGCTCAAGGAGCTGCTAATTGTGCCACAGCCTCTAGATAGCAGAATAGCAAATTTCAACCTTGTGTTTTATGCCCAGTGTTGAATGTAGCTGAATTTTTAAGGAGCGATGGAAAGGCTTCCAAAGGCGAAACACTTTCTAAAGCATATCAGATGTTCAATAATAACACAGACATCTAGGGTAGACAAAACAAAGTTTGTAGACATTTGAACTTGCATTGATTTAAAAAACTATTCAAACCTATATTTACACAAGCATTTTACTCTGAATACTATATTAAAACAATAGTAACTGATCTTCCACTGCTCTAATGGATTCAGGCAACAATGTCATGAGCAAAGGTCAAACTTTGAAAAAAAAAATCCAACAATATGATCAGCATGCCATCAAAAAGAAGCTTCAACCCTGTCATTATGTAAAAGTCTGCAGGAATAGGGCAGTCATTTAACCTAGAAGTTCATTCTGTGCCTTAAATCACACACAAAGGGAAAATGGCAGCATGTCATCTCAAATGGAAGTGTAAAGTACTTAACTGGGTGACACACAATTGAGGTGGGTGCCTGCGAGGGCTTCAGTGGTCACTGGGGAAAAATAAAAGCAAGAAGGAAGAGGAGGCCAGTAGTACAACTGGAGTCACTGTGGGGATTTGAACAACCACAGCCATGAGGCAGCGCCTGAAACGATGGCTAATATGGCCGAGTGCCTCCTCTGCTGACGTCTTCACCTGTATTATGCTACATGCATCTAACAGATGCCCAATACATACTCATCAATGCCATTCCAATTTTAGAGATGCAGGAACTGACGCTGAGAACATGTATGCAGCATGCCCACAGGCTCATGGTCTTCTCTTGGGTCCTCCTCACCTTCAGGCTAAATAGCTGCAGAGAGCTGAGGCATTTATATAGCATTTTTCTCCATTTGCCTTGCAAATAAATGCCAACACCAAAAAAAAAAAATAGTTAAAATAAAAACACCCACAAATAACAGCTCGCCTTTTCCCCTGAGGAGGTAGACAGAAGGAAAATAAATGAAGCCATCATTCTTTATTGAATGCTGGCATGAATCTTGAGTTGGTTTGGAAGATTATTTGCTGGATAGACAATTCTAATTTTATATGTTTTTATGCATTTATAAAGCTCATTTCAGCTAGGCCTTATGCCATAAAACCCAAGGGAATTGCAGTAATTCTAAAGTGAAGATACGTTTTTGAAATGGAACCAGAACAGTGGAGCAGAAAATGGGTAAAATGAGAAACAAAACTGGATTCAATAAGATTGGATAGGTCAGTGTGCGAAGGAAAGTCTACAGGCAGCTATTTCAGGGTGAAAAAGAAAAAGTGATTCTTCAGAAAAGAACTACAATTGGCTGCCATAGATTGGATTCTACCTGAAGATGTGTTTTATTTGCCCTGTATAACGGTTTACAAATATCCAAGCCAACACTAAAAACTGTGAATTTCCATATAAAACCACGATGTCTGGCTTCTCATACAACACAAGCCCACACTAAGGCCCCCATTTCCACTTGAGATCAGTTTTCAGGGGCTTGCTAGAGTCTTTTCCTTTAGACAGCAGTGAACTCTGAAATGGTCCATGTTCTTTTTTTTTTTTTTTGAGTCGGAGTTTTGCTCTTGTTACCCAGGCTGGAGTGCAATGGCGCAATCTCAGCTCATTGCAACCTCCGCCTCCTGGGTTCAGGCAATTCTCCTGCCTCAGCCTCCTGAGTAGCTGGGACTACAGGCACATGCCACCATGCCCGGCTAATTTTTTGTATTTTTAGTAGAGACAGGGTTTCACCATGTTGACCAGGATGGTCTTGATCTCTTGACCTCGTGATCCACCTGCCTCGGCCTCCCAAAGTGCTGGGATTACAGGTGTGAGCCACTGTGCCTGGCCCTTGTTCCTTTTGACCCTGTTCTCTAACCTCTGCATCTTTATCTGCCAGACCCTGCAGACCTCAGAATTTGCTGCTCTTTTACAACTGAGACAATTCCCAGGTGTTCAACTTGAAGAGCAAACTACTGGCTGACCTAATGTTAGCCAGTTACCATCACCTTGTATAATTCAGTGAGGCCAAGTCCCAAACACTGGCTACGGTAAGACCTCTCTCTTTTCAGAACCCTCAGTGTGGCAGTTTTAAAATACAGCCATCACATTTTTGACAGTTTTCTCATCAAGCAGTGTGTGTGCCTATTTCTCTGGAATCTGGGCTTCTTGGGTTCTGTGACTGCTTGCACAATAGAATATGGCAGAAATGATGCTGTGTCAGTTTCCAGGGCCAACCTAAGGAAACTGGCTATTTCCACAGACTGTGTCTTGGGCCATTTGCTGCTAGAACCTAGCCACCATGCTGTGAGGAAGCTAAAGTGCCTTGTGGACAGCCCGACCCAGGGAGAACACAGCCAGGTCAGTGAGCCACTTTGGAAGTGAATCCCCAGCCCTAGGAGAGCCTCTGCAGCATGCTACCCTCACTAGGCCCCGCCCATATTTGATTCATCAACGAAATAAATGACTGCTATAGTTTTAACCCAATGAACTTTGGGATGTCTTGTTATGCAGCCATCAGTAAACAGAGTTTTCCATTCCATCTGAACACTGAGAAGGGCTTTCACAGCAGATGAGGGAGAACCAGGAAGATGCACTTCCCTACGCGACGGCCCCCACATGGCCTTGCTCACCTGGCCGATGTGCCTTTGGAACTGCCATATTCATCACTCGTCCTCCATCCTGAGGTTTGGGGGGAGATGCAGTGAACCTGCAGATTCCCGATTCGGAAGGGGTGCTGGAGGTCAGACTGTCCGTGTACTCATTTGTCCCTGCCGTCAACTGTTCGGATGACGTGTCTGATATGAAGCACTCCGTGATGGTGAACTTGGCGTGCCTCAGTTGCTCTTCCATCTTGGCATGTTCATAGGCCCTGGCCAGTTCTTCATAAGTGGAGGAGGCACTTTCTGTGGAGACCATGCTGCTTCTTGCTCGATCTACACCATGAAAGAGAAAAACAAGATGGGCGACTCACCATCAGAAGTCTGCACCAATGGCATGGCCCTTCCTGGCTTGGCACTGATCACAGGGGGACTTGGCAGAAGGTCTGGTTCCTTGTCAGAGGATCCTGCCTTAGGCACTCTGAGGCCAGCTTCACAAACCTCAGCAGATCCGCCTCAGGGAAGCTTTGTTGCAAGCGAATTGCTGTAGTCAGATGTCCCAGCTTGGGACATTTCCATAAATAAGTAATGCGTTCCCTTTGAAAATCCTGCTTTTAGTGAAAACAGTAGGAGGGCAGCACCCCCGTCTCTGCTCCAACCTGCAAATGGATCTGTGCCCTAGAGACTCTTTAACTGACATGAATGATTTGAGCTGCAGCTCAGCTTCTGGGGCCTCCGCTCAGGAAGAAAGATGTGATGATATTAGAAATGAAGATGTGATGTTACACAGAAATTGGCCACTAGCCAGAATGGTCCCCAACCCCTGGGACACATCTTCTGTATTTATCACCCTCTATGGGGACTAGAAAACCATGGGACAAAAACCAGTGCCCATGTGGCTTTGAGCTGGGCCACGTCAGGTTAGTCAGTGAGATCTCTGCATTTCAAATGCACTAAAAAGTTTTGAGGTCACCTCTGCGGAACTCTGAGACTCTTCTAAGAGAAATCACAGTCATAGAAATAAATTCACATGGTGATGATCCACCTCTGGAACACTGTTTTTGAAGTAGATCATTAAGAACAAAAGAAAAATGAGTATTAAAATTTCCTACAGCTATTAGATTCAGATGTAATTTCTTTTCAAAATTTAAGGGGGAGTGGTGGGCAACCCAGTGCTATTCTTAGGCCCTGTCTTCTCTCTGAAGTAAAAACTTGGTGGTTGATGGCATAGACTGGATGACTTACCTTATAATCAACCCCTGTTTAATTGTCTAACGGATCAGCCTAGGTTCCCTATAGAGGGTGCTATGGCCTCATCATGTAACTTCAAGTGCAGTGTCTTAATCCTGGAGATGGTAGTGGGTCAGATGCCCTCAGAGTGTAATCAGCAATTATTGCAATCATGGGGGTGAAAATTTAAAAAGGTCTCTATTTCTCTCAGTGGGGTAGGAACTAAAAGGAGAGGGAAGCAAGAGTCTGAGATTCAGGACACCTGCAGAATAGATACAGTGTGGCTCTGTTTCACCTTATGTGCAGCAAAGGCTGTGCAGTTGTAGAGGAAACTGTTAGATAAACAGCTAAACAATTTGAAAGTGACCTTCGAAAGAACACAAGTAGGAGGGAGAAAGCCCTCTTTCCCCTTCTCAAGGAGCTCATGAAGCTCAAGGTGCATGGGCTGTGCTGGTCCCCAAGGACGGAGGAGGCAGCTTCAGGGCCTACCTGTATCTTGCGAGGGGCTGACACTGTAACTGTCACTCTCTTTGTCTACCGATCCTGCAGCCCTGGGTGTTGGCAGCCTCCAGTCTGTGGTGAGGGTGTGTGCTGAGATGGTGGGGTGGGGTCGGTTGAGGGTCCACTGGCTGGCATAGCGGTTTCTCGATGTGGGCCCAGCCTTGGCATTCCTCCTGGTGGTGGGATCTGTGAAGAGCCAAGAATCGTGTTCGTCATTGTCTGCAGAGGAGTGTGGCCAGCTGAGAGCAAGAGTGGAGGGCAGTGCCACCCACCCACCCCTGCCCTCACCCATGCCCTCCAGAAAAACTTCATTGACTTCTCCTGTGCAGAGGATTCTTCCCCTTTCCTTTATGGCTTGAAACATTCATCTGATACTTACACAATTAATTAGCCCTTCAGGGAAAGGAACACCCTAATTGGATTTAGAAGTTTCATATTTGAGTCTCACTCTTGGCCTTTAATAATGTTATGACCTGATGCACATCATTTAAACTTCCTGGGCATCATCATCTTCTGTAAAACGAGGAAGCTCAGCCCCACATGTTCAAACATGACATCCTTTCCACAGTTCTTCTACTTTAGGTGTTATGAGCAAATCACAGCCCCTCAAAAGATATGTTCACGTCCCAACCCCCAGGAGCTCAGAATGTGGAATCTGATTTGGAAATAGGATCATTACAGATGAAATTAGCTAAGACGAGGTCATATTGGAATAGGGAAGACCCTTAATCTATTATGAATGGTGTCCTTATAAGAAAAGGAACAGACACAGGAGGGCAGAGGGCCATGGGGTGATGGAGGCAGAGACTGGAGTGCTACAGCCGTAAGCAAATGCGTTTCTGTTGCGAAGCCACCCAGTGGGTGGTACAACAGCTCTAGGAAATTAATACAGATGTTGCCTGTCATTTTGTTTCTCATAGTACTCATTGTTTTAATTATGACTGTTTTATTCATTAAATTGAAAGCTCTCAGTGCAGAGGGACCATACTTTTATGTCCCAACTCTCTGTAAGCCCTTTGCATATGAGCACATCTCTTCAGTAGAATTGTCCTGACTTGAACAAAGACATCTTGGGTTGTTTCATATGGAGAGCAAAGGGTTAAGCTGGTGCCAGATGGGTTTCATTTTTTCCAAATCTGGAACCAAAGGCAGCAGGTCGATGGGTGGATGCAGTTCTTAGCTCAACCCTTTGGTGAGCCAAGAGAAAGGATATTCCACCAGCAGAGACTGTCAGGTACCAGAGTGGGCTATAACGTTGCCTTTTCTGGAATTCTGCGGAAAATGAGAGAAATTCAGTGATGTAATGATTTTTCTGGGGCTCTAGCTTAGAGGCAGCTAGGTCCTAGATGGGTCTTTTCTAGCTTTGAATGCTCTGCTTCTCAAAGGGGAGTTTGATATGGTTATATTTCAGTATGGTCTGGTCACTTCTAAACCCAGCAGACCATATTCACTGTTGGGCTCTCACGAAGCTTCAAAGGAGCAAAACTGACAGGGCCAGCCGGCAATGTTATTGCACTGATTTATTTATGTGCTTTCATGGGTCTGGCAGTGTCTCCAGGATAGGGGCTATGGTACCCCTCCTTGGATCCATCCATAGAGCCTACAATAATCCCTGACATACAGAATTTTCTGAAGGAATTCATATACCTTGTGTCACTTTATGAAGGCCATGGAAGCTCAGAGAGAAATTATGAAGCTGTTAAATGATAAACATATAACCCAAACCTTCTGCCTTTTCAGTTCAGCTAATGCCTGTTACTTGACCACATATGGCCAAATCCTGGGTGTCTAAGTTTCCTAGTACAGTGTCTGCATGACCCCGGCTTGCATATAATTCCATGTTGGAATGTGAAAGGCTAACACTGGGAAGGTGAAGTGACTGTTTTTAAATGGAAGATTTCCTCATTGCAAGTGTCTAGTTAATTGTACTTTGAACCTCCTCTCTCTTCCTATGTTGCTGGAGAGGTGCGTTAAGGTGGCAGCCAAAGAGATAGATTTTAAGATTTCCTAAATCATCAAAATACTCAGTCTTGGTGAATATTCTCTGGGGCATTGATTTTAAGACACGTTTCGCCCCTTACTTGCGCAATTCCATGGGAGACTTCGTTAGAAGATTTTCTTCACCTTGATGAGAATGTAAATGTGTTACGCTGGAGCTCTACACAACCAGGTACGAATGATAATCGGTTTTTTTCACCGAAATGCTAGGAAAGAGGCCCTCAAAAAGACGGAAAACATTATGCTGGGTAAGATGCTAAATGTCTTCCAGGAACTATCGACTTGATAAGTGGAGCTTGTTATTTAAATGCTAATGAGTCCTTTCCAGAAAATTACCCAGTCCCTTACATAAGTTTTGAAAATTCTCATTTTTATTCTTCTTTAAGTTTCTTGCAACTACAACGGTTGCAGCTCATTCTGAGAAGGTTTTACTCCTGGCCTGGAGGTTGGGGGGTGTTTGGGGGGCAGAGTTTGCTAGTCCCACTTCAGGGATATAATTATTTCCTCCAATCCCCCAAACCTTGGCCCCCGTTTCTCCCCTGTGATCTCACTCCCCAGTGGTGGGGCAAAGATCTTCACTGTCATAGCTCCTTTCCTCACGGAGATCACCCTATTTGGAAAATTCCACGGGAAAGTCGCACAAGTCAGCTTTGATTCAAAGCCAGGACTCCTTTCAAGTTAATTTTGTTCATAATCTCTTTTTTTCAGATGAGGACGGTTTTACTGGTGGCCTGATAATGCTGAAAATATAGGTCATGACATTAGTTTCCTTAAACCACAGCCCACAGTCCTGTTCTGCACTAGGCAGGCATCCTAGGTTCAAATGGTCTCAATATGTAGAATACTGGAGTTTTTGACACATTTGCTTTTTAATGATTGGGTTTTTGAAGCCACTATTGTGTATCTGAACTGCACTCTGCTGTATGATAATGCCTAATATAACAGCTAAAATACAATTTTTACTTGGATTCCACAGGCAGCCTTTTTTATGTAACGTACAAACTCATCTATTAAGCAAATAAATGCTGGGATTTACTGCCCCTTCATGGAAAGTATTCTGTTAGGTTCCCAGCATTCTAATATAAATAAAACTCAGTGATTAAGCATCATGCCTGCTCAGCAGCCCATGAGTTAGAGGGCACAGGATATAAATAGCTCATGGCCTTTCAACATGGGATCTGAACCCCAATTATGCCCAGTGAATCAGATTTATTTTAATTATCCTGAATTTGGGATAAGAGAGGATTTTTTAGATAATAGGGGTAAGAGCATGTCCTGTGTGCTGCAATCATGGTATTAATCTGCTTTTGTCTGTGCCATTGCTTTCTATATCTTGTAGTTGCAGACTTCCAGCTTTACAGGAGGAATTTACTAGCTGTCGAATAGAGAGAATGAAACTGGCAGATCCGAACACTCCCTCATGTAACTAACAAGTGTTTATTAAGCACTTTTTATACCCTGGACTACTGGATGCACCTCACCCATCCCAGGTATTTCCCTCAGAGCCATTGCTAGTCCCATCCCGGGTGACAGAGGGAATTCTTTTCAGTCTAAACAATAAAGATTCGAGTTCATGTTGTAAGCTCTTGTTACTGAATGTGCATGTGTGTGAAGTCTACTACATATCCTATATGTAGCATCTCTACCGAAAGGCAATGTAGAATGACTGAGAGTGAGAGCTTTGGAATTAGGTTCCATGGGCTGGAAGTTCATATTCACTACTGCCTGGCTGTATCACTGGCCAAGTGACCATGTCAGACCTGCCTAATCCCCTAGTTTCTGGACTAGGTGACATCATCACTCACTTTAATGGTGTCCTGAAGTCTGAATGAAATTAATGTGCCCAAGTACTCTGAGCACATGGGGCAGGCTCAGCTGGCCCTACTCATGATTCCTGTACAGCAAACATGATGCAATGTCATTTCTTTTCCATTCCCATTGCTCTGATCTCAGAATTTGATGGCTGGTTGGTATTTATCCACTACATGCCTATGTCAGACACTGGCTAGTACGGGGATGAAGACATGAACACAGTCCTAGTTTTCAGTGTATTATAATCCATGGGAGAGACAGAGAGAAGTATTCAGTGCAGCAGAATCAGCCAAGGGATGTGTTTTCATGAACTGACAGAGATAAACAGCAAATTGTTATGATTTCACCATCCTCGTAACAGTCTGTTGCAACCCTCTGGCAAACTAATAAAATGCTTAGGAACATAACTTCTACAATACAGTCATTCTGGTATGCAAGCAACACGTTTCAGTCGCTCTTCTTAAAAATAAAGAATTCCTGCAATGACAACACAGACCTGACATATAAAATAGAATCATGATGTCTTCTGTAGCTGAGAAAATAGAGAATACAAATGAATCTCTGCAAAAATGCCAAACTACAGTAAGAATAACCTGCTCCATGGGTTATTTACAAAGGTATAACACCTGGGCAGAGGTGAGATACTCTGGTGCAAGAAGCTAGCAGGAGACTGTACTTCAGAAAGTTCATGAGCTTCAGACTCTTGAACCCACTGCGGGGCCAGTCATCCATCATTTCTAATTCTAAATAAAAAATAGAGGGCTGTCAGTCCCTCGCATTGTGGTTTTTGAGGAACACTGAATGAAAAGATGATCCAGAAGATATTTTACTAATACAGATATACAAGTGCTAAATGAATATGCTCATTTTGGAGAGAGATCAGGGAACCAGGGACCGATGTACGCATTTGAGTAGATGTACTTGATGTTGGTAAACATCATTTAGTGAAATTCATCACAAAGGAAAGAAACACTGCTCTATAAGCTGCAGTGTTTCCCTGTGATTATCAGGCTAAGCCCCTGGGACAGTATCTCTGCACTTTCAGAATGATATGCACCTGCAAGGTGCTTGCTTAGGGGACCCTGCAAGGGGAGGACTGCTGTTTCTCTATCTCACCTTTTCCCTGCCTTTCACTGTGCTCCAGTGTCACTTCCATCCCCATCATGCGGGGAATCTTGGGAGCTTTTCCCTTCATCCCCGTCTGCTCCTGCTGTGGCTCTGATCTTGGTTCATGTCTTCTCCTCACTGGAGGTCTTCCCAAATGACTTGGACCCAAGACAGCCCCTCCCACTGCTCCACATGCCCACTGACTCACCATGGCTTCGTTCTCTTTCTGTCTAGTACTTACTGAGAAATGAAAAATCCTTCAGTTCCACATTCAATGTCTGCTCCCTGACTACAATGAAATGAATGTCTTTCTGCATCTTACTCATGGTGTATCTCCATCACAGAGCACTGAGCCGTATATGTAAAGTGAAACCTTAATAAATATATTTGAGGGCTGAATGAATGCATTAATGTTCCCAGCCCTGCTTCCAACTTTATAGCCATGAGATAAACACACATCCCCCACACGTATGTCCTGCCTGCCACTCACTGACCACTAGTTTACAGTATCTGCTGTGACTCACATTCATGTCTCTTTGATGTTTGACATGCCATCAAATCAACTTCCCCGTTACTCTGGGGCTGGTCATGCAGCTGGAAGTTGCCAGTGCTTTTGTTTTGGGCTGCTGCTTCTCCTGTCTTAACTATTTATGACTAGCTTTTGTGCATTCTCGGCTGCTAGCTGACCGCTGAAGGGGAAGGAGAAATGCATGTTGCTTTTTACCTGGCAGGAAGAACTGATGTGCTGGAGGGGTCCTGCGCTGCTGCATTACATACAGGTCACATTTCTAACCCTTGGGGCAGTGTTTCTTAATGTGGGGTCCAAATAGCCAGCATTAGAATCACCCAGGGTGTTTGTTACCATGCAGATTTCTGGGCCAGAATCTCTGGGTGGAACCCTGAAATTGATATTTTTAAATAGGCACCAGGTGATTCAGATGCATGGAAAATGTGGAGAACACGACCCAGGGCACCTGCTCTGCTGTCTCTTTTCCCTGCTCTTTTGCTACTCTTTCCAACAGAGTGCTGAAGCCAAGGCTGCACTGCTCTAAAAATCTACTCCTTTCAATGTCTATAACCTTTTTCTAATTTAGCAGCAAAAAATGGCTGAGAAACCCATTGGAGTAGTGTCTGGAAGTAGCAGGAAGCCACACCAGGCAGTTCACAGTGGAGAAGCCAAAGCCCCTGAATCATTTTTTAAGAGCAAGGCTCTGGCAGACACCCTTTGGCAAAGCTTATTCACGCTCACATCCCATTCAGAAGGTACTAATGTCATCAAAGAAGAGAGCGGGGAAGAAGATTAGACAAAAGGAAGAGGTAGAAGACTTTTTTAGAATGTCCTTGAAAACATTTTTTTTAAAGGAATGTCAGTACCTGCTGAAGCCATTTTGTGTATATTACAAGGTTATTTCGTAGGCAACGGGTTTACTTCATAAAGTTCACTGCATTTTGCAAATGCTTCCCAAGCTGGGATTTACGAAGAATAGGTTTGAACACTATAATATTTATTTCTAATGATAACACAGTACTGTAAGCATGTAAATTTTTGCAAAGAAATTGATTAGAGATTTGAAAGCTAGACATCAAAGCTTCCAAAATGATAATAATCAGGACATCAATTTCTCAGTCTTTAAAGAGATTTAGGAATGATTCCAATTATGAAGAAATAAGAGTATCTAATTAATAAGCTCTGGATACATATTGGGGGATTCACCATCATTGCAGCAATTAAATTCCATATATTATGGATGCAAATATTAATTACGAAATCCAACATAATCTTCACATTAACTATAATTTTTCTCAAACAGTGTTTGGGGGAAAAGCCTAAGCTTTTAAAACAATCAGGTCTATTGCTGAATCCTGGTTTTACTACTTATGTGTGCAACTTTATGCTGTTTGCATAATTCATCTGAGGGTTCAGTTTTCTTAGCTGCAGAATAGAGGCTATGATACCTGCTTCACCGTAAGTATTTTATAGGACTGTTACAAAGACAAAGCTCATGACATCATCTTTCTAGCCAAATACTGGTATACAGCAGATACACACCAATGTGGATTACCTTACCTCCTCCTGTGTTGCCCAGATTAACAAATACACATACCTGAAATTTCCAGCACTGTTTATCATAAACCAATATTAACAGTAATTGGCTTCAACTGATACCATAATAGCCAAGATTCATCAATAACAACTCATTATCCCAAATTAAAGATATCATTATACCTATTTGTTTCTCAAGCCTAGGTCTGAAAGCCCCCATCCCCTATTTTCATTTGAGAGAGAAAGAGTGTGACTGTGTTTTCAGCACTGTTAACACCCACACATTTTAAATGTTGTTGACCACTCACTCGTTCCCGGCCGAGCGTCTGAAACATCCACTAAGGGCCCAGTGGCCTGAGACACCGATTGGTAATGGACCGTGTGAGTGACCGTCAGGGACTTCTGCTTAGCTGCCTCTCCAAAGTCAGCATCCGTCAACAGAACCGTGGAGCGATCATCTACAGGATGGCAGGAACACAGAAAGCCAAACATATTTATCTCCCTTCCAACCATGCCCCGGCCTTTTCTCTTCCAAGGCACTTGTGTTATTGTTAATGACAGCCACAGTAATAGCCTCATCTAAAGTGACAAAAATGATTGCAGATTCAAACACTGAATTAGCGTTACTCTAGAGTGCCAGGAATAGAGGCTTCTTCCTGGGGGTTGGCTTTGGGAGCGATGGACTAAGAAGAAGGGTGACTACACAGAGAAGGAGCTCTCCTTTCTCTTTGGGCTTGGATTTTCATTAAGCTAACATTGATTTGAGCTCCGGATTTATGTGTTTGTCAAAAGTTCCTTCGAAAGGTCATCTGCAATGCCAGCCCCCTCACCAGTGATGAGGCTGTCAATGAAGATGGGTCCCTTTGGTCGCTGGGAAGCTCTGTTGCAGGACTAGAAAATCGCCATTGCAGTTCTCTACTGAGGTTTGCTCTTATTCTGGACTTGGCAAATGTTTGGAGGGGAAATAAAAGAGAAGAAAACATGCCAGTCTTCAGAGCTTATTGATTCCTCTATTTTTAAAGGACTCCAGGTATGCTCCTTTGGTTTCCACCCCCTGTAAGCTTTAATTGCTCTGGAATGTCCATTAACTGACTTCTCCTGAATGATTCACTTGTCAGAATTTCCAAGTCTTACTAACACAGACACTTGAAGGTGAGTGAGGCAGGAGCCTGGGTTTGGATGGGTTCTGGGCACCTTAGTGCTTGCAGCAGGAGCAGCTGTTTGAGCCGGGTCATTATTCGGTGGTCCAGGATTCTCATTACTACCTTGTGATACTTTCCACGCTTTTTAAAGAGCATTTTTACTCCAAGGGAGACTTTGGCTAGGATATATGATTTTTCATAAATGTTCAAAGGCTGCAGCCCATGATGCTGTTGTTAGGAGTTTATCAGTCAGCAGGGCCCACACCGCAGCCTGCCCTCACACTGCAACGGGGACGCGAAAGTTGTAAACAACACCGCTCGACTTCTGTGCCCAAAAAAGGCTCTGAACAGAATGAACCTTACCAAATCCAATTACTCAGGCTCTGGCAGGAAAGGAAAGCCTCTTGAAGTTAGAATAAAATTTCTTGGCAGAGAAATAGAGGAAAGGCTGCCAAGATGCCTGTGAGTATCCCAGCGCGTGGTGCGGTGAGGTTGGCACCACAGCAGGTGCCAGGGCTTGGCTTGGAGGTCCGGCCCCATGGTGATCACTTGACTCCTCAAAGAGGATGGCTCTTCTAAAGAGACAGTTTCCTACATCTGGACCCAGCACCAGAGGCTCCGTGTCTACATTTGTTTTTCATTAATGACGGGATGTGTCACAATTTCTAGCATGCAGGCCCTTTTAGAGAACAGCAGATGATCTGTGGGGCTAGGTTACACACTTTTCATGGAAAATTTGAGGTGCCTGTCTGATCATGAGGTTAACCATTCATTCTAGATAGAAATTAGTGTCACTGTAATATTGGATTTTTGTCAGAGCCCGGGGCATTTTGAAATACCACAGTTCTACTTCCCCAGTAATTAGAAAATGCCATCGACCAATTGTCAGGCATGACAAGGAGGTCAAGGGCTCTTGCTGATAGATAATCCTGCGTGGACTGGGATGGATCTCTAGCTAAGAGTCATTATTACATATGGAAATGACTGGCAGGCTTTCTCTGGGGTTAAGCCCCCAGTGACCAGCTCCTGGCAGGCCACAGCCCACTCATGGCATCTGCCTGGCTACCTGTTTTCATAGCCACATGTAGGATTATTAAGTCTCGTGATGCACATTTAGCAAATATTGTGACCAATGTACACAACCATTGTGACCTCCACAAGCTAGGCAACCTCTCCACGTCTCAGTTATAAAAGAACCTTGTCCTATGTTGGCTGGAAAAGTTAAATTAAATAATGCATATAAAGGGCTTATAAAATTACATGGTCAAAGGAATTACATTCTGATTTTTGAAATTTTTTCAAAAGAAATTTTAGTTTTAACGTCCAATCTACTGGTTAAACAAAGGAGATTCCAGGGATACTGTCCCTTTTCCCAAAAAAAGATAATCAAAAGGAAAACACAGCAGGCCATCCCTTATCCTGATATAAGCAAGCTGGTAAAATCTCGTGTACTTTAGGCGACGCAGTGCCTTCTTATATACATGGTTTAACTGAAGTGTCTAACTGAAATTAGCTGATCAAGAGACACTTTGGCTAGACCAGTCTTTCTTTAAGTGCTGCTATGCCTGGACCAAATGTGACTCCAGCCAGGAGAGCCCAGGCCTTAGAATTTAGGAACTATTAGGTCAAGATGTCTCCAGTGGCAGGTGGGTCAGCAGAAGGGGGAGGGGTGATGGAGGAGGTGTTCGGCCCATCTGGCCTCTTACCACTGCCTTCCCAGCAGGAGGCAGCTAGGCTGTATGCTGTGAGTCAGGTAGTTTTATCCAACCACAAGAAAGTATTGCTCTGGGGCCCAGGCCAGCAAACATCTTCCAAAACAAACACAGCCAGGTTTGAAAAGAGGCAGCCTCAGAGCCTGCTCCAGAGTGTTTCCATGGGCACTCAAAAGCTTGGGTAACTTCTGGGTGAGGGTTTTTTGGAAGCAGCCTGTTGGAGTGGAAGCAGGTGGCCTGCTGCTGTGCTAGCTGCCTGTCACTGCAGACAGATAGCATAGTGGTGAGTGTGGCCAGCTGGGGAACCTGGTTCTGCTCCTATCTCGGTGACCTTGGAAAGCTACACAGACCTCTCTACATCTTGGTTACAAAAGCAAGACTTCTTTCATATGTTGGTTAAATTAAATAATGCACACGAAGTACTTATAAAAAGTATGTGACGTTTACAGAATTCTCAATACGTGTTGGCTATTGTTCTCGTTATTATTGGAAAGGAGATAGAAGGCCTTTGACTCTGGAATAAATACAGTAATTGAGACAGGCAGTGTGGGGTGCTGGAAAGAAGCTGGAAAGAGTGAAGACACCTGGGTTCTGGGGGGAAAAGACAGAGAACCTGCAGGTGGCTGTTCTGAAACCCTCAAACTAGGGCCCTGGTGTTTCTCAAAGTGCTGCTGGGCAAACAGCTGCAGGATGTTTCTGGGGTGCTGGTGTGGGGGACGATACTTTGTACAGAGACGTGTTTGTTTAAGTGTTCAGTATAGTTTAACATTTTCTTTTCTTTTCTTTTCTTTTTTTAAGACGGAGTTTCGCTCTTGTTACCCAGGCTGGAGAGCAATGGCGTGATCTCAGCTCACCACAACCTCTGCCTCCCGGGTTCAGGCAATTCTCCTGCCTCAGCCTCCTGAGTAGCTGGGATTACAGGCATGGGCCACCATGCCCAGCTAATTTTTTGTATTTTTAGTAGAGACAGGGTTTCACCATGTTGACCAGGATGGTCTCGATCTCTTGACCTCGTAATCCACCCGCCTCGGCCTCCCAAAGTGCTGAGATTACAGGCTTGAGCCACTGCGTCTGGCCAATATTTTCTTTAAGGAAGGCTTGCCTTATCAGAGTTGATGAGGGGAGAACAGAGTGAATTTTCAACCTGGGGCTCTAGAGTGCAGGCCTCTGGATTGATGTATATTCAATTATAGATGTTATTCCTTCGAGTGGCATCAGTAGCCTCCCCTGGAAAGATCCCAAATGGATCAGAGCTGGGGGACTTCTGTCCTGGAAATGACTGGCATATTGGCACATAGGGTGGTATGTCAAATTTTCTGCACATTTGCTGGTACTTATTCTTCTTCACAATAGAAATTCTCTGCCTTCTAACTTTTGTACTCATGTAGCATTCAAAACATTCTCCTGTCTAATATTTCCCACACCCTGGGGTTTCTATTGAGAAGGCATGGCTATGGCAGCCACTTTGTGTAAAGTGGTAAATAGGGCACCTTACCGATGGTCTCCATCGTGTCTCTCTCTTCAATCAAAAGTTGAGCCCTGGGTATGTCGATATGCATTCGCAGGGTCTGCTGTTGCTTGCTTAAGGTATCTGAAGTCCGGGTATTCTTACTGAGAATAAAATGTGGGAATGCATTAACAAATTCAGTTCACTATTAACGTTCCACCAACATGCGCCTGTATACCAACTTAGTTTATTGTCTAAATATACAAATGCCTTGTGGGGAGGGGAGCAGGAAAAGTACATACTATGAAAACATGTCCTTTACTCAAAGGCTATTTGTTAATATTAAATTTAATCTCACTGGGGAGTTTCAAAAAATACAAATTGTCAATAGAGATTGGCTCTACATCTATCAATAGAATCTTTAGAAGTTCTCATTTCTTGTGTAAATGCTAAATGAAACCAATAAAAAAATTAAAAAACAACAGCATTTTCATTTTTCAGATGTGAGATATTCCAGTGATGGTGAGGGAGAAAGCACCAGACATTCCAAAGGTGAAAGAATGTCTTGAAGTGAAGGAAAAAGCACGTGCTCCAGCCGTTTGTTGGATGAGGGTTTTACTCATCATTTACATTTACATCTGGTGTCATTTTATTTTTGTTCTAGAAGCAAATCACAAGCCTTGTTAGCTTCTCTGACATTAGTTTTCCTAACTGATAGTACGTGTTAGAATAGAAAAAAAGTAGTTACCAGAATAATTTTATCTCAAAATTTGTGTACCAGAAAATTACTCTCAGAGTGAGCTGTTCTCTAAAAGTAAATAAAAGTAAGTAGTAAAACTGCTTGGTAGGATTGTATTCCGTTATAGACTGCAGTTAAAAAAAATCCCCACATTGCACAAAAATCTAAAAAAGTCGATAAAGGCCTTAATTAGCAATCCACATTAGAAGAGTGGTTGTTCAGTCTTTACAGAATAATCACTTCACTAGATGTTCAAAATAGCATTTACTGAAGCATCCTCTAAGTAGCAGAGGTCACTCGGATAATCTATGGCATTCATCAATCCAGTTCAATCGTTGTTAACACTGGTTTTGAGAAAGATTTTTGGAGCCTAGTTAACTCAGTGATGGTGTGCCTCTGTGTTACTTTTAATGGAGACCAAAGGAGGGGTACTCATGCTACATTTTAAATGCCTTCCCCTCTATCTGAGCCATTCACCCTCAGTCCCAGGGCTCTGCCTCCACAGAGCCTTCCTTGTCAATGAGGACCCATCTACTCTTGAACCCAGTGGTGGACAGAACCTTAATAATCTCAAAGCAAAGTTCACTCAAGTACCCCGAGATGTTTGCCTCATGAGATCCATGTATACACCTCATTTGAGTAAAAACAAATTACCACATGAAAAAGACAGCTTCTGAAAGATGCAACATTCCTACTTAGGACTTGATCTTGAACCAGATTTCTTGCTCTGCGGATGAGGAACTGGGTTATGCATCTGCATCATGCTAATTACGCAGAGCCCAAATTCAAACGTTTTGTCCTGATTTTTCACATGGTCTCTATGTTCTTTCAAATTACTTACTTAGCTAACTTCTCATGTTTTAATGTTTTTTTTTTTAAAGAGAGGAATGTAAAAATTCAAATAATCTTATAAAATGAAGAGCATCTTGGTTACTTAGGGGGCTGCATTTATGACATGCTTTGATAAGCTATATTTCCACAAAAGCATATGGGGAACTACTCCTCTGTGAATATCCAAAAGTTCTGGTTAGAAACCTCACTAGGGACTTGAGCTTGTCCTTGCACCAAAAATAGAAGTGTGAGCTAGTTCCTTCTGCTCATGATGAATAGTTATGAGGCAGTCAGCGGCTGCTCTATTAAATAGTGATGAACACCAAGTGCAGGCTATACTTAAACAACAATAAGGGGTCTGCTATCAGACTGACACAGGAAGCAGGCTAAATAACGGCTGTGAACCACCGCCACAGGCTGGCACCAAGATTTAGAACGTGATTAAACCCTGCGAACCAGGACAACCAAGGCTGGAAGTATATTCTTCCTCCTCGGAAGACTATAAGAAAATGGCCCAACAAGCCTGGAGATTCAGAAGCTAATTGTTTCGTTGTTATTGCTTTTTTTTTTTTGGAGACAGGGTCTTGCTGTGTCACCCAGGCTGGAGTGCAATGGTGCAATCACAGCTCACTGCAGTTACTTCTTGCTCTAACTTCTGGCCTCAAGACAATCAGCCCCTCTGCCTCCCAAAGTGCTGGAATTACAGGTGTGGAATTACAGGTGGAGCAGCTGCGCCTGACCCGACTCACGGTTCTTCTTTCTCTTTGCACTTGGCTTTTCCTTTTGTTTAGAGCACACTTTCCTTGCTAACCCAAAATTCCGCATGGCTGGCTCCCTCCCTTCCTGCAAGGCTGGGCTCGGATGCCATCTTTCCAGAGGAGCCAGGCTAACCCTGCGATGTGGATGCCTCATGAGTCCTCTCCCCATTCTCTGTTTAATTTTGTCTCCTTGGCACTTAGGACACTCTAGCATATACTTAATGGATTTATCTTATCCACTTCCTGCCTCTCTCACTGGAAAATAGGCACCGCTGGGGTTTTCTTCATCTGTTCTGTTTCCTGTGTCTTCCTAAAACTTAGAACAGTGTATGACCAAAGGAGGTGTTCAATAAATGTCTGTTAAGTAAATCTTCACATTGATTTATTTTGGGGACACAATGTGAGCTGAATGAGATGCCCCCCAAGACTTTGTTTTGAGGCAATAATTAATATCCTTCTCATTCTAAAAGAGTTACTGGATTCCAACTAAGTTATTTTATTACTTAATATTTGCAGTCATTTTGACAATCTATTGTGGTATTTATATTTATTACTCTGTGTTCTGTGAGCCTCAAAAATGATGGTGATTGGTGATTGGAATGGCAGCAAACCTTAAAATGATTTGAACAAACTTCATTTGCAACCTGGGAAAAGAGTCCAAATGTTTTCACTGTGGATGCAAAAATTGCACCTTTTTCATATGGCATAGGATCATGCTAAATATATTAGTTATTATTGAGCTGTCATCTTCAACCATCCATTTATTTGCCATCTGGTTGATTAAAGTGAGGCAAAGAGGAGAGCAGAGTGGGGTTCACAGAGCAGAGAATATCCCAGCTTAGCCAATCCATTATCTGCAGTCACTGCCACCCTTCAAAGTCTTAATGGCCTGTCATCCTCCCAAATATGACATTCCTTAAATGTACAATGACCGTGTGACTGTTAGCAGCATAGCTCATTATAACACTGAGGTAGAGATTGTTTTATTATGTGCACAAAAATATGAACATCAAAAAAGCCAAACTAATTTGACCATTCCATTGGAAACGTTTTCTGCTTACACCCAACTCACTCACTAATACTGATTCCTGCACCCTAAACATTATATATGTTAACTCTCTACAGTATATAGGTTAGCTCTTTAGAGCAAACATCTCTTAGAAGGCTGTTTGTTTTTTTTAACAAAAATAATCTTACATAAACATAAAAAAGGACAATCTTTCTATCTGGGTGTGAGGGATGCAGTCTCTCTTCCCCAGGGTGATATGTGCAGGTGAAAAAGGTGGATATCTAGAAGCATGAAGCCCATTGATGAGTGATGCTGCCATGCCAGGGATCCCTGGGAACCCAGGCTGAGTAAGTAGGTTCAGCTGTCTAATCTGCCTTCCTGACCTGGCCTTCAGATAATCTCCCTGAAATACACGGATACTTCTTGGTAGAAAATAGTTGAAAAATAAATGTTATATCCACCTAGAACACAGAACATGGAGTGATAAAGCTAGAAACAATGTTGAATTTTAAAAATTTTGTTCTAGGCCAGGCGCAGTGGCTCATGCCTGTAATCCCAGCACTTTGGGAGGCCGAGGCAGGTGGATCACGAGGTCAAGAGATCGAGACCATCCTGGTCAACATGGGGAAACCCTGTCTCTACTAAAAATACAAAAAATTAGCTGGGCATGGTGGCGCGTGCCTGTAATCCCAGCTACTCAGGAGGCTGAGGCAGGAGAATTGCCTGAACCCAGGAGGCGGAGGTTGCGGTGAGCTGAGATCGCGCCATTGCACTCCAGCCTGGGTAACAAGAACAAAACTCCGTCTCAAAAAAAAAAAAATTTGTTCTATTTTTTTAGGTAAGGAAATCAAATCATAAAGTGGTAAAATGACCTGCTAAGATCTGAAAAACAGCCTATGGCCGCAAGAGGTCTAGAGCATAGACTCGTGGTTCACATTCTCTCTGATTCTCCCTGCACCAGGCTGCCAGCTCCTCTGATTTCCAGAGAAATCAGCGGTACAGACCAGGTGCAGCTGTTCAGTATCCTTCTCTCTGCCAATGGACATGATCATTCTGGACCTCCTGGGCCACATCCAAATATGGTTGATCCTAAATTGACCAGTCAGGTAACAAGATCTTTGCTTGGCCCATTCACCTGCCAAACTTGGTTAAAAGCTTTGCTCTTAATTCTAAATTAATCCCATACAAATCCACCTATTTGAGGAGCTTGAAAATTCTCTTCCTTTTCAATCACTTTGACCCTTTGAAGGAAAACCACGATAACTATCATCGGTGGTTGTGATTACGGGTTTTACTGTTCCTAATTCATGCTGGCAACTGGCAATGGGAAGAACATAATTAATTCCTCCTCTTCTCAACAGGTGGTCTTGCAACCACAGCAACTGCCCTGTTCATAAAGGATGCTTGCTAATGTCTTGCTCAGAGGCTATTGAGAAGGAGTAGGAATGCACCCTCGACTGCCAGGAGAAGTGAAAAAGCAAATCATTCTAATGGAACAAATGTTGAACATGTCAGTTTCACATGTTCAGCCCTCAGTTTCACAGCCTCTGGGAAAAGTATGATTTACAGTTTGCAAGTAGATAGGGAGGGGGCCAGGCAAAGTGGTGCAGAGCACAGTTAGGAGAAGCTGCAAGAGCCCTGCTCAGCGTACACACTGGTGGAGCAGGCCAGGTGTGGGGTGGGGGCTGGGTTGCTGTGGTGAGCAAAAGTTGCGCCATTCTAAAGGGACGCTGTGCCTACCTCCGGCACCATTATCACCTCAGTGGTGCCCAGTATGGCCAGGGCATTTTCATGAAAAATCAGGAAGTCAAATTTTATGTGAAATCTCCTCATTTTAAATGTCATCAACTAATTCATGTTTTTAAAGTCTACCTTCAACAGTTTCTTTTATTAGGTAGATCAGTGATTACCAGCGACTCTGAATTCTTTGTTTTCCGTATGTTTTATCAGGTCTGTTCAACACAAGTGTATGTGTGTCTGGATATGTTCCCTGTGACCCATAAAGGTCACGCAAACAAAGAGCATGGACTGAAGGCGGCTCGTGCAATTTCGGTAATCTTCTTCTGGACGTGTGAGTAGGTATCCCTGATGAAGGAGATACTGTACAGGCCATCTGCATCTTTGCTTTTCCCCTGAGCTCCAAATTTCTGCTACCAGTTGTCTACTTGACACTTTCTCTGGAGGCCTAAAAATAATCCCAAATTCAACATGACCCAAACAGGTCTTTTCATTCCCATCAGCACCTCCTCCCAATCTACCTTCCAAAAAAATCTAAAGCTTACGCCCTGCCTCTATCTTCCTAATCTTGGCAGATGGCACCAACATTCATCAGATCACTCACACCAAATGTATCTTAGAGTGATCCTTCCACGGTGGCTCATGCCTGTAATCCCAGCACTTGAGACTGAGGCAGGTGAATCACTTGAGGTCAGGAGTTCGACACTAGCCTGGCCAACATGGTGAAACCCTCTTTCTATTAAAAATATAAAAATTAGCTGGGCATGGTGGTGGGCCCCTGTAATCCCAGCTCCTAGGAGGCTGAGGCAAGAGAATCGCTAGAACCCAGGAGGCAGAGGTTGCAGTGAGCTGAGACTACACAATTGCACTCCAACCTGGGTGACCAAGAACAAAACTCCATCTCAAAAAAAAAAAGAGTTATCCTTCATATTATTGTTTTATCTATGATTCACATTGTTTTAAAATACACTATGGCCAAACAAAATGTCTGCCGGATGGAATCTGTGTGCCAATGACATTCTACTTCTGCCTTCAGTCTTCAAAGATACTGGTGATATGGGACATGGGAAGTTTTTAAATAACAAAAACGTACTAATTTTATATGTATAGATGGAGGAGGAAGTCATAGCTAACTGTGTTGGTGACAGGAGAGGGAAGAGGTACTAGACCCACCCTCTTTCTCTCCCACGTAAATCATCCTGTACTGGCAATGCTGAGTTCACCATCAAAGTCCTTGACATTTTTCTTACTTATTTCCTAGACTCTGATTTTCCTTTTTCACCTTTCATTTAATCATTGCAGTATGAAAGGCCGAAAATGCAAACATCAGGGTGAGGTAACACATCAGGCAATTAATCCATATGTGTAAATACTTCATGTCAGAGTGTTTCGGTTTTTACAGAGCAAAAAGGTTGGGCAGCAAAAGAAAACTGAACATTTGAAGAGGAGGTCTGGGTGGAAAATAGAGTTTGGGGACATGGAAGCAACACACTTGTCACAGCTTTGCCTATCACAGGCCTGTGGACGTGTGAAAGGAAAGCTGTGAAGGATGCATTTCTGTCTTCCACAGTCGTGAACGTTCTCTTAGTTACTCAGTAACCACCACTCTTCATTCCTCCCCTCCACAGCTATCAGTGGGGCAACTACCGTGCTGGCTACTCCCAACATGAGGATGAACTATGAAAGCTGTGATGTCCAGGGCCAGAATACACAGTGGTAAGAAGAGCTGGTGGGTGCTCTGGTGGAGGGCACTGATGGAGAGCCAGAGCCTTCAAAGAGCGTGGGGCACAGCACATTCCTTTTGTGCTTTTCTTTTAAGTTGGATGCCTCTGTTAGAAAGAAGGCTTGACCTCATGAGTAGTAAATTTAGCTGAAGGCAAAACTAAAGCTACTCCCTTCTTATGTGCCCCTGTTCCCAGGCTAATGTTGGTTGTGTCCAGCCAACAAGACAACTACCTGTGGCATGTTTATAGATCCATCATTTTCATCTACATCTCCAGCTAGGTGTTACATGGATATTTTGGAATGTATAGGAAATTACATTCTTTTCTAAAAGGAAAAGACATTATCAATATTATCAAATTCAGACTGCCATTATTAAAAGAAATGAAGGCAAGTTGGAAATTGTTCTTTCAAACATGGTATCTGGGGTGCTGGGTCTTGTTCTTACCTCATGAGCATTTCAGCTAAACTCTTTGCATCTGGGGAAAGAAAGTTAATATTAGTACATGGTAAATAACTCATTAACATTCACCTAGGCATTTATGACAAATACTCTACAGTCAGATGACAACAGTCATTTTTAAATGCAATCATACACCCAGATCACTACTAATGACCTAGAGTTTTATGGCGTCCTATTTCTTCTAAGTGGGATTTTAAAAATATATTTTAATTGCAAAAAGATCATTATAACTATCCTATAATAATAACATTCTCAGACATCTACTAAATGTTTAATTCCAACCTATAGTCGCTTCTAGGAAATCCAATTTTATTTTCAGTAGCCAGAAAATTAACATTTTCAGAGTATATCATTTATGTTGTGCAAACCCATGCTTTTTGTTATCAAAATATCAGAAGTAAGTGGCATTATTACGGAGCTCTGAGTTTCTCGGGTTGACCAAAGAATTGTATAAATGAAATATCAATGTTTCTGGAAATGTAGCTGTTTATTTCAAATTCAGAAATTAAAAAAAAAACTTACTTTTTCTCTGAGGACATTGTTTACCAAGCCCTGGTTACCATTCCTGACAGAAGGAATCCTGACTAAAAGTGTAGAAAAATAAAATCCCTTTTTTTGGTAGCGTTATTTTGAAATTCACATTTCCCTTAAAATATAATTTATTCTTTTAACACATTTTGTCCTGGCAAAAATGAATGTTTCCTCACTTAGAGCACAAAAACCTGCTTTTTGTTTTTATTTCACTCTCTAAAAAGTCTTGATGCTAAGTATACTGTTCAATGAACAGAACTTTCCGGAAATGGACTCAGCTGACTGTGCAACCAGCTCTGTGGTGAAAGAGTATGTATGTGGGAACGTTGCCATCTCATGCCTTTGGGGGCTGACATTTAAATATAGGCAGTTTCGGCATTGGCGGGGGCAGCATGCTATTTCTGAAAGACGTGGACAGTCACAGAATGACCACGTAGAGGCTGTCCCCACCATGAGCCAAGCTTAGTTCCCTAAGTCGGCCCGTCCCAGTGGTAACCCCAAGATGGGGCATGATTTTGTGCGCAGATGGGTTCAGTCTAGAAAACGAAACATGGCCCATCTACTCCACCCACACAGCTGAGAAAAGAAAGCAAAATAGCACTGGATTTCCCAGTTCATGCCTTTATATTTATCTCCAAAGACACAGTAAAAATAATGAATTTCCTCTTTCCCTGAATGATTTAACACTTACAAAGTATATCTGTCTATCTCTCTATATATGTGCTTATATATACTTCATGTGTATGTGCATACACACACACACACACACACACACACACACACATATATATATTATACACACACACACATATATATATTATATATACACACACACACATATACACACACACACACATATGTATGATGCCAGAAGCTTGGAATTAATCAGCTCCATGTAACTACCAACAATACCCTAAAAAGGGGGAAACAAATTCAAGGAGTAAACATCCCACTTCAGTTCACACTTGGAAGAGGTCTCAGACGCAATTGTCTTCAGAACCAACTGCTTTCCTCACTCTGCCCACCACAATAATTTCTCCTTCTCTATTCCTGGTCAGTCATCACAGCTCTCTCCTATGAGCTGTTCATGGCAGTGTACTAAGGAATTGCAGAGTCCAGCAGGGAGAACAAGAACAGAGCTCTCTGCAATGACTGCCATGCCGAAGCAGACTTCCCTCTGCTGCCACGTGCAGGCATCCTCCGGGGGTTCTAAGCTCTTTCACAGGTCTAGATGCCCAAAGCTATTTGGGTCAACCCTTCCCTAAACCTAACACTGACCCACCGTAAAGGGGCAGCACGGAAGGTGGTTCTCTGTGCTGATGAGGGCTATTGCAGAGAGGTCCCTTTGAAGGTTTCAAAGCACAGGTGTGACACAGTAAGATGGATTCCAGGTCTTCACCCTTCCTGCAGTGTGGATATCAGTGTTGGGCACACTAGCAATAAGGATGCTGATGTGGGAGGTGGGGCGCTTTGACATGAATGGGCAGTGTGCTCCATGCAGAGAATTCACATGCACTGGAATTATGAGCCATTCAGGAAGTAATGAGTAGGCCAGTTTGATGGGACAGAGACGCTGCCAGGGTGGTGGCCTGGTGCATGGGGGCTAGCCTAGACACTAAGGAGCTGAGGAGATGTGACTTAGTATTACTGGCCTGAAAGTTTCTATCTGGTTTAAGGGGAGAGAGGAAAAAGGGGGTGAGTGGTGGATGGGTGTGGGTGCTGTGAACTCACATCCACCAGGCAATCCAGAATGCTCGGAATGGGGAGGCGGGGGCCTGGGACTTGTTGAAAGCTTCTTAGTCTTTAGTCCAAGTGAGAGGCTTTGAGCATTGGAGAAGAGAGCAGGGCTTGAGTGGGTAACATAACTTCAAGAAAGAGGAAACCAGTAAGAATCAGAGTCCTACCATGTGTACAGGTGGGTGAGGAGGAGTTGCAGGGAGTCCAGGAAAAGGGCAAGATTTGGGATATGC
>CM052665.1:53324214-53394320 GCA_028533165.1 Leontopithecus rosalia
GAAACTCCGTCTCAAAAAAAAAAAAAAAAAAAAAAAGAAGGCCATATATACTAGTAATCTGAGAAAACTGCATGCACAGACATAGACAAAATAGAACACCCAGGCAAAGCAGAGCTCCAGGGCCCGGCTGAGACCCACAAGCCCCTCCTCACGGCCACTCCCTGGGCCCCTCCACTGGCAGTGCGCAACTTGCCCTCACTCCAGTGCTCTTCTGCTTCCCACTCTCAGATGCAAGAGAGCTTTTTCTATTTAGTTTTGCCATAACGAGTTTGATGTTTTTAGAAGAATAATTTCATTAAGAAACCAAGGCAGAAAGAAAGAGAGAGAGAGAAAGAGAGAGGAGAAGAGATAAGGAGAGAGAGAAAAAAGGAGAAAGAAAGGGAAAGGAAGGAAGGGAGGAGGGAAGGAGGGAGGGAAAGGGGAAGAAGAAAGAAGACAGAAAGAGAAAGAGAGAGGAAGGAAGAAAGAGAAGAAGGAAGAAGAGAAAGAAAGAAAAGGACAGAAAGAAGGAAAGAGAGAAAGAAAGGAGGAGAGATAAGGAGAGAGAACAAAGGAGAACGAAAGGGAAAGGAAGGAAAGGAGAAGAGAAAGAAGAAAGAAAAGAAAGAGAAAGAAGAAAGAAAGAAAAGAAAGAGAAAGAGAAAGAAAGAGAGGAAGGAAGAAAAGAAAGAAAAGGAAAGAAACAAAGAAAAAAGAAAGAAGGAAAGAGAAAGAAGAAAAGACAAGGCACAGAACTAAAGGTTTCAGAGTACAGGCTTCTAATGCCATCCGAACCACTGTTTGGGCATTTATTAGCTTGGCAATGAAAGGGTGCACGTGTGCTACTTATTCATTAACAATGTGGGCTTCCCATATTAAGGAGGGCTTTATGCATTAGTGTGGGGGCATCTTAATTCACTTTGAGTCTATCTCAAGTCTAAGTGTCACTGGGCTCCTAGATGCACACTCCTGCTTTACATTAGTAAAGTTCAAATTACCTTTTGGTTTTCCAAATGAGGGGAGCTTCGGGCTCATTTGCAGAGCAGATAAATGTCCTGTTAGAACTCAGAAAATAACAATGAATCCTCATAACCTACCCCTTAATCTGCCTGCAAAGCACCATGAACCCAGATCCTCTCTGGGAATGGGCTTCAGAAATTGATCAGTTTTGTAACAATCCATTTCAAAGCATGCTTAAAATAATAAACACATTTCCATTCAAGGGAAGCAAGACATTTTGTCACAGAAGCATGGTCAAATGTTCATGGTCCAACCCGCAGGACTTCAAATAAGCTAAAGATAAAAATCAGTGGGACATCACCTATTTAGCTTATTTGAAGTCCTGCAGGCTGACCCACGCTAACTGGTGCCAACAGAAGTTTGTGCCTTCTTGCATAAATGCGTGCCAAAGGAGGAGGCTTTTAGAAATCCTGTAGTTGATTACTTGACATGGGATCACATTTTAAAAGGCTGGGGCTTCTGGGATATCAGGCCCAACCAGTGACTCTCTCTATACCCTTCCACTTCAAAGGATCTAGAAGTTGAAGAAAAACCAGGGCACCATTAAAAGCAAAATGCAGCTTCTGAACTCCTGGATAAGGTTATAGATTTAAAAAAAAATGTGGGCCCTTGCCGGCAATTTAGAGTTTAGGAGGTTGCTATGCTCTAAAATTAGTAAAGCACTCAGGAAGAGAGAATATAGGTTGACTACACTGCTAGAGTCCCATTTTCTTTTTTCTTTCTAAAATTTTATGTCAAATACTATTATATTATATTCATCTAAATAGGTTACTTGTCTATATAGTGAAACACACTCAGCTTATAAACATTTTTATAGTTTCTAGCAATTGAAAAATGTGATAAATTTCAACCATATGAAATTGATCTCACATAATCACTCTAAAAACATCCATTGGGGATCCCTGTAATATTTCTCTATGATTCAGATCTCCTTATTTCCATTTTTAATCCTGATAGATGATTACTCAGGTAAAACGCTGACATGTTACTAGAAATGTTGTCCTTACTTTGGACAATTAAAATATTCTGTCTGTAGCATCTGTAAATATATTTAAACTTGTTTTTCCACAGGTACCCGAGTCTGTACCTTATGTGGGTTCGCTTGTAATTGGGTGATTTCACAATGCACTCTGGGTATTCAATAGATAGGCACCTATTCCTTTAAACTCTGTGGCTGCATTTGCCCTTCACGAGTGAGTTGACAATACTTTGTATCATTACTGAACATGTCAGGGCCCTGCAGGGCTAAAAAACAAAGATCTTTCTGGGGCAAGGACGTTTCATGGATTCCCCTTTACATCCCTCACCTCTGAGTCCGTCCTTTTATGGCAGTGCTTTGTACGGTTATGGAGCTGGGTCTGCCCCTGGCAAGCCTTGACCCACTGCCACTACAATGTCACCTTTTCTAGTTCTCAGAGTCTTAGAAATCTCTTCTTTTTCTAGGACCTAGCAAACTCTTGTGATCAAACAGAAATGGTCACCAAGCAAATGTTACCATTAGTTTAAAAAAAAGGCTCCATCTTGCACCTGGCAGATAATCTACAGTGGTTTGTCGAATTGAATATATTGCAGTATGTCCACATTAAAACTTGCCATTCCAAAGTGGCATGGAATTGGGTACCCAATTCTTGGCATCCTGACTGCCTTCTTGTCAGATTCTTGATTGTAGAAGCCATTATTAACCATGTACAAAACGCAGAACTGCAGACACCTTTGTGCTGCTGCAGGCTGCTTTTCTGAAATCCTTTGCTCCTTGACATCTCTGAGGATTACTTCCTCTTTGCCCCGGCCCTTATTTTCTTCCTACTGAAACTTTGCTTTGCATTTATCTTTTCCCCAGAACAAAGAAAACAAAACTGTTTCTGGGGAATAAAAGGCCAGCCCTCTGAGGTGATGTACTGCTTTCTTTACCAAGCCCAACTGCAGAACACTAGTGTCTAGAAGTTGAGGTGCCAACAATAAAAACGCCAGCCCCAGGATGTTTTCTGGAGATAGCGCTTGTGCAGCGATAATTAAGTTAGAAGGAACGACTAAATACAAATACAGCATGTACAGGTCATCATTTCAACCCAAAGGCCTTGGTAAGAGTCCACGGCACGTTTAGAAGGAAGTGCTCTCGTTGACAAGGACAAGCACAGTTGGGGTGCTCAGGTTCGAAGGTGAATAGGAAAAACCAAACGAGAGCTGGGAAGGACGGATAGCAATAGGAACCAGGAAAAAGAAGAAACGGTGAATTTAGTGGAGGGTGTAGACTGATGAGCAGCATTGCCTAGATACTTAACTCTTGTGATTAAATGGAAATCATTGATAAGAAACATTTGCTATCGGTTTTAAGACACGTCATAGAGACAATGTGGAGTCTTCTAAATGTAAGTAGTTAGACATAGTTGTCTAATGGTAACAAGGACAGACACCCTGTCCTAAAGTCCAGGCCATAACAATCATCCTAAAGTCCAGGCCACTGTGAACAAGGGTTATGAAAATATCCTTTTTGTATTTTAGTGATGAACACTCATGAGTTGAATGGAATTCAACACGGTCCACATTATATGGAACTTCTCACCATAATGGGCTGTGTTCTATGCTGGTAGTTCTATTTTACTTGGCACTGAAGAAACCTCCCTTTTCCTCTCCATTTGGGATTAATCCGTCCTTCATTTTCACTTACGTAGGCTTTCTTTGAAGCCCTATTTCTGCATTCATGACATGTTTTGTTCTTTTACTGCTAGCTGCTTATGGGCCCACCTCCTACCCTAAACCTAGAGTTCGGAAAGCTCTTTTCATCTTTGTATATAAAGCACCCCCATTTACTCAAGTAATGGCTGCAAAATTAAAAGGTAATTGGTTAGCATGAATGAGAAAGAACATTTCAAGGAGACTGATGCTTTACCTGAATATTGGGCTGCAGGAGATTTTCATGGAAGGATTTTTAATTGTACGGATGAAGTACAATGTACTTCAAAATTGTAATTTGTTGGCAGAGCAAAAGCCAATTGATAGTAAAAGGTACTAGAATTCCATAAAAAGGGGTGCTTTGGATACGTGAAGACAGGTGAAAATATTACCGTGTTCTCTGCTTTAACTGGATTATGGTTAAATGAAGTATTTACAGAAGAGGTCAATGTTTTCTAAATATATTAGCAAAGTTTGGGATATGTTTTGGGGAGACAGTGCTTCTAGATTTGTCTTATGAACGTAACTTTGAGGCATCCATAGGATGCTGCATAGCAGTAGCCCACACTGCACTGATATTAAAATGAAAAGACCTTGCAATACACTTTACTGAAAAGGTGGATTGGTTGAACACCCTCACCGGTAAAGGGCAAAGGACCTCAGAACACTTCTGCACAGTTTCGCATTTGAAACAACTCCTCGTCCTCACATTGCAGAGCAAGGGCAAGTAAGGGCTCTTGGCCGGAAGCTGAGAACAGCCTCATCACACAGAACGACACGGAGCCGGACGTGTAATCATGGTGTCTGTTCACAATGGTGCTCATCTGGCCTGGCGTCCCCAGCCTTCATTATGTTTTTGCTTCATTAGAGTGGAACTCTTACATTGGGCTTCAGTTCCTATTTCTAATTTGGGATGACGTGTGTTGTCTGCCTCATAACGCTTTACTGGTACCCTAAGCCCTCAATTTCCACTTCCAGTCCGTCAAATAATTCTCATTCCCAGAGCAAATCTGATAGATCTTTTCTTAGAAAGTTCTAATTGGTGGCTTTACTGAACCCACTGAAAATTAAAGAGACTGGAGTTAAAAAATTAATTTTCCTTGCCCACCGACAGCTGGGATTTAGGGGACAAGCAGGAGGTTGGCTTTCACCTGATTTCTGACCGCGATAGGAGCATTTTTATTGTTCTTCCCTGAGGCTCTGCAGTATTGCTGCAGGAATATCAGAGAACCAGAAAGTGGGGGAACCTGGGTCAGAGAGGGAAGAATCACTCCCCTTGGGGTTTGTTCTCCAGCTGGCCTCTCTCCGGGTGGCTGCAGAGCAGCAGGGGACACACAGGGGTGGACAGCCAGGCCTGGACCTACCTCGCAGCCTCTTCAGCCTCTGCTCCCGCCGCCTCCTCCGCACAACCAGCAGGAGCACAAACAGCAGCAAAACTCCCACCAGGATACAGGAGATGGTCACCAGCATCTTGAGCCCCTCGTTGGTCGTCAGCCCTTCTTCACTTTGGACAACTGACTTAATGAGTGGAGGAATTGTACCTGAAAGCAGGGCCACGGTGTTAGATGGCTATTAATGAAGACGGCATGGTGGAGCTTTTAGGGATGACAGGTTATAAATATCGCGCTGTGTGATCCAAGGGTGTCGGAGGTGATGAGAAATGAAAAGAATTCTTTCTTTAGGTCCTGGCTAACTTATTTTCTTGTTTATTTCCCTCCATCTGCCTGAACTTCCTACTTACCATATAGCACACATTTGAAAAGGGCTTCATTTTGTGACATACTGCTGAGCGCAGGCACTTGAAAGCATGAGGCCAGGTTCAGGGCTGACAAAAGCCACATGCCTTTACCCAGAATTAAATGTTCCCTTGACTGTCACCCATAGGACAATTGATAGAGACTATTTGAAAAAAACTACACATCAAAATGTTGGGCAAATGGACAGAAGAGCATGTGCAGGGAGAGGGTACTACATACCCCTGCATGAGGAGACTCAAATCCCTTGTTATTAGGTTAATTGCTTACTTTTAACACAGGTGTAAGACCAGATCTACTTCAACAGCTCCCATTTGAGGGTACAAGAACTACAGACAATTTTTCAAAGGGGACCCATCTAGGTTTCTAAAGGAGCCTACTTTTGACCAGGCATTGTTAAATAGTGCTACAAAATTCAGATTATTTCAAGTTATAAGGAAACACTGAAGGAAGTGAACTCTGAGCTGTCTTGAGCTGCCTTCTATCCAGATGCTGAGTACAATGGGTATAGAGATGAAAATGCAGGCATGCACTTTTTATGGGGCATGTATTTTGCTACCCTCCATTATAGAAGATGCTCCACCCTACTGCACTTTCCATGTACAACAAGGGCCAGAAAGTCAGCACTTCAGGAAAAAAGAATGCAAAACTAACAATTTTCCCCTGGGCAAAATGGTCTTTATCCCGCATTTAGTAAGTAGAGCAGGGATAACAGAATCCCCGTTCCTCTGTGATCTCTGCTAAAGCTAAGAAGAATGTTCTTCCTACTTTAAAGTGTTTTTGTGGAAACCAAAGCCTCCAAATGCTCCGAAATCCAGGGAGGAGGCACTTGGGATGCCCGTGAGGATGGGTCCGAAAGCCAAGACAACACAAGGACAAGTGGAAACATTTGGCTAAGGAAATTGCAGAAGAAGGAGTGAGATCGAGACACGGAGGACTCTGAACCCTGAGTGTTATGAATGCAGGCTGTGAATGCTTGGTTTTCCCAAGGTAAAAAGTTCTTCAGGCAGATGTGACAATAGAGATATTAAAGCTATCTATTCATGAGATTGGTCCAAAGAAATCTGTAATTTCTTACAAGGAATATATAAATAGGAATTCTTATTTCTTAGTGTAATAGTCGTTTCATACTTCCAAAATGTCAATGTAGCTTACAGGATTTTTCAAAATTTGGGATCTTGGATAAAGTGAGAAAATTATGTTTTCTTACAAGGCAAACATTTAAAATCTACAGAGTTCCCCGTGAATTAGAATCACAGTTTCCAATTCTATACATGAGTAGTTTCTAGTTAAATCATTAGCTGTGAGCATATCATCCATGTGCACATTTAAGCTGAGTGCCTGGGCATGTGCACATATTATAGAGAAGTTGGGGACCAGAGTGTGATATTGCAAGGCAATGATGTAAAGTAAGAAAGATACTTACTACTAAAATATATGCAGGTTGACATGATTTTGGTGCACCCTTCAGTGCTAAGTAAAGTGTCTGGTAAGTATCAAAGTTCTTTTCTTTGTAAGATCAAATAATTCAACCACATTACAGGGAGGGCCAACTTGGAAGTGCTCCTCTGCCTGTGGGTGATGCTCGGTCATGGGGACACCTCTGAAGAAGTCGCTCAAGAGTGAGCGCTATAAAATTAGAGAAAGGCAGCCCATGAAAAGCATTAGCCCTTGAAGAGAAAAGTTGTCTGGGATGGCATAGGCTATTCTAGGGCCACAGGACAGAGCCCCTGCAGAAGCCAGGACCCCAGCTGGTGTGACCAACCCTGGAAGAGCTTTCTGCTCAGGGTCTTCCTATAGCCCAGGGACCCAGGCCAGAAGTGCCAGGAAGAGCCTGGGCTCTGGCAGAGGAGGATGTCACGAAAAAATGACCTTGGACAGGAGATTGGGGGTAGGTCTACTCTGTGTGCCTCAAAGTGGGAAGAGTTAGTTATTGGTTATGTGGATATTATAAGAGAAACTGGCCAGATAAAAACCCCAGGCAACTTCACCTCATTAGCTCCTTGTGGTCATTTCTGTGGGTCCTTAGGTTCATGGCCATTCCTCTTAGCATGGCATATACTGTGCTCTAAGGAGGTGCCGGCTGGAGCTTTAATCAAGGGGCCTCCCAAATGCACAAAGCAGAGGAAGAATCACTCTCCCGGAGAGCAATCTTCTTTTCAAGGGCTGATGCTTTTCATGGGCTGCCTCTGTGTAATTTTACAGCCCTGGGTTATGAGTGACCTTCACTGAAAGGTGTCCCCACACAAAGCATCACCCAAGGTGGAGGAGAACTTCCAATTTGGTCTTGGCTCGGCTCACTGTGATAAAGGGTTTGGGTGTTTCTTGGTTAACTCATTAAATACTGTGGTCTAGCCTGACTAACAGGAAGCAAACAGAAGGCTCCCAGGAGAGTTACACTGGAGCTCCAATCCATCCTGATGAATTGCTGCTGTTTTTATCGTGCAATTAGAGCACCTAACTCAATCCTTGCTGTTCCCCTAGTGAGAAATCAGCATCTATGTGCTGCTACTGGGACTATCTAAATTTCCTTCCTACACTGCAGTCAAGGACACACTCCCTCCCTTTCAGCTTCACTGGGCTTAGCATTTTTTCAGTTAGCAATACATGGCCCTTGAGCCCAGAAAAATGAGTAAGATTTTCAACCATTTATTTCTGGTTGACTAATGTCAAGAGACACCTCACCTAGTTTTTGGAAAGTGAGTGCCGGCTGCAAGTGTGTGTGAGTATGTGTGTGTGCACGTGTTCATGGATTTCTATTATTATCCTGTTTCCATCAGTGGCCCTGCTCCTGCCCAGAGACTAACATAAGCTCCTTTACCATGGAAAATTGTTTAAACATATGCAGTTTAAGGGTGTAATGAGTGCAAAAAAGAAACTTGTTATATGGATTGGGATGAAGTGGGGAAAGGGGTGGGAGACAACAAAAGCAATGTTAGCTCATAGACATCCACACAAGCACAGAACCATATGGTCAAGAGTCCTTCAGCCCTAAGAGAAATCACTCCTGCCCCAGGACTTCCCAGTGAGACTCCCTATGGCCTTGAGTCTCTTATTTCTGGACACACAGTAATGGTCATCTGGATATAATGTACTAGGGAGCCCCAAACAGAGTCTACTGGATCTCCAAAGCCTAATAGGCTCCATGGGCACTGATCACACTGTGGCAGATGATGTTCGATGGGAGAAGGGCAGGGCACACATGCACATCCCCCAAGACACAAACGGGAGAGCCACGAAGCCAGCCAGCTTACTGCCATCGTAGTTCAGCGTGGCAAAGTTGGCCTGCTTCTCCGCACAGCCGGCGCTGTTGCACACCCGCATCTGCAGCTCATACCACGTGGCTTCCTGCAGGTCATACAGGATGTAGGACTTGGAGAGAGAGGTCCTCTGAGCTGTGGTCCACACCGTGGTCCCAAAGGGCCTGTACTCCAGTGTGAAGGAGGTGATGGGGCAGCCACCGTCATTCCAGCCGATGAGGTTCAGCCTCACGCGCGTGGTGTTGATGCTGGCGAACAGCTCCTGCTCCTTTGAGAACTGGGGCTCTGCGGGAGAAGGCACATGGAGATCAGCTCACAGGACCCATGGGGAGGCCATCAGCATCTTCATGCATTTCCCTCGGACTGCATCCTTCAGTGAGGTCAGGTGCTCAGTCCAAGTCTGGCTCACAGGCCACTGGCAACTTGTCCCCTATTAACAGACTTTATGGACCAACAGGCTTTCTCTAACCGTAAATACCCGAGTGTGTGAGGGGAAATTGCATGGGCAGGGGTTATTTTGGGATATCTTAGAGTTTCCTAAAGAACAAAGTGATGTTCACGTGTGGGTTTCCTTCTGTGCTTTGCACTGCAGTGTGCTGGGTTGACCTTTTTCCACCCTCATGTGGCGAACCGGACTCCAGAGAAGACAGAGTTGGGTTTGGGAAGGACCAGCAGATTTTCCTCCACATCCAGACACTTGGGTCTTAGAGCTCAGGGACCTAATGCATATATTTCTGCATAAATCAATCCCAGATCATTTAACTTCTTACCACTTATTACCTGAAACTCTGGCACCGAGCACAAATAATACCCGTGCCATCTCATCACTCGCTCTCCTGCCGTCTGACCGCAGCCCACTCACAGGACGCCCACGGCAGGGAAACCTTCGGAGACATCTCCTTACATTCCTACGCTCACACAGACCTGCATCATCCCTCCTTCTTTCTGGAGTTTCTGGGACAAAACCTTTCTCTCTGAATATTATTTGTTTGGGGTTCATCTCCTTGAAAGTCCACATTTTAGATTAAAAAATACAACTCACATTGAAATGTTAACAATTTACCCCATCGCTTTCCCTTTGAAAAGAGGGGGCTATGTGGCAATATGAAAATCATAGGAAGATGGGGGTCTGGGCTGGCTAAGGAAGGGCACCTCAAAACGTCTGAGAAGGCAAGGGTCATGCTTCATGGGTGCCCAGCCTTGGTAACTTATGTTGACACCAATGCCCTTGATTTTTAAATGGCATTCTTCTTTTTAACTGCAAATGAAACAAAAGAGAGGACCAGAACACTCTGTAATGTGCAGCCGTCCCTCTCATTATGCTGTGACACTGCTGAAGCCATTTGAGGAATGACAAAGTTCAGACACATAAACATAAAACATGACGGATCTTTTATGATTCCAATCTCCCCTACTGGCTAGGAAAACAGGACATTTAGAAGGGACAAGACGGCATACCTACCTTTTCCTAAGGTCTTTGCTTCTATGATTTCACTTATGCGCCCTGGACCCACTCCATTTTGGGCTGTCAGTGTGAATTTATACCAAGTCCCACATTTCAGATTTTCCAAGCGGTAGGAGCGCTCGCTGGGGCTGATCGGAAAGCTCCCCCATTGCTCACTGTTGTCTTCAGAATACTGCAGTATGTACCCTGCAGAGAATGAGAAAGATTCACATGAGCACTGTTCGCTTTCCATGGGAAGTGGACTGACGTTTACATTTTGTATGGGTCACAGAATGAACATTCTCAGAACTGAAGAATCTTCAGAGGGAACATTTTCGCTCTTTCTTATTCCAGGAAATTTAACCCAGCCTGGGAGAAGCACCATGATGTGTTGATTAGTGAGTCATTTGGGCCACACCAGACGTTATCACTGTGAAGTATTTCTGGATACTGTGGTCAAAATTAAACCACTTTTCTGCTCATTCTCTTCTAATAGCCATAGGGCAGCAGGGAATACTAAGTCGCTAAATAGCTGCCCCTCAGATCATACGGGCCTGAATCCTTGGGTGCACACACAGGCTGAAGCTGAGTTATTTTTGTGAGACCTGAATCTCTGGGAGAGAGGAGCAGAGATTTCCTCAACTGCTCCACTCTTCATGTACTCCTGGTCTGACATCCACAGACACCAGGAGAACCGGCTCTAAGCCTTGCAGCCATCCCAATATTCTGGCAGTAACCTGGCTTCTCTTTAGTTTGAAAAATTCCTCCAACAGTTCATTCCCCCACAGGACCATGACCTCTACTTTTACAACTACTAACGATAACTGTCCACTCTTGAGCACTCATTCCATGCCAAGTCCTGTCCTAAGCCCTTCGCTTACATTATTTCTGCAACCCTGTGGAACAGCGATGACTCTCCCACAGAACACATGATGACACTGAGGTCCAGAGCAGCCAAGTGGTGAGTCCCGAGTGCTGAAAGGAGGACTCAGACCCCATGGTCAGCCTGAAGCCCATGCTCTTCACCCCTGTGAATGCTGAAATATTCTTCCCATTAGCTCCTTCATTCCTGTTACCTGCAGCCATGTTCCTTCTCTGCTCTGACTAGCCAGCCTGGAATATAGTGTCTTTGCCCCAATGGGTTGGTACCTTCTATTCCTGCCCTGTGGAGCTCCATTTTAATACAAATAAAGTATTTCTTGCCCTCTGCACTAAAATGTGTCCTAACCTCAAACAGGCAGGTCTGCTGATTTCCACACCCCTCACATGGCAATCACTCACCTCTGATGCCTCCTTCTGAGGCCATGGTCAGTATTTTCCCACCTCTTTTCAGCCTTCCCTCCTCACTGGCCATAGCGTCCCTTCCTCCTGAGCCTTTGTGTTCCTCATCTGAGCTCTGCAAAGCTCCTTCGGTACCTGACAGGTGATACCTATGCACCTGCTCCCAGCCACATCCCAGCCTGTACTCTAGCCACCCTACACATTGTAGGTATTCACTTTCCTCCCCTTTCCACCCTCGAAGCCACCTCAAAACACTCCTCTAATCCTTGGTGATAGGTCTACATAGTTCCCTGTCTCCTGCTACCATCCCCAGTGATATCAGTGTCCATCAGTGTGGGCACAGAACTTACAGCACCTCCTGAAGATGGCAATGGCTCTGGCCACTACTGTGTTTCAGGGATGCTGGGTTATCTTTGTCTTGGAAACTCTCCCTCACTAAAACTGGCTTCATCCCAAAGACCCTGTGCTCTGATGCCGTTCTTGTTCCACCTTTCCCATGCTCTCACATAGGCAGAATCCAAGACTCATTTCATTTGAACCTGAAGCCTAGGGTCCCTTGAGTCCTTCCCTATGTGCCCCCATTTTTTTCCTGTATGAAGGTTCTCTAGTCAGCCTGGAACCTTTGGTAGGGCATTTCAACAAGGAGCCCAGTTTCTCCCACTCTTCAGACTTCCGGCCATGCTTATGTTACTGGTAATCTGTGATCCACTTTTCTTCCCAGCTGTCCAGCATCATTTAAGAAAGTCATTAAACTGTGTTAACTGTGACTCCTACAATCTGTGCTGTGCATCTGCAGCTGGGTCCTTGCAGTGTCTTGGCAATGACTTTGTTCATCTATTAGTGACTCCCTGTGGATGTCACAAGGTAACTGTTACAAATCTATCCCATGCTCTTCAAATCCACAGGCACATCCTCACCCCTGCAATGATCCCACTACTTTAAAAAATCACCTCACTTTTTCTTTCATAAGAAAAATAAAAAAAAGAAAGATCTTCCCTTCACCCATTGGAATGTCTATAAATGTTTAACAACTGGTTCCTTGGAGAGGAGAGAAATGGCCCTGATTTGTAAAATTTCTGATTTCCATGGTGAGGGAATGTTCTTAGTGGCCACTGAGTGCAAAGCTGGAAAGGGATGGGTGCCTCGCTCCAGGGAGCTCAAAGAGCTACCCCAGCACACCACTAATGTCACTCTGAAATGCTCCTGACTTCCAGTTTCCTTCTCAGCCTTTCTTCTCTCTCAGAAGAAAAGATGTTCTCTGCCTTAGGAAGTCTAAGCCTTTATTCTCTCTCCCCAGCCCTAGGACCTCCTTTATGGCTCAGGCCCTCTTTCCTGTATATCTTCTGTCTCTAGCTTAACTCCTCTTACCCTAGAACGACCATGCTCACTCCTTCCATATAAACTTCATTTAGGCTGCGTGTGGTGGTTCATGCCTGTAATCCCAGCACTTTGGGAGGCTGGGGTGGGCAGATGACCTGTGGTCAGGAGTGTGAGACCAGCCTGGCCAACATGGCGAAACCGTCTCTACTAAAAATATAAAAATTAGCCAGGCGCAGTGGTGTGCATCTGTAATACCAGCTACCGGGAAGGTTGAGTCAGAAGAATCACTTGAACCTGGGAGGTGGAGGTTGCAGTGGCCAAGATTTCACCATTGCACTTTAGCCTGGGTGACCAAGCTAGACTCCATTTAAAACAAAACAAAACAAAACCAAAAAACCTTGTTCATACACCTCAACTCTAAACACACTGCAAAGGCTTTGTGCAAATAGATTGCTTTATATCTACACTTGAGGTCCTCTGTCTTTTATTACCTTCTAAGTCAGAACAGTACCATGGTCATGCAGATGAATGACATCGTATTGACAAAACAGAAAAGAAACAGTGTGTACAATCTAAAAACAAGAGATACTCAATTATTTTCTTTCTTTCTTGCATTGTTGATATTTCGCTTTTTGAATGGGCATCCTCGGATGAATGATTTGAATTTTAGCAAATATGCTAAAAATAGAAGTACAGTTTACTTCTCAGGTAATGGAGGGATCATTTATGTGATATATATATATATATATATATATATATATATATATATATATATATATTTTATTTTATTTATTATTATTTTTTGAGATGGAGTTTCGCAGTTGTTACCCAGGCTGGAATGCAATGGCGTGATCTCAGCTCACTGCAACCTCCACCTCCTGTTCAAGCAATTCTCCTGCCTCAGCCTCCTGAGTAGCTGGGATTACAGACATGCACCACCATGCCCAGCTAATTTTTTGTATTTTTAGTAGAGATGGGGTTTCCCCATGTTGACTAGGATGGTTTTGATCTCTTGACCTCGTGATCCACCCGCCTCGGCCTCCCAAAGTGCTGGGATTACAGGTGTGAGCCACCGTGCCTGGCCATATTTTATTTTTTATGTGATATATTTTTTGGGGAGAATAAACTAACACATAGCAGTCATTTGCTGAAGACATGTCACTTATTGGCATGTGGATCACATGACTAATAAACTATTGTGGACAGTTTATATCTTCTTACCTCTGATAGAGCTGCCCCCGTTGTCTCCAGGGAGCCAAGAAAGGGTGATGGAGGAAGACGTGGTCTTGGAGACTGTAAGGCGAGGCTGATCTGGCGGAACTACAGAGGAAACGGGTTATAGAAAACAAGAATTAGTTTTTCACATCTTTAATTTTCCTGAACAGTCATTTACCAACTCATTTTTAACAGCCATTTATTAAAGAAGTGTTTTAGATTGCCAAAATATGCAATTCACTTCTGTCAAAATGTCTATTTAGTTGATATTCTGGGCTAAAGAGATAGAAAGGAGTGAATATTATTTTAAAAAAATTCAGCCACATTGCTACTTGGATTCATATCTCACTCATTTCCTCACCAGTTCTTTGACTGTCTGAGTTATTCATCACTAATTGCAATCTTCTTTAAACTTACTAAGGATACATGGATCATTTCACCATGCATTTCAGCCATGAAATTTAAATGAAAAAGATAAATGTCATCCACTTAGCAGTTCTGTTTCCTCAGGATGGAAAAGGGGAAGGAGGAGAAGAAGTAGCTAGTGGGAAAAAGAATTGCAAAAATCTTCACTTTCTAAGCGATTCCTCTAAGATGTAGCACACACAAACACACCCCTCTGAAAATCAAAAGCAGGCCATTGAACTGCAGAACATGAACTGGCCCCTCATCCAACAACTGCAGAGTATATACTGCTAAATAAGTCTGGGTGGGTCCTGTGACAGAAACACTAAAGAAATTCAGAATCAGGTTATCCAAATTATATAGAAAGCTTTGTCTAAAATTCCCTTCTCTTTTCCTCTGAGAGAAGCCTGATATATTGACCTACCTCTTTAGAGTCATAATATAGTGCCTGTCTTCCAATACGCCCTGGAATTCTCCTGACTTCAATTAACTTGAAATTCAAGATCAATTTTGCAGTATTTTAAGAAATATAGTTCTTCTCCTTTCCTTTCATCCCACTGAGAACGGTATTGATTTTATTTTTACTTGCTGTAATCTATTAACATGACAACCTAAATCCAAAGAGGCACACACTTTGATTTTTTTTCTACTAATAAAATATTGCTGAGCATACAAATCTGAACTCAATCAGTTATTGATTGGGATTTACACGCAATTTTAAAATGACAATCTTCTAAAATCTCACACATTTTTGTGTATGATATCAAAAAAATACTTAGCATTAAATACATAGCTGAATATTATAGCAACCTACTTAGAGCTCCAGTTACTGTCAGTTTTTACATACATTGCATATACAAATTGAGTTAATTAGCATGCATAAAAGACCACAATTCAGTCCTGTTTTTTGTTTGTGTTTTCTGGGATACACTTACACATATGTAAACAGTGCAATTAATGGAAGTTATGAAGAAGGACTTTTTCAGACATGCACGCATAAAGAAAAAAGAGACTAAGCATTCTGTATGCAAAGATGTTTTGTATCTTGTTATTATTTCTGAGGTTGTGAATATTTTATTTTCTTTGATTTGTTTAATTATATTTTGCAAAATAAACATATTGCTTTTTTCTGTAACATAAAACAGAAGTTAGCTCTTTATAAGGGCTGCTTTTAAAATTTCTTCAATGTTACTCTTTGCATACAAAGCATACATGTAAAAGATCGCATTAAAAAGAGCCCCCAAGTTTTGTACCTTGTACTTGTAAGTTTAGAATAATTTCGTCGGATCCCCAGTTGTTATTGGCCACGCAGCTGTAATAGCCAGAGTCTTCTGCTTTCACCGTGCGAATAATGAAGCTTCCATTGCTAAAGATGCTCCTCCGCCCATCAATCGTTACTAGACTGGGTGTCCCGTTACTGCCTCACAGGAAGAAAAATGCACAGATTAAAGAAATTACAATCCAAATTAGCTGAGGTTGGGGAAAAGCATAAAGACTCTCTGTGAAGCAAAGAACACATTTGGAAGTTTCATATTTCTTGCATTATGAAAGATCTAAGGTATATTACATAATGAAAACGATCAACAGCTGAAGGTTTCCTTTGTAAAAAATGTTATGTCGAAGATGAATCTGTGTCAAGGGCCAGATTCTGGCTCGTCAGTGGGCTCCTAATCCCTGCCAGAGACCGATAGGTCTCTCCCTACTCCATTCTGTGGGCATTGGAGATGTCTTCATTTTGGCAATTCTGGGAATTTCTTCTATAGGCAGAAGTGCCAGTTTGAACAAATCGTATAGGGGAAACTAAATCTTGGGATCATTTTTAGATTCACTTAAAGTCACAATTATTCATGATTTTGACATGAAAAACGACATGTGATATCTCAAGAGAGTGACGAGTTTACCCGCATATAAAAACAACTGTGTGGCCATCATAACGACTGCTCCGGTGGCAGATTGTCCAGTCCTCTGGGGTCATCCCCACAACAGGCAGAACACCAGCCTGACCTTGGGAGCTACATATTTCATTTGGATGAGCCAACTTTAAATGCATGAGAAAAGTGGTCACTAAACTAAGCCATTATTTCTACAGTTTGGTCACTACAGCATGCCATTACGTCTACAGTTTATGCCTTTTAAGTGCTCTTGCTTGAAAATAGGCATTTTTCTGAAGCCATTATATCACATTTCTATGCCCATAAATAAATGTTCAACCCTTTACTTATATCCTAATTTCTTCTCCTGAATAGAAACAAAGCACTTAAAAAAGTTATGTGGATAGAATACATCTCACTCACTCTCTCCCTCTATCTTGGCTCCTATTATTTTAATAATTACTATAAAGCATGGAGAACCAGATTTTAAAAGAGCAAAGTACTAATGTATTAAATTTCTTAAAGTTATTTCTCAGGGTATTTGAGTTAGGGATAGTTCACTATCTTTGAAGAAGAGATAGGTGTTAAGTCACACAACAACCTTCAGTACATTCATCTCAGTTACATAGACAATTTACTTGATAGGGTAGAGCAAACTTCCACAATAATTATTAAGTTGGTTCAACTGTTTTCCTTGCAAGCATTCTCTCATGAATTAAAAGGCTCTGAACTAACAGAGGGTTGATACAATAAATCAGACCCTTTCAGTGCTAAGGCTGAGATTCCTTCCCTGCCTTCATCTCAGAAGAATCGGTAGGTTTCCTGGAGTTTTCACTAATATAAATAAATAAATAAATAAATAAAAAGACCACTAGACCCAACCAGAGTATGTCAGATGTAATCTCTTAGAGTTTCACTGAAGGCATACATTGGGTTACTGGTTACCTGTCTTTCATCCATTTGACCGCAGGAGAAGGGTCCCCGACAGCCTTACAAGGCAAGACGATGTCTTTCATCCATGGAGTAGTCACTGTCCCACTGAAGGTCAGGATTCGTGCAGGAGCTGAGGAAGCAAACAGAGTTGAAGCCTGATTACTCTGCAGGTGTGTCTACACAGAGGCCAACATGACCTGCTCAAATAGGGCAATACCCAAAAATTGATGTGAAGCCAATTCACATTACAATTGTCAATGCTACTCTCTGGTACCTGGGTTACGAAGAATTTTCATTGTAAGAACACACAACTAGCAGAAAATTTCCACTGTAGCACTTTTCTTTCTTCTATTGACTAAACATGAGTCCAAATTAAGTATTTGGGGCTTCATAAGCCAAGCAGCTCCAAGCTGTGTTTTCTATGAGCCCAATTATTTCTCAGAGAACTTTATGAAGCAATTTATCTCAACACAAAAACTGCTCATTAAAATATACTTTAATATCAGAGAAAGTAGACAATACAAAACACAAAGGCTCCAAAGACGGGAGGGAGTAAAACTGGAACAAGTTCACTTATCAATTTCCTAACTGTGTTATAACAACTTGATCTTCAGGACACACATTAAGGAGAATGGACATTTTCAGAGTGACCTCTCTAAAGAACAACCATTTGCTTGGGACAGTGATTCAGATGCCCAAACAGTAGCATCTGCCAGGGGCATTTGGTGCTGGTGGCCCCAAGGTAGCAGGAAGTCCTAGGAAACAGAGAAAAAAGCCCAGGGTAAACTTGCCTTGAAGACCAGTGTGTTCAGCAGTGAGAGGTTCTAGTGCCACCTCTGTCAGTGAGTCATAAAAGCTGACAGGGACACCACACAGAAGTCTTCAGAGGAAAACAATCTGCTCAGTCTTTGCCATACATTGGGACACTACTTTCTGGGGTGTGAACAGGATCCAGGGGCTTCTCCTGTCCTTTGTTTTAGCCAGCATACCTCAGATGCTGTCACAGAGCTGGGGACATAGAGGAAACAGGTGCCCCTATGGGAGCTCACCCTCAATAGATGCACAGACATGAAAACCACAGGTGGAAGGTGGTATTGAACTGTTTGGAGCCCATAACAATGGGACCATGTGAGACCCCTGCACCACTTCTGGGTTGAGGGTTTGCACCAGCAAAGGAAGGTGCAAGGGAAGGTGGGGAGAAGGCTCCCTGAGGAAAGCTCTGGATTGAACCCATCCAAATGCCCACATCTCCTCTCACTGGCTTCAAAATCCACTTCTTCCATAGTTTTCTTCATCTAGAAATCATGCCTCCACTTATGCTAACTCACATGAGAATTTGGGCGTTCATTCTTGCTATCTCCTTCTAAGCCTTCCTCCGTCTCTGCCACTGAGTTCCCTCCGCTATGCATCTACAACACAGTAAGGGCCTTAGGCTTGTCCTCTCAATCCTCTTCACTATTCTGCTAGTCCAAGCCTCACAGCCTCACTGGCTGACCTCTCAGTCTCCTGGTTGGGCGCCTGCTCTCCTCATCCTTCCCTCTCTGCAGTCTATTCATGACAGAGACCAGGGTGGTCTTAAAAAGCACACCTGCCATTAATTGTAAGAAAGGCACCATTTAATTAGGATGTATATAAAAAGGGAAACTAGGTGTGAGGTAAATGGGAACTCTCTACTGTCATCACAATTTTTCTGTATATCTAGAACTGTTCTAAAAAGTAAGGTTTATCACACACACACACACACACACACACACACACACACACACACACGAAGATCATGTGCCTCCTTTGCTTAAAAGCCTATACTGTCTCCTTATTTCTCTCTTGGGAAAATCTGAAATCCCCAGCACAGTGTTGAAAACCCAGCATGGTCAGGCCCCTCCCTTCCTTCCCAGCATCTCTGGGACCACTGCTCCTTTCCCAGACCCAGCAGGGTCCAGTATCCTGGACCTCCCACCTAAATCTTTCCTTGCAGGAGCTTCTGACTACTCCCTCCTTCCCTCTTCACATAACTGCCTTAGCTTGTTCTCAGGGTCCAAGTACATTCTCCTTCTGACACTGCAGGTGAGGTCCTTTCATGCTATTTCTTTATAGCACTTACTGCAATTTGCCATTATGCATACACTTTTGTGATGCTTTGTTTACTGACTGTATTAGTCTGTTCTCATGCTGCTAATAAAGACATGCCTGAGACTGGGAAATTTATAAAGGAAAGAAGTTTAATGGATTCACAGTTCCACATAGCTGGGGAGGCCTCATAATCATGATGGGAAGAAAGTGAGGAATACAGGGCACATCTTACATGGTGGCAGGCAAGAGAGCATGTGCAGGAGAACTCCCCTTTACAAAACCATCAGGTCTCATGAGACTTACTATCATGAGAACAGTGTGGGAAAGACCCACCCCTATGACTCAATTACCTTCCATTGGGTATCCCCCATGACACGGGGGAATTATGGGAGCTACAATCCAAGATGAGATTTGGGTGAGGAGACAGCCAAACCAGGTCGTTGACTGGTTCCCCACATAACTGTAAGCTCCAAGAGGTCAGGTAGTTAACACAGCTCTTAGATCATCTTTAGACTCCTCTGGGCTCTCTAAACCCTTCTTTCTTTTCCCTAGTGGGTCCATGCCTTTATTCTAGACAATAGGATGTTAGTAAAATCATGTATACACTTCCATATCTGGCTCATGAAAATCTCTCATCAAACCCTCCATACTCCCTTCTTCCCTCATCAATGTAGCTGTAAATGAGGAAACCAAGGGTTGTAAATTAAAAGGTGGAAGAGACCTGGATCCCTGAATTACCATGTGAAACAGGCCACCCAAGAGAGCCCTGACCAAAAATATCCTAGTTAGACTATGTTATTATGTGGAGCCACTGAGATTTAGGGGACATTTGTTTCAGCAGTCAGCCTCCCTTGACCAAAGCCTCTGTGTCCCCAGCATAGTCCCTTACATACAACAGACACTCAAAATGACTTCTTAAATGACTGAAGGACATTGAATTTCCCCAGACAAGGCCTGCTTCTATGGGAGTTTTCAATTGTTCCCCCACTGAGGAAGTCATACCCTCCTGCCCTAGCCAGGCCTTTCTGGCTGTGTCTAGAGATAGACCTTTGAAAGCACAAAGGACATGAAGAAATATTATTGCTGATCCTACATGTTTTGTTGTGGTTTTTTTTTTTTTGAAATGCTATAGCTCAGTCTTTATGTCCAACATTTTCCTTGGTAATCATCATTTTCTCAGTCTTGGGGAGTGGCTGGATATCATGACCAAAGAGTGTAATACATAAAATAAGTCCCCCAGTTTATTTCCCTTACCAACTTATTTATTTTCTATCTGTATTTGAGCTCAAAACATGATACCCCTCTTTCCCCCGCCTCACTGTTTTATTCTGCCTTTTTCTTAACTATCTCATTAAAAAGCGCATTATCAAGAGAATTCTTGGAGTTAAAATTGGAATCTTGGGGTGTTTATTCTTCCCTTTCAGGCTCTCAGAGGACATAATAGTAATAAGTGGCCACTATTCCACAGCCCCAAATCAGGGGCATCTCCTGCTGGCCTGGAATTGTGTTGTAAGGGAATTGACTTATTATGAGTGCCAGTTTAGGGGGTTCCTTGAAACACCAGATAGCAGTGATTACCAGAAGAGTAAGAACGTGTCTGCATGTGCTTTTTAAGGACCTGTCTAATATATAAATGTAAATATGTTATATTTACTTTAAGGAACTTTTTATTCTTTGCTGACTCCTACTTCCTGCTGTTACCTAAAATCTTTGCTTATAGCATTCTATCAACAGATAATGATTTTCACATATTTTTAAGCTTGCAAATTTCATAGACTATAAAACAGACATTTCTCATTAAGAAGTGTGATATCTGATTTTGATGAAAGTAGCACATCCTTGTGAAAATGCCATGTAATAATCTTCAGCTACTCCAAGGTGGGGAGGGGGGCTCCTTTCCTCATTTTCATAGATACTTCCATTGTAAGGACACTCATTCTCAGTTCTGTGTTTACTTCCAGGGGATTCCTTTCCCATGGTACAGAAGCTCAGAGCTTGCTAGCCATAAGCTTATTTCTTGAGCTAAAATGTGATGTTCTGGTTAATTTGATTTTTAGGGCAGTGTAAGTTTTTTTCAGATAAAATAGAGACTTAAAAACATTACAACAGAAAATAAAGTCCATACCGCCGCTGCCTACCTTTTGCTAATGGCTCGACGGTGATGATTTCACTGCTGTTGCCTCTTCCAGCTGAAGTCACGGCCACCACCCAGACGCTGTACTGACGATTCCTACTCAGGTTGGGAATTCTGTAGGAAAATGAGTCAGGGGAGGCCTCAAACTCGCTGATCACCTGTGAAAGGAGACATAAATGTTCCCACATTCAAAGAACATGTGGCAAAAATGGATTTCCCAAAGGAATAGTCATGAACATACTAAATATCATAACAAACAAAACGCACAACTCACTCCCTCTAAAAGGTTGGCTCTGCGGTACAAAATGTAATAGGTACGTTTAAGTGACCCACCATCTACATTTTTCTCTGCAGCAGCTTTGATGGCCTCCAGTAAGTAATTTACTCCTTTACATTACAGGCCACAGCACTTCTGTATTTGGCTGAGACAGAGTAACAAGAACCAGATTTACTCTCCCACACGAAACAGCTGAGGAACACATGCTGTATATAAAACAATGGTTCTAAAAGCATTGTACATCAGGTAATAAATGACAGATCCCCTCTGAGAGAAGGGAAACAAATGAAGAAAACCCCACAATCGCAGAGTTTTTGCATTTTTTAGTGTAGTATAAGCTGTATTTCAGATAAAATAGAGAGCTCTGCCTTCTCAACTCGGGAGCCTGGCATCCTTTCCAAGCCGAGGAGGCAGAGCTGAGAGCCTGAAAGAAGCTAGAGTTCACAAGGAAGAGCATGAGAAAGAGAGCTTCACACAGAGGGCAAGCTCTGGAAATTGAAGAGGGTCCGACTTGGGTATTCAGCTGAGCAAATCCATGGATGCATGTGAGAAAACTACCCAAGTCAAGGGAAAGAACCACCTAAAAGAATTGGAGGTCACGGTGCCTAACATTCACATAGGGCTGGGAGGAGTGGCTGTTACCACCAGTTGGGCTGGAAAACATCAAGATTCCTGGAGCATTGGATATAGTGCATAAGGGTCTTATCACAAAGGTTGAAAATAATTAGCCCCAGAATGAACACCACTCTAGTCTTTCCTTAAAAGCAAGACTTAGAGAGAACAAATTATTCCTTCGTAACTTAAATGTATTCAAAAATGAAGGTCAACAATATTTACAGAATTTATAGAAATTGAAACATCTAGTACTCCAAAAGGTAAAGTTCACAAAGTTTAACACCTAATACAATATTTCCACATACAAATAACCCACATATCTGTCAACTGATGACTGGATAAACAGAATATGTCATAGTCATACCATGGAGTGTGTGTTAGTCTGTTTTCTCACTGCTGATAAAGACATACCTGAGACTGGGTAATTTATAAAGAAAAAGCAGCTCAATGGACTCACAGTTCCACTTGACTGGGGAGGCCTCACAATTATAGCAGAAGGGGAAAGCATGTCTTACATGGTGTCAAGCAAGAAAGAATGAGGTCAAGTGAAAGATCATCAGGAGATCATCATCAGATCTCATGAGACTTATTCACTACCATGAGAACAGTATAGAGGAAACTGGTCTCATGATTCAATTATCTCCCACCAGGTCTCTCCCACAACACATGGGAATTATGGGAGCTCTAATTAAAGATGAGATTTGTGTGAGGACATGGAGCCAAGCCATATCAGAGTGTTATGAGATACTAGAAAGAAATGAAGTACTGATAAATGCTATAACCTGGATAAATCTTGAAAACATTATGCTAAGTAAAAGGACCCAATTACAAGAAACCACACATTGATGATTCCCTTTATGTAAAATGTCTAGAATAGGCAGATCGATAGCAACACAAATTAGACTGGTGGTTGTCAGGGGCAGGGTAGGGGAAGAGGAAAATTGGGAATGACTGCTAATGGGTGTGGAGTTTCTTTTCAGGGTGATGAAAACATTCTAAAATTAGATAGTGGTAAGGGTTGCATAACTCTGTGAATATACTAAGAGCCACCAAATTGTTGAATTTAAAAGTGAATGACATCTCAATAAAGCTGTCATAAAAATTTCCAGGAAAACACAATTCATAGAAAAGAAATAAATCAATCAAAATTGACCCATAATTGGGACAGACATTAGATTTATGCAAACAAGGGCAATGAAGCAGTTGTAATTGTATTATAGCTGTATAACTGTATATATTCAAAAATTTAAGTAGATACAATACAAAAAAACCTAAGTCAAACTTGAAATAAAACTATAATGCACAAGATAAAAAAGACACTGAACTTGATTAGCAGCAGAATAGACATTGCAGGAAAAATGATTAGTGAACTTAAAGATGTGAAAGAAAAATAAATCTTGGGGCCCTCAAATCACTAAGCTAAAGGGAAAAGTCCGGCTGGGAACTGCTTATGGCAAACCTGCCTTCCGTTCTATTCAAAGTCATCCCTGTTCACTGAGATAAATGCATATTTGATTGCCTCATTTGGAAGGTTAATCAGAAACTCAAAAGAATGCAACCATTTGTCTCTTATCTACCTATGATCTGGAAGCCCCCTCCCCACTTCAAGTTGTCCTGCCTTTGCTTCAGGTTGTCCTGCCTTTTCAGACAGAACCAATGTTCAAAAATTGATTGATGTCTCATGTCTCACTAAAATGTACAAAATTAATCTGTGCTCGGACCACCTTGGGCATATATTGTCAAGACCTCCTAAGATGGTGTCATGGGCACATGTCCTTACTTTGGCAAAATAAACTTCCTAAATTGACTGAGACCTATCTCAGGTATTTGAGGTTCACAAAGACATATTAATAAATTATGCATAGAAAAGAGAATATAAAAGTTAACAGGGCATTAGTGAGCTATGGAAAAATATCAAGCTTCCTAACATACATGTAGTGGAGTCACTAAAGGAAGGGACAGAGACAGGATCAAAAAGAGGTTGTAAAAACAGTGGTAAAAAATTTCCAAATTTGATGAAAACGGCATCCCATAGAGCCAAGATACTCAGTGAATTCTAGCCACAAGAATATTAAAAAAACTATACCAGGGAACATCATAATCAAACTACTCAAGAGTTTTTGTTTCAGTGCTAGAGAAATAATCTTAAAAGTAGCAAAGAAAGTGCATGTTATACAAGGGGCAATAAAGATACGTATGGCAGCCAATTTCATTTGAAAAACAATCAAGGTATAAAGACAGTGGAATGATTTCTTTCAAGTACTAAAAGAAAAAAAATCAACCTAGAATTCTATGTTCAACAAATGTATTTCAAAATGAAATTGAATAAAGACTTTTTCAGATAAACAAAAAGTTGGAAGAATTAATCACCAGTAGGTCCATATTACAAAAAGTGTTAAAAAAAAGTCCTATCAGCAGAAGGAAAATAATATCAGATACAGACATAAATGTACACAAAGAAGTGAGAAAAGGAGGTAATTACATAGGTAAATTTATGTGGTCTTTCTTATTTAAATATTATTAAAATATGGTTGATAGTTAAAAACAATAATAATGTAATGTAGGCATATCATACGCATAAAAGTAAAACATTTAACAATAGCACAACATTTGGGAGGAAAAAAATGGAAGTAGATGATTGCAAGTTTTTTTATACTATCTGCAAAGCGTGTAATACATATCCAAAAGCATATGTATCTGCATATACTTGAAAGTACTCATGATGTTAAAAGCATAAGCTGTGAATCCTAAAGAAATTGCTGAAATTAAAAAATATAGCATAAAATAAAGCTAATCAAGTAACAAAATAAAATGGAGTAAAAAAAAAATCCAAAGAAGGCAGAAAAAGAGTTGCAAAGGCAGCAAGTAGCACAATAACAGAACTCAAATGGCACCACCACAGATTTAACCACGAACATATTAATAATAATTTTAAGTAAAAATGATCTAAATATATTAAAGGCAAAGGTTGTCAGACCTGATATAAAAGCCATATCCAACTGTACGCTGCTTACAAGAAATGTACTTGAAGTATAAAAACACAAATAGGTTAAAAATAAAGGAACAGAAGAGATATCCTATGATAACACTAATGAAAAGGAATATGGAGTGGCTATAGAAATATCAGGCAAAATAGGTTTAAGAGCAAAGGATATTACCAGTAATAAAGAGAGAAATTTCATAATGGTAATATGGGTCAGTTCATCAAGGGAACATAACAATTCGAAACATTAATTCACCTAATATTCACCGACTATTCAAGATATGAAACTTGGTTATTAGGTGAATAAATGTTTAGGATTTATTACTACATGAAACAAAACTAAGAGAACTTCAAGGAGACATAGACCTAGATAGGTCAGAAATGTTCCTCGAAAAGCCATGCGGAGCAGGTGGAGCTGGCATTAGATCCATTTTATAACCAGGAAACTGAGGTTCAGAGGAAGGAAGTGATTCACTGATGTCACAATGCCAAGCAAGTGCAGAACAATGGCTCAAGCTCAGGGCTTCTGGTCCCAAGTCTGGTGCTGTTTCCTCACACTCCATGCTGTCAGTTATAGGTGACCCAAACAACAAGGACTTACTTTACCCTTGCTAGCTTTTCAATAAGCCTTACATGCCTCAGCAGGCTGTGTAAGTTACAATACCAGTCATGCAATTAAACAGGCAATTTGAATCTTCACTATATCTCTTGTCATACAATCTCATGCTTCCTCAACAAAAAATAATGTCAGAGAATTACTAATTGTCAAATATTTAATTTATGGGTATACAGTATCAGATGATTTGCAGAGACTCTTGCACGGATTCCTTACACACCTGTCTATAATCTAGCATGCATGTGCATGCGTATGCACGCATTTACACCCCACCTCCACCCCTCCCACTACAACACTACAGTCATGTCTTAGAGTAGTACGGGAAAACTAATCCCTCTAGGAGTTCAGAGGGAATTTGGCCTGTTTCCTGATGATCCAAAGGGAACAATCCTGAGACTGCATGCTCTTGCATTGTGTAATTCTCCAAGGCTATGTCACTGCCAAATTAATTTTGCAAAGCTTAATGATGTGCAAATTATAACAATTGCTCTTATTGAACATTAAACATCAGAAAAGCGTTAAGATATATTTATAAAGATCTTTTTTTCTGTGTAGACAACATAGCTTTTAGTTAAAACTCCATACTTACCCTGTTGACAAGATAAAATTGGTTCTTGATTACCTCCAACATACACATTTTATTTAACTTTTGCCTGTATGGCTAAAATGATGCATGGCTAAAATCGACAATAAAATGTGATTTCTTATGCAACAAGATTTGTTTCTTAATTTGTATAGAAAACTAATCAACAATTGAAGTAAAAAAGGTAAATTCGTAGAAACTTCCTTCATTTCTTTATAGGTTAGGATGAAAAATAATAAAGTTAACCTGTTAGTGGCTCCTATTGGTTATTTGGGCCAAGTCAGTTGCACTGATGTCACCACACTTTGATGCCACTGTGTGTTCCTCTGATAACTGCTACTATTAGGCACCATTTTCCTGGTCTCAGTAGAAGACAAGCAGAAACTTAACAACTAAACAATTTAAGCAATCAGAGTTGATTCATTTTCTTTAGAGTATATGTAACTGGATATTAAAGTTGATTCTCTGTTCTCTAGAAGTTAAAGCAATGATCTTAAAGTGTGAGAACGCTCCTAAAGATGCCAGTACCTTCTTTCCTTTCCTAACAAGAGCTGTGAGGCCACCTGGGGAGGACTTGCTGGTTCTGATGTTTTGTCAATTGTCCATTTCCGGGCTCCAAGAGATGTTGGGGCAGGAATAAGGATTTTCTGTTGAAAAAGGTCTGTGTGCATTCCCTCTTACTGGTAGAAGGCGGCTTTGAGCTCTTGGGAACCAATTGGAAAACTTGGAGTCTGAAGGACACAGAGCTTGGTAAGTGAGTCACATCTGAGAAGGCTAACGGCGAGCCACCGTGACAGAGGTTAGCCCAGCTCACAACAGGAGAGGAGGCTGGGCTGGACTGGCCACCCCTTCCAAAGTGAAGTGGGGTGGATGCCTACAGGTGGACCCTAGATGAGAGAGCAAGCCTGGTTATCTTGAAAAGGAGACCCACAGGCATGAGACACCTCCAACAGAGGGATGCAGTGCAAATTATATTGTATTTGTTGTAAACAGAATCTTTACCTATGGATTGTGTGTAACTTAACCGTTGTTAACCATTTTAAGAAGTGGTAAGAGAAAAAAAGAAAAAAATGAGTAAAATGGGAAAAAATGATCAGACATTCTCTCAGTATAGTATAGGCAATCTAGTTGATTAAATCCTTTTCCTTAATGCTCAGCCAAAAATGCTTGTTCTGAGAAGAAGGGATGATAAATATCATCTCCTTATGAAACATTTTTCTCCATATTTTAGTAAGTTAGAATAGCATGGACTGTATTTACATTTCATTAATTTCTTTTTATTGGATACCAGATTTTCCAACACAACAATCCAATAGTGTATAAATTGACTTGCTAATTTCTATATGCATATTTTATTACATAGTACTGTCTTCCAAATACAGGGAATGTTCAATGAGAAGGGGTCAATTTGATTTCCAGATTCCTCCTGATATATCAGCTGGATTGCTGTTTCAGAGACTGTATCATTTTTATTAAAGGAAGAAAGCAAAGCTTCACTATCAAGGATGACAGATCAACACTGAGGTGTAAAGAGGGGCAAAGTCACAGTGGAGCTTCTCAGGGATTAATAAAACAAATGTGGAAATCTCGGGGGGGGGCAACAAAGACACTTTTCTTAATATTTAAGTATTTCATTTTCTTCAGGTAGACTTTGAACTCTCAAATCTCATCTTCTTTAGAGTTAAGACAGAGGTATCAGTCATCCTAGATTTTGTTTTGCCTAAAGTGTGAATTAATTGTGAGTGGACTACAATAATTGTACTATTTGTTTTAAGAGAAGATGTAAGCGTTCCTTTGTGACCTGTGGAAATACAGAAACAGTCAACATTGCAAAAGTGCAGCCAGGCATGGACTTGAGGGATTTCATCCCCCACATCCCTGAACCAGAATGCCAGGAATTGTGCTCCACGGCTTATTTTTAATCCCTGCTCTGTCTATGCCCAGCTTGAGGAAGTGGATGGGACATTTGTGGACTGGGGTTGCCAATTATTCTGCATCTGTCATAAATTCCTGTTGGCCAGCTGTGAAGAAAAGCTTGTTATTTCTCATCTAAAACGTGTTTAAACATGTTGGCTCTATCCAAATTGAGAAGTAACCCAGCATTTATTGTTAATTAATCACTTCTCAACTGAAATGGCTCTAAGTGGCTGCCAAGTTACTGATTTCTTGGTCCACCAGATAACATGTGGCATGATAACAGGGCTCTCTGTAGCTCAGCGGTCCCCAGCCTTTTTGACAGAGGGACAGGTTTCATGGAGGACACTTTTTTCACAGACGGAGGGACATGGTGGGATGGGATGGTCTCGGTATGAAATTGTTCCACCTCAGGTCATCAGGCATTAGTTGGATTCCCACGAAGAGCATGCAGTATAGATAGATCCCTAGTACTAGTCTGTGGTCTGGGGGTTGGGGACTCCTGCTCTACTGATGTCATGTAACAGGGACAATCCAGAGTGTCCTCAGGAGAAGATTTGGATATTTGGTTTGAGGATGCACACTTAAAACATAAAATATGCATGTTGCTTATGTAATGAAATATCACAAATACTGTTCTTTTTTTTTTTTTTGAGATGGAGTTTCGCTTTTGTTACCCAGGTTGGAGTGCAATGGCGTGATCTCGGCTCACTGCAACCTCTGCCTCCTGGGTTCAGGCAATTCTCCTGCCTCAGCCTCCTGAGTAGCTGGGATTACAGGCACGCACCACCATGCCCAGCTAATTTTTGTATTTTTAGTAGAGATGGTGTTTCACCTTGTTGACCAGGATGGTCTCGATCTCTTGACCTTGTGATCCACCCGCCTTGGCCTCCCAAAGTGCTGGGATTACAGGCGTGAGCCACTGCGCCCAGCCCCACAAATACTGTTCTTACGGTGGACTGGTCATGGTTTTTACTGTGGCAGGTGGTGAGGGGCGGGTTAGGCAGACATCTCTGCATTGAAAGTATGGAGTTCTGTGGAAGAGGGATGAAGGTAGAGTTATAGGACCCCATGGGCCAGCCATAGAAACCTCCTGGACTACAGTTCTCTCTTTTGGCTGTGGGAAGAAAATCTAGGTAAAAGTTCTTAGCTCATGCCTCGTAATAGGAAGGGCTTGTAAATAATTGCTGAGTTTCAATTCAGGGTCATTTACTGAGTTCAGTTGCAGTATGTAGATTATAAGGTAAGTTCCTGACCCCAAGGAGCAAGAAATGGTCACAGCCTGGCAAACAGAAGATTAATTTAAAATGAGGCACCATAGAAGTTTGATGAATTCCTACTAAAATTTAGATATAAAGTCATTTGAATGTTTTTCTAAAGCCAACCATGTCATAGTTGAAGACATGGATGAATATTTACAAGATGCCTAAAAAAAATGGAAACTTCACATATTTGTTTTAAAAAATATTTATAGCAAGGTTTTACAAGACGTCTGACGTCTTTGCCTCCCCAAAGCTGTATCCAGAGTGGAAAATACAGTTAATGGGATAAATCTTGTGAGACCCAAGCCAGACCGTTCACATTTCAAGTATTTTGTCTTGGTGTGTTACTGCTTTAGGTCTGCGGGGTAGAGTCATGGTTCCTAAGGAACTAAACAGTGTATCGTTTACCCTTCCAGCCACAAGAGCCTAAGGGCTGCAAGAAGGTTACTTTTCTCCTAGTGCTTCAGTGCCAACCCACAGAAAGTCTGGGAACAACATCCTCTAGACCTGCCTTCCTTCCAGTTATTTTTGCCTTATGGTGTCGAGGTAATATTTTTCATTTCATGTGTAAGATACTATTGACCAGTAAATAAGACATGATTAGCCATAGTGAGGCACTTTAAACACTCTTTGGTCATGTCTATAAAACCAGATGTTTACCCAATAATTGCCACATTCATTTCCAAATCCCTCACATTATTTTGCTCTTATAAGATCTTGCAGAGCCCTCTCTAGTCCTCTCAATCAGGGGCCAAGTCTGGCCTTTGTCTTTTATAGCCTTTGCCTTTATTCCATTGTGGGTTATGGTCTTTCATGCGCTTACTGCATCTCCCTGGGGGTCAGGCTCCCTGACCCATCCCTCTACTCACCCATCCCTCTACTCACTCTGCAGGGAGTCTGGGTCAGAGTATTGCTTAGGACTGGGACTCAGTGACAAGTAACTGAAATGGACTGAAGAAATTCTTGTTGTATTAGGTGAGTTTAGTAATGACCTAGAAATGATTTGATTACAATAGAAAATAATGAGTAGAAAATGACTACAAAGCCATAGGCTGTTTGTGTCAAATTATTCAGCCTGTCTGATATAAAAACAATTTTACTTTAAAAAATTTCAATTAACTTTTTAATGAAAAACTAATTCTATCAAGGAAATGTGGTGTTTTAAAAAGCTCTGATAGCTAATTATTAACATGCAATTAAAAAAACTTGAAGGCTGTGATTTCATAGATAGAATGTTCACAGCAGTGAAAAAGAAATTCCCCCGAAGCAATAAACAAAATTGATAGCTCTTTTAATTATAGGGTAAGGGCACTTTCAGAATGCTTAACATCTTTCTGTTTAGTGGCAGAGAAATGGCCTGCATTCCATTAAGAATAAGCAGTTCACTGGATCAATTTAAGATTTTAAAACATTCTTATGTATAAGTCTATTGTGATCTAATTTCCATTTTATTTCACTGTTCCCATCTATGAAAGAAGACGTCACAGCAGAAAGATCTTCCTATGGGCACGGGTTGAGGGGCCAACATTGGTAGAAATGGGAGAATAGCCACACAATTCTGGTAGTTTCCTCTGCCTTTTACTGAGAGTACTGTAGATACCACAATATATATGACTATATATATAACTATATACATAGACTATTGGCTACTTTGAAAAAGCCTTTCAAATATAAAATATTTTATTTTTTGGCCCTCCAAATATAAAAGTTATTGCTATAATGTTTTGCTACTGTATTAAAGCTGATATCCAGAAAAGGCATGAGAAAAACTAGTTTCTTGATGTAATTTTTTTTTTGAGACAGAGTTTCGCTGTTGTTACCCAGGCTGGAGTGCAATGGCGTGATCTCGGCTCACCGCAACCTCCGCCTCCTGGGTTCAGGCAATTCTCCTGCCTCAGCCTCCTGAGTAGCTGGGATTACAGGCACGCACCACCACGCCCAGCTAATTTTTGTATTTTTAGTAGAGATGGGGTTTCACCTTGTTGACCAGGATGGTCTCGATCTCCTGACCTTGTGATCCACTCGCCTTGGCCTCCCAAAGTGCTGTGATTACAGGTGTGAGCCACCACACCCGGCTCGATGTAATTGCTTAGAAGCAGAAACATCCTCCAATCAGACAAGCTGGCATTACAGGTCCTTATGTTAACAGGCTCTTTCAAACCAATATCATCTCCCCTTACTACAATCTTGCCTCATCCCTTCTTTGTTGTCATGCCGCCTGCCACAAAAATTACCTGTCAAAGGTGCATTAATTTAACTTGATTGCTGTCACCTATTCAACAAATTCTGTACCAAATAACTAGTTGGCTTCATATAGTTTCTCACATACCAGAAGGAAATGAATGAGAAACACAATTCTTAGTAATAAGAATAATATATGCAGAACTTACAGTATTGAAAAAATAGCTCTTTCCACCAGTTTTAATTGAAAAATGATTCAAAGCCAAATTATTTTCTCAAATAGTACAATGCATCTATGTCAGGCTGTGTCAAAAAGATAAGATGTTTTCAAAGCTGAATCTTCTAAAAGCTCCAAACAGTAATCGATAGAAAGGGTATTTTCGTAAAGCTTTGGAGACAGTAAAGATATCAGTAGTTAAGAGAGTGGGATGAACAGGTGGAGCACAGAGGGGTTTTTAGGGTAGTGAGACTTCTACATGATGCTGTAATGGTGGATCCATGTCATCGTACATTTGTCCAAACCCATAGAGTGTGCAACCCCAAGAGGAAGTCCTATATGAACTACAAACACTGGCTCATGTCAATGTAGGTTCTGCCATTGTTACAAATGCACCACTCTGCTGGGGGATGCTGATAGTGTGGGAGGCTGTGCAGTAGGAACAGGGGTATCTGGAAAATCTCTGCACCTTCTTCTCAATTCTGCTGTGAACCTAGAACTGCTTTAAAAAATAAAATTAAGTTTTTTTAAGGGCATTTTAGCCATTGGATAATCAGAAAGCTCTACACAGCAATGGAGAAGTTCATTCAGGGTGGCATACACTAGGTTACCTAGTCTGAATGAATGCCACCTCAAAGCCAGAATGCTTAGTGACAGGTTGTCTGACAAATTGGGCAGGCAGTCTTGTGAGACTGAGCTTCAAAAGAGATTTCCAGGGCCTATTTCTGTGTGAAAATTTAGTGGAATATATGCTTTTGTTTTCATTTTCTCCATAAATTACATGATTGGGCTCAGGATTTTAAAGGCCAAGATTTCTCCCACCCTGAGTATAGATCATCTGCATTTTACCAGTTATAGCAATTGAATGGCTTCACATAATGCCTAGTGGACTAATGACCACTGAGAACAATATGAAGAGAAAACTGAAATATAGATTCAACAGAAAGATTGAGTAGTTATTGGCTGGTTCACTGTGATATGGGTTGGCTGTGTCCCCACCCAAATATCATCTTGAATTGTAGTTCCCATAAATCCCATGTGCTGTGGGAGGGATCCAGTGGGAGGTAATTGAGTCAAGGGGGGTGGTTACCCTCATGCTGTTCTTGTGATAGTGAGTGAGTTCTCACGAGACCTGGCTTGATAACAAGTATTTCCCCTCTTTGCTCTGGACTTCCTTTTGCTGCCACCATGTGAAGAAGGACATGTTGCTTCCCCTTCTACCATGATTGTAAGTTTCCTAAGGCCTCCCCAGCCATGCCAAACTGTGAGTCAATTAAACCTCTTTCATTTATAAATCACTCAATCTTGGGTATGTCTTTATTAGCAGTACGAGAACAGACTAATACACTATGAATAGGATAACAGAAAAAAAAGACCACTATTAAAGGACAAACTTATAAAAAACACCATAGACTTCCCTTCCACTTTCTTAAAGAATAGAAGTCAAATAAAAAGGCAAAAATTGCTCCACAAGAAACTTAGAAAAGTTTTAGAACAATGTTCCATATCAATTGAGATAATCATGTGGTTCTTGTCTTTAGTTCTGTTTATGTGATGAACCACATTTATTGATTGTGTATGTTGAACCAAACTTGCATCTTGGGAATAAAGCCTACTTGATCATGGTGCATAAGTGTATTAGTCTATTTTCATACTGCTATGAAGAAATACCGGAGACTAGGTAATTTATAAAGAAAAAGGGGTTTAATGGACTCACAGTTCCACATGGTTGGGGAGGCTTCACAATCATGGCAGAACATGAAGGAGGAACAAAGGCATGTCTTACATGGTGGCAGACAAGAAAGCATGTGCAGGGGATCTTCCCTTTATAAAACCATCGGATCTCATGAGACTTATTTGCTATAGTGAGAACAGCATCAGAAAACCCACCCCCATGATTCAATTACCTTCCATTGGGTCCCTCCCATAATACATGGAGAAAATGGGAGCTACAACTCAAGAAGAGATTTGGGTGGGGACACAGCCAAACCATATCAATAAGCTTTCTGATGTACTGCTCTGCTGGATGCAGTTTTTCAGTATTTTGTTGAGGATTTTTGCCTTTATTCACCTGAAGTTTTCTTTTTTTTGTATCTCTGCCTGATTTGGGTATCAGGACGATGCTGGCCTCATAGAATGAGTTAAGGAGGAGTCCCTGTTCCTTAATTTTTTGGAATAGTTTCAGTAGAAATGGTACTAGCTCTTCTTTGTATATCTGGTGGAATTTAGCCATGAATTCATCTGGTCCTGGGCTTTTTTTGGTTGGTAGGCTACTTACTACTGCCTCAAGTAACTCATTATTGGTCTGTTCAGGGATTCAGTTTCTTCCTAGTTCAGTCTTGGGAGAGTGTATGTGTCCAGGAAGTTATCCATTTCTTCTAGATTTTCTAGTTTATGTGCATAGAGGTATTCATAATATTCTCTGATGGTTGTTTGCATTTCTGTGGGGTCAATGGTAATATCCACCTTATTTATTCTGATTGTTTGTTTGAATCTTCTCACTTTTCTTCTTTATTAGTCTAGCTTGTAGTCTATCTATTTTATTAATATTTTCAAAAAAAAATCTCCTGAATTTGTTGATTTATTGAATGGTTTTTCATGTTTCTATATCCTTCATTTCATTTCTGATTTTGGTTATTTCTTGTCTTTTGCTAGCTTTGAGATTTGTTTGTTCTTGGTTCTCTAGTTCTTTTCAATGTGATGTTAGGTTGTTAACTTGAGACCTTTCTAACTTTTTGACATGGGCATTTAGTGCTACAAATTTTTCTCTTAACACTGCCTTAGTTGTGTCTCAGAGATTCTGGTACATTGTATCCATGTTCTTATTAGTTTTAAAGATCTTCTTGATTTCTGCCTTAATTTCATTAATTACCCCCAAAGCAATTCAGGAGCAGGTTTTCAATTTCCATGTAATTTTTATAGTTTTAAGTGAATTTCTTAGTCTTGATTTCAATTTTGATTGTGCTGTCATCTGAGAGATTGTTATGACTTCAGTTCTTTTGCATTTGCTGTGGAGTGTTTTACTTCTGATTAATATGATCAATTTTAGAGTAAGTGCCATGTGGCAATGAGAAGAACGTATGTTATGTTGTTTTGGGGCGAAGAGTTCTGTAGCTATCTTTCAGATCAATTTGAGTTCTGTAGATATTTATCAGATCCATCTAATTCAAGACCTGAGCTCTTTGTTAATTTTCTGTCTAATATTGTCAGTGGGGTACTAAAGTCTCCCACTGTTATCATGTGGGAGTCTAAGTCTCTTCGATAGTCTCTAAGAACTTGCTTTATGAATCTGGGTGCCCCTGTGTTGGGTGCATATATATTTAGGATAGTTAGATATTGTTGAATTGAACCCTTGTATCATTATGTAAATTTAGGACAGTTACATCTTTGTCTCTTTTTTATCTTTTCTATCTTTTTTATCTTGGTTTAAAGGCTGTTTTGTCAGATGCTAGAATCGCAACCCCTTCTTTTTCCTGCTTTCAATTTGCTTGTTGGTTTCTTCTCTATCCCTTTATTTTGAGCGAATGTGATTATCTCAATAGAGGCATAAAAGGTTTTTGATAAAGTCCAAAATCCATTCATGTTAAAAACTCTCAATAAACTAGATATTGAAGGAAGATATCTCAAAATAATATGACCCATATGTGACAAGTCCACAGCCAACATCATACTGAATGGGCAAAAGCTGGAAGCATGCCTCTTGAAAACTGGCACAAGACAAGGATGCCCTCTCTCACCACTCCTACTCAACACAGTATTAGAAGTTCTGGCCAGGGCAATCAGGCAAGAGAAAAAAATAAAGGGCATACAAAGAGAAAGAGAGGAAGTCAAACTACCCCTATTTGTAGATGACATGATTCTGTATCTAGAAAACCCCATCATCTCAGCCCAAAAACTTCTTAAGCTGATAAACAACTTAAGTACAGTCTCAGGATATAAAAACAATGTGCAAAGATCAGTAGTATTTCTTTCTTTTTTTTTTTTTTGAGATGCAGTTTTGCTCTTGATACCAGGCTGGAGTGCAATGGCGCGATCTCGGCTCACCACAATCTCTGCATCCTGGGTTCAAGCAATTCTCTGCCTAAGCCTCCTGAGTAGCTGGGACTACAGGCATGCGCCACCATGTCCAGCTATTTTTTTTTTTTGTATTTTTAGTAGAGACGGGGTTTCACCATGTTGACCAGGATGGTCTCGATCTCTTGACCTTGTGAGCAACCTACCTCAGCCTCCCAAAGTGCTTGGATTATAGGTGTGAGCCACTGTGCCCAGCCTGTATTTCTATACACTAACAACAGTCAAGCTGAGGACCAAATCAGGAATAAACTTCCATTCACAATTACCTCAAAAAGAATGAAATACCTAGGAATGTAGCTAACCAGGATGGTGAGAGATCTCCACAAGGATCACTAAAAACTGCTGCTCAAAGAAATCAGAGATGACACAAACAAATGGAAAAACATTCCATGCTCATGGATAGGAAGAATCAATATTCTTAAAATGGTCATACTACCCAAAGCAATTTATAGATTCAATGCTATTTCCATTAAACTACCATTGATATTCTTCACAGAACTAAAAGAGACTATTTTAAAATTAATTTGGAACCATAAAGAGCCCAAATAGCCAAGACAATCTAAGCAAAAAGAACAAAGCTAGAGGCATCATGCTACCCAACTTCAAACTATACTACAGGGCTATAGTAACTAAAACAGTATGGTGCTGGTACAAGAACAGACACCTAGACCAAAGGAACAGAATAAAGAATCCAAAATTTGAAAGGATTCCCTAATCAATAAATGGTGCTGGGATAACTAGCTAGACATATGCAGAAGATTGAAGCTGGCCCCCTTCCTTATACCATATGCAAAAATCAACTCAACATGGATTAAAGATGTAAATGTAAAACCTAAAACTATAAAAACTCTGGAGGACAGCCTAGGCAATATCATTCAGGACATAGGCATGGGCAAAGATTTCATGATTAAGACACCAAAGACAATTTGCAACAACAAAAATGGACAAATGGGATCAATTAAATGAAAGTTTCTGCACAGGAAAAGAAACTATCAACAGAGTGAACAGACAGTCAACAGAATGGGAGAAATTTTTACAAACTATGCATCTGACAAAGGTCTAATATTCAGCATCTATAAGGAATTGAAACAAATTTACAGGGAAAAAAATCTCATAAAACGACATGAACAGACACTTTTCAAAAGGTGGCAGGCATGTAGCTAACAAGAATATGAAAAGCTCAACATCACTGGTTATTAGAGAAATGCAAATCAAAACCATGATGAGATACCATCTCACACCAGTGAGAATGGCTATTATTAAGAAGTTGAAAAATAATAGATGATGGTGAGGTTGTGGAGAAAAAGGAATGCTTATACACTGTTGGTGAAAGTATAAATTAGTTCAGTCATTGTGGAAGACAGTGTGGTGACTCCTCAAAGACCTAAAGAGAGAAACAGCATTTGACCTGGCAATCCCATTATTGGGTATATACCCAAAGGAATATAAATCTTTATATTATTAGGACACATGCGCACATATGTTCATTGCAGCATGATTCACAGTAGCAAACATGTGAGATCAACCTAAATGCCCATCGATGACAGACTAGATAAAGAAAATGCGATACATACATGCCGTACAATACTATTCAGTCATAAAAACAAAGTCTTGTTCTTTGCAGAGATGGATGCAGCTGGATGCCATTCTTCTTAGCAGACTAACACAGGAATAGAAAACCAAACACTGCATGTTCTCACTTGCATATGTTACTAAATTATGAGATACACAGACACACAGGTGAACAATGCACACTGGGGCCTTTTGGAGGGTGGACGGTGAAAGGAAGAGGGGAATCACGAAAAACAACGAATGAGTATTAGGATTAATAACTGGGTGATGAAATAATCTAGAAAACAAACTCCCATGACACAAATTTACCCATATAACAAAGCTGCACATGTTACCCTGAACTTAAAATAAAAGTTAAAAATAAAGAACTGCATTCTATCAGAACTAGCCATAAAATACAAAGACATTTCCAAGAAAGCTTCAGTAAACAGACTTCCCAAGAGGTTTTATAAAACCAGAATTGATTTTCAAATGTCTGGGATATTTAGATGTAACCTTGCCTCACAAGAAACCCTTCTAGGTTTCTTTCGGCCATATGATTCCATGACAGAACGCTGGGGCTACAATGATGCTGGGTTGATCACAGGACATACCGAGCCTAGCACCTGCCTGCCATGGAGAAGCACTCCACAAAGGTCTCATGAACATGATTCATAACACGTGTGTAAATGGAACACGATTTCCTATTCTTAGGGCCAACTTGTGGTATCTCCATAATTTTCAGATTTTCTATTATTAAAAAAAAAGAAAATTCACCCTTGGGTCATTTAAATAAAATGATGGAAGAACAATTTCTAAGTAAGTGATTTAAAAGCACAGGCACTTGATCCAAATCCTTTGGGACACAAAGCATCCCAATCCCAAAGTACATAACACAATTTATTGCCTTATTAAGCTACAGCTTCATTACACAACTTAACCTCTTTTAGATGGCTCACAGTTATAATCTATAAAATTTAACTCAACACACATTTGAGGAACAGCCACTATATCAGCACAACGCTACATTTGCCAACCTATGCCCATGTCTAACAATAACGCGAGAGACCGTGGTTATGTCCAAGTGAGGTTGAAAGTCAATTCTGGGAACACGGAGGCAGGATGGAGCTGGCATCCCAGGGAAGGCAGGTAAGCCTCAGGACAAAGAGCTGAGACTCTGAGCTCAGCCCCCTGTGGGTTGCAGACCCCATCTTCCTTTGCTAACCTGCATGTCCCTGGCCAGATATACAGTCTTCATTTCAGTATCGCTAAATGAAGATAACAATCATATCGCTCCCTGCATAAGGTAGTCATCAGAATTAACTGATGCAAAACAGCATTTTAAAAAATGTGAGTCATAGGAGGAATTTAGTGGAACATGACAATCATTTTAAAAACAAAATGAAATAGAATAGGAAGAAAAATCAAGTGGAACAGTGCTAAAAATAGTGAAATAAAAATACAGTGTTTAAGTTAAGCTTTAAACAATAAACATTTTTAACAAAAAGGTTGAGATGGAAAAGGCAAGGAGAACCCAGTACACACATACACATACACACATGCACACACATACATACACACACATACACACATACACACAACACACACACAACACACACATACACACACATACACGCACACATACAATCACATACATATACACCACACACAACACACACACATACACACAACACACAAACACAAACACACACACAACACACACACATACACACAATCACATACACACACATACACAGACGCACACACAACACACACATACACACAACACACATGCACACACATACACACACGCACACAACACACACGGACATACAACACACACGGACACACAACACACACACATACACACACGCACACAACACACACGGACACACAATACACATAAACACACATACACACACAAGTGCAGACATGTATGAGACATGGTATGACCTGGATATTAGATTGAAGAAGGTTAGTAGAATATGAAACTAGACAGGAGTTGCAGCTGGATTGTAGAAACCCATCCAGTCATATTGAGAATTTTCAATGTCTTTAAGTAAAAAGTGAGAAGTCATCCAAGAAATTTGCACAAGGGAATAACATGCGCAGATTCAGAACTGGAAAAAGGAGTTGTGACAGGGATGTGGGCAACAGCTTAGAAGTTCAGGCTGGCAGTGGGAAGGCTTCTGACTTGCTTTTGGTTCCCTATGTGAGGACCTGAAGCAAGGCAATGGCAGCGGGTGTGAAAGGAAAGCATTGGGAGGCTCAGGTGGGCAGATCACCTGAGGTCAGGAGTTCGAGACCAGCCCAGCCAAAATGGTGAAACCCTGTCTCCACTAAAAACACAAAAAATTAGCCAGACGTGGTGGCGGGCACCTGTTATCCCACTATTCGGGAGACTGAGGTGGGAGAATCACTTGAACCCGGGGGGCAGAGGTTGCAATGAGCTGAGATTGTGCCACACTGCACTCCAGCCTGGGGACAGAGTGAAACTCCATCTCAGAAAACAAAAAAGAAGGCATTGCAGAAAGCTCTTGTGACATGATATCACCTTGCTCATTTATTTCCTCTGACCAGATTATCCCTTCCTGCCTCTGATTCATCAGGTAAAATTCTCCCTTTCCCACAAGCCAGGGTTATGTGGTCCAAGCAACCATCTCCAGCCCTGTGTTTGCATGACCCCCAGCCTGCGCTCCAGCCCTGGGCTGTGCACATCACTGCTGTGTCCTCTGTCACATCACACAGAAAGGTGACATTGTCTAGTGTTTCCTGCCCTCCCTAGAGCTTCTGGATGTGGGTTTGGAATGTACCTCGTGGTTCCCTTGTGGTTGAGTGAGGTCTTAGGATAGATTCTGGTCTGTGATTTGTGCTGGAGTGCGTTTATGCCTATGTCAGAGCCTCAGAGATTTCTTTGTCTTTGTCTTGAAATCTGCCTGGGTCTTTCCTGCAGGGAAGATAACATGACAGAGAGTACCACAGACTCACAATGAGCATGATTGCGAAAGAAAAATAAAACCACTGGTTGTCATGTCATGAGGTTTTAGGACTGTTGGTGAAGCCCCATAACTCAGCGTCTCTCGATGGATGTGACTCAGAACCTGGCTCAGAGCCTGTGCAGAGTAGCGCTCTATGTCTATTTGTGGTATAAACGAACAAATGATTAGGAGAGGAACCATAGGTAGCTCGAAGGCTTCTGGTCAGAAGACAGCAGACTTTGTTACATCATCAGTGAAACCAGAACACAGGGAGAGAGGGAGAGGCAAGTCTAAATTTGTTTGTGGGCACACTGCATGTGAAGTACTGGAGAGGTCTTCCTGAGTGTGCAGATGGTGGTAAGTTGGAAATATAGGACTGATGGTTCCCTAAGATTGTCAGGATTAGGGATAAAAAATGTGAACTCTTTAATTTCAGATGATAGTTAAATTGTAAGAGCAGATTCAATGATCCATGGAGATAGTGAAGAATATGAAAAGAGATAAAGGAAGAATATTGGAAAATGCCGACATTTAAGGGTGGGAAGCAGAGGGACAAGAATCAATGAAGAAAAAAACAAGAAGATAATGAAGCCAGGAAAAGGAGGATTTTAAAAGCAAATAGCTGTATGGTAGTGTCACTATATGCTGCAGTGATACATAGGGAGGGCACCGGGAAGAGGTAATGATATTTTAATACAGCCAGGAAGTCCACGTTCCATCTGAGAGAGGAAAACTGAACACTGCAATGAGTATCATCGTAAATACAGATGAGCATGTTAGATGCTGCTTTCCAGATTCCATGCTACGCCACTTTTCTACTCCTTGAGATTCCTGCACAGTTCTCGTCCTCAGAAGTCCCCTTTCACCCTCAGCCTGACTATGGCTTTATTCAATGAAGTCTGTGGCTGGTTGGGAGGCAAACGTACACCTGTTGCCTGGGGGAGAAAGCTGTCTGGACCTGAAGTCTTTGCATCTCAGAAATCTTGTTTAATTCTAAGTTGTGGGCTACACTGTGGGGAGTTTAACTGGCCATGTCTTCTAGATAAGAAAAGTACTGGTGTATTTTCATTGATTCACTCAGCAACATTTATTGAGCACCTACTATGTGAGGAACTGAAGAGCATTACCATCTGAAGCTGGTATAACCCCTGTGAATCACAGCTCAGAGATATGATATTTTATGCCTTCAGAGTTTTAGTTTTCATTCATGTGAAGTCTGTGCTTCCTCATTTTACATTTCTAAGAGCTCTGTAAATGAGATTAGCGTTGTGAAATAGACAAATTCTATACCATAATGCTTATTTACTGTGTATGTAGTAAAAGCAGTCTGTATGTAAAATTTTTCAGACTGCTTTTATGTAGACAGGAACATCATGGAGGAAATGAAGCTTAGCTGTTTTCTTCCTGGAACCTTAAAAGGGTTATCTCATGGCTTTGGATTTTCATTGCTTATAACAGATTGTTGGATCATTCAAACTATTATATATTAAAATTAATAGCCAGAATCCGCAAATTGTGCGGATGAGGCTCTGAATCAAATGCCTTTTGAGATTTTGCGGTTTGAATCTCTGACTGAGGAGTCTAATATCTCATTGCACCGCGGGACTCCTGTGCAAGGTTCATGGTCAGTCAGCATCTTTAGATAACCTGTCTGTAGGTCATTCTCAGTTACTCTAACTTGAAATCTGACCACATGCCATGCTGCCAACTCTAATGTCTTTCTCTAAGATAAACAGAGAGAGAGAGTACCATGAAATAAATGCCTATGATTAGACATTATGTGTCACATATTAGAGAAACAAAGCCTATTTTAACAAGATCCTTTCCCAAGAAAGGGAGATGAATTTGGGATCTAGGGAGGACACTGACATCAGCGAGGAGGTTAGCCGAGGGACTCTTATAAAAAGGATTAAAATACAGGGCACGTTGTGTCCTTATTTATCCCCCCATGTTCTACATTCAACTATGAAATCATTTCAAAGAAAAAAAAAATTCAGATTTATGAACAAGGAAAATATCTAGAACTCATACTGCCCTCTGGTGTTCATTCTGACACATAGCCAGAAATGAGAAAGCCTCAGAAAACTTGACAGCATCCAGTTTACCGACTTAAAATTAAATTGCAGAAACTAATGATTAAACAAACAAACAAACAAACAAAAAACACCCATCCTCTTTCCTGCAATTTAAAGCTTTGGATAATTTCATATTAAAAGCAGAATAACAGATAACATTTATAAGTATTTACATCTGAAGAGAAATAATTGTGTTTGTCCTTGACTCTCAATGGTATTTTTTGATGTAAAAAATAGGCTCCGTGGTCTTAAACGATGGTTGAGATAGACAGACAGGAATGAGGCTATGGAGATGGAAAAGGAGTGCTTTGAGTTACCTTCACTTTGTTGAGGATGCTCTGGGGTTCTGGGACCTCGTCATAACACTCATAGGTATTATTGCTGGAAGAACACAAGCATCTGCAACTATCATATTTCTATGTCTCTAGGCTTTATAATATGGTCAAAAGGCAAAGACGGAGATACCCTGATAAAGTGTCTCAGCTGTTATTTCCCACCTTTTCTGGTTCATTTGCTCTCATTACTGTCCCTTTTTTTGGAGACAGTCTTGCTCTGTCACCCAGGTTGGAGTGCAGTGGTGCCATCTTGACTTACTGCCACCTCTGCCTACTGGGTTCAAGAGATTCTCCTGCTACAGCCTCCTCCCAAGTACCTGGGATTACAGGTGTGTGCCACCATGCCTGGCTGATATTTGTAGTTTTTGTAGAGACGGAGTTTCACCATGTTGGCCAGCCTTGTCTCCAACTCCCGGCCTCAAGTGATCCTCCAGCCTTGGCTTCCCAAAGTGCTGGGATTACAGGCGTGGGCCAATGCGCCTGGCCCTCATTACTGTCCCTTTTGACAGTGTGTCGTTAAGGTCCTGGGCAGGTCAAATCCCATTGTTTTGTGTGTGAAGAAACAGGAAAAATCGCTGAGAAACATGTTTGCCCCGTCTAACACTTGTTTGACTTTGTTTTCAGGACAAGATGTTTTTTCTTTCTTTTTTATTGTATGTACTTCTTAGGGTGGGAGGACAGAGCCAGATGCGGCCTGTACCATCCACAAACGGGGGCTTTCTCAGTAAGCATCAGTCACTAAAGACTCATTTCAAATAAGCCGGGCGGGGATTTTTAGTTCAGAGATAAAGATTCGATTGAGAAGACAAAACGAGAGGAAGCTGCTGCTGTCCTCCACACCTTCCCAGGCACCTTCTAGCCTGTTAGAGTCAAAACAGCAAACATGAGCCCGATAGCAAAGAGATCAATGAATGAATGAGTGGATACAAATAAAGATGAGATTCAAGTTCCAGTGGAAAATGAGCACGCTTTACCTTGGCAATAATTTTTGTCTCTCTGGTGAATATGGGGACACGTCAGTGCTAAGGAGAAAATCAGAAGCCACACTGGACAGGGAGCTCCTTGAAGAATTTCTACTCTGAGTAGAGGGCACGAGGGCTCAGCTTTTGTTTTCAGTGTCTACGCTGCTCTACATCTCTGGGCTTTGATGGTCGGATTCAGTAAGTGAGAATTAACAGGATATTTAAAACCACATAAGGCGCCCATAAAAACATTCTGGAGCTTAACGCTCACCCTTTTCCTTTTTGAGACAGAGTCTTGCCCTGTTGCCCAGGGTGGAGTGCAATGCATGATCTTGGCTCACTGCAACCTCCACCTTCCACATTCAAGTGATTCTCCTGCCTCAGCCTTCTGAGTAGCTGGGATTACAGGAGCACATCACCATGCCCAGCTATTTTTTTTTGTATCTTTAGTAGAGATGGAGCTTTACTATGTTGGCCAGGGTGGTCTTGAACTCCTGACCTCGTAATCTGCCTGCCTCGGCCTCCCAAAGTCCTGGGATTACAAGCATGAGCCACCGCACCTGGCCAACTCTCACCATTTTACATTTACATACTGACTTCAAAGACAGAGGTACTGCTATCAATGCATACGCAGCAGAGCACACACCTTGATTTTTCAGCAGTCAGATGGACCTGCATGAGCCAGGCAAGCCCACACGCCCTCTCGCTCACACTCACTGTCGGAGCACACCAGGCCTCAGGGACCCTGTGAACTCTGGGCTTGGGAAACATATCACGTTGATTAAAAGATTAATTCATATATTTGTTTGAGAATATTTTTCAGCCTGAAAAGGAAGGAGATTCCATCGCATGCTCCAACATGGATGAACGTTGAGGATACCATTCAAGTGAAATGAGCCAGTCACTAAAGGACAAATGCTGTGTCATTCCACGTATATGAGGTCTCCAGATGTGTCAAATGCAGAGACAGAAAGCAGAACGGTGGGTGCCAGGGGTTGGCGGGAGGGAGGATGGGGAATTAATTACAATTAATGGGGCAGAGTTTCAGTTTTGTAGATTTCTGTCTATGGATGGTGGTGATGGTTCCACAACAATGTGAATTTGACACTGCTGAACTGGGTCATCAAAGTGGTTAAGATGGTAAGTTGTATGGCATGTGTAGTTTATGTGTATTTTACCATGAAAGAAACAAAACCAGTTTGTGTATTCACTCCACAAACACTTAGTGAATGACTGCATGTGTCAAGTTCCATGCTGGGAGCTGGAGATACGCAGATGGAAGAGACACAGCACCTGCCGCAGAAAATGTCATCATGTTTCTATGAAGACGCCATCCATTCTGGTGGGTCATTTTAATGTTTCCTTTTTAAAACGATTTCCCTCTTTGATAGGTTTTGGTGTGGTCTCAGAAGCAGTCTAATTTTATGATTGTTCATCAATAGTAATATGAACAATAACAAAAACCAAACTTTGAAATAGTAAATAACTTTCAGTTCCTTCACAACGAACCAGGCTGATTGCTGTCACTGTAAGGGCAATAGCTCTCCATTAAAGTGCCTCATTTCTAGCACAACAGGGTTTTGCCTGTTATTTTTTTCCCCAGTGTGAGATGGAGGAGGGAAAGAAGGGAGGGATGGGGTGGGAGGGAAGACAGGAGGGAGGGAGGGAAGGCGTGAAGTGCATGTCATCATGAGTCCAACAGTAAAATCAATAGGTGTTATCGGCTGACTATCAATTAAGGGACAATTAAGGCCTCTGGGTTTTGATTTCGGTCAGGCTGCTGGCAGTTTAGTGGGAACTCACCAAATAAACAATAATTCCAGACAATTGTCCCCCTTGTAAGGATTCAGGAGCATATTTTCAAATGAGGTGTAAATGAGGACTTTGCTTTGTATGTGGAGACAGCAGGGGCAAAACAAAACCACCGGAAAGACCCAAGTAGGTGGGAAACAAAGGAACGAAACTGTCCAACACGAGCACCTGCAGCTCGTCCCTGGCAGACACTTGAAAGGCACTTGGTTATTTACCAACTTACTGTGGGATAGGGGTGGGAGCAGAATACAGTGTACTTTCGGATGATGCCGTTCAGCTTGAGAGGGGGAAGCCAGGACACAAAGACCATGGAGGCTGAGGCCGCCGCTGCCTTCACGCCCGCGGGAGGACCTGGAACTGGAAGAGCCGTTCGTTTAGTTACAAGGTGGGGCCTCAACTCGGGCACGTGGGCCCACGCTTCCCAACACGACCCCACTCCACGCTCGCTGTTCAGCTCTTCGAGGATCAGTATTATGGGTTCCACTGTGTCCCCCTAAATGCATACTTGAAGTCCTAAGCCCCAGGACCTCAGAATGACACTGTAATTGGAGGTGGGTCATTACAGAGGTAATCCAGTTGAAATGAATTTTTAGGGTGGTCCCTAATCCAGTACTACAGTGTACTTATAAAAAGGGCCGATTTGGACACAGAGACAGACATGTACAGAGGGAAGACGATGTGAAGACACAGGAGAAGAGAGTCTACAAGCCAAGGAGAAAAGATGCTTTTCTCAAAGCTCTCAGAGAGAAGCAGCCCTGCAGACACCTTGATTTTGAACTTCTGGCCTCCGGAACTCAGAGACAGTACGTAAACACTTAACGTTAAAGTCTGTGGTTCTGTGTAGCTCTAGGCATAATACTGTCAGTTCTAGTCCCTGTTTTCCTGGGGAGCCTTCCCAACCCATTTCAGCCTCGGGCAGCTTCCTGCCTCTGGATAGCTGGAAAATTAACTTGGATCAATCCTATTTCTACTGCAGTTTTTGGCTTTGAATGTACTAGGGATGAAACTTTTGGATCCTGAATTTGAGAAGCATGAGGATGAACTACCTCAGCCATCAGAGACCCCACTCTCTCTCACCCCAGGCACTTTGTAATGGCAGTACTTTGGGCTCAGGAGAGGTATGGAAATATTGTTTATGAATAGGGATTATTGCATTAAAGATTCACAATATCCATGTAAGACAAACTCTCCTCTGTAAAACAGCTAAGAAAGCAGAACATGATGGCGGCAACATTAAGCATGATTTGGGAGTGAGACTGAAGGCATGTTCCACTCCTCTTGTTCTTTTATTTTGCAGGTTGGAAAGGTGAATGGGGGTGAGATGGCCAAACCACAGAAGATGCCATGATGTCAAAGGTGCCAGTGAGGAAGGCATCAGAGCTCTTGCTTTGCTCCTCACTGGTCTCAGCATCCACATGGATGGCAACCACAGTGATGGAGGAATTGAAATTCAAGCCAATATAAGTCCCTTGTGAGCTCCCAGAGTCATCCATGAGTCTTTTACTGCTTTAACAGCAGTGCACCTGCTCAGTACTTAGTTTTGGAGTTGAATGTGGGTCTCATAATTGCCACCTTGACTCTCCTAAGTCTGCATAATGAAACCAAGAGCTCTGGTGAGAACAAACTTGGGTTGGACAGAGTCACCATATGAAAATAAAAAATCTTGGTAATATTTTTGGCAGGTCTTGCTGACAGGGGAAGGTCTAGAAAAGGTAACACACATGTGATCGACGCTGGATTAAGAAATCCCTTGAGAACAAACCTCTATCGGGTGAGGGCAGTGTCCACAAAATCCACGACCTGGTTCAATGCCACCAGGGCTTCTCCTGAACCAAGGGCAGAGTGAACATTTCCTCGGGATTTTAATCCTAGCAGATGCCCCCGCTTAGCCAACACTCTCATTCTCTTCCATAAAGCAAAGCCCCTGGTTGGCATTTACCACACGGAACACTCCTGCTGGCCAGTTTCTTGAGGAGGCCAAGTACAGCACCAGCCAGCTGAGTGACTGCTGAAGAGGAGTCAGTTGTGTTTGTTTCTAACTTGTTTGTGACCACTGTACTTGTCATGGGTAATATTGTAAGTTAATTCATTATGTAAAGCAATAAAATTCAAGTGCAAGAGAAAGCTGCATTTATGATGATTAAAGGGACTGCTTTGGAAAGGCTTCCTTGGAGGTAAGTTACAAAGAAATTAAAGAGAAAGAAATGAGTGAGGGAAGAACAAAAGGATGGAAGGAGGGAATCAAGAAAGAAAGGAAAGAGGGAAGAAAAATGAAGAAAGGAAAGAAGGAGGGAACAGAGAAGGGAAGAAAAAAGGAAGGAAGGATAAAAAAGAAGGAAGGAAGGATAAAAAAGAAGGAAGAAAGGAAGGAAGGGTCACCTACGCTTGATAAACACATTTGTTATGCTTTTCTCTTGTTAATCTGTCTTTTTGTTATAGATATGGCAGCCAGGACTCACGTGATTGTTGAAAAGATACAATGTTCCCCCCCACCCCCCCACAGCAAGTATTTCTTTATCAACACTTTGGCTTAATTTCAGAAAGCAACAATAAGAATTCACAGTGGCAACAACAATAAAATCACTTGCAATATCCCTTCCTGACTATGGAAAATTAGAATATTTTATACATTCTTTTCAGAATGTATAAAAGTTAGGACCACTGAGAAGAATGCGGCATGTGGGTATGTCCCAATTTGCAAACAGATTGTTGGTAAACGGTCACATTCTGTCTTACTAGAGACACCAGTTAAAAAATGCAGATGCTACACGATAAATACAGTTCATGGAGTAAAACATGGCACAGAACGCCAATCTTTTCACCCAATACTTAAGGAAGTGATCCTAAGTCACGTGATTAGAGAGTGATTGGGGATAAATATATATTTACATGTTTTAAGTTAAAATGCAACATTGAAGATGCTTCTTGCCTGCTGTAAAGTTTGGTGATTCTTTGCTTTAATTCATTATTTCCATGAGCATAGCATGCCTGTGTCATAGTCAATCAAGGCGTTTTTTTTTTTGAATCAGAGTTTTGCTCTTGTTACCCAGGCTGGAGTAGAATGGCATGATCTTAGCTCACCACAACCTCCGCCTCCCGGGTTCCAGCGATTCTCCTGCCTCAGCTTCCTGAGTAGTTGCGATTACAGGCATGCGCCACCATGCCCAGCTAATTTTATATTTTTAGTAGAGACAGGATTTCTCCATGTTTGTCAGGCTGATCTCGAACTCCCAACCTTAGGTGATCCGCCCGCCTTGGCCTCCCAGAGTGCTGGGATTACAGGCGTGAGGCACCACACCCAGCTGATCAAGGGGCTTTTATTGCACTATGTAAACTCACAGTTGGCTCTTCCTACATGGGTTTGTGATCTGTCTTACACGATCCTTCTGTGTATGGTTATTAGAATTTTGTACAATAAAATAACAACATAGACAACGTGATGAACAAGGTGTTTTGGAAGAGTTTTCTGGATGACTGAGCTAATCCTTTCAGAGCTAGAACTTGAAATTTTAGTTCTGGTTTGGACAATATCATAAAGCCTAAAGGTGAGGGCCCTGGAGCCTGCTGGTTTCATGTGACTCTGCCGCTTAGTTCCATGTCCTGGGCAAGTTGATTAGCTTCTCTAATAATCTTTAGTTCCCTCATTTAAATCTAGAACAATAATTGTGCTGGCTTCTGTTTTCATTTTTTTTTGAAATGGAGTCTCACTCTGTTGCCCGGGCTGCAGTCCAGTGACTCGATCTTGGCTCAGTGCAACCTCCGCCTCCCAGGTTCAAGGGATTCTTCTGCCTCAGCCTCCCTAGTGGCTGGGATTACAGGCACCTGCCATGACACCAAGCTAATTTTTTTGTATTTTTAGTAGAGAAGGGGTTTCACCAAGTTGGTCAGGCTGGTCTCAAACTCCTGACCTCGTGATTCATCCAGCTCAGCCTCCCAAAGTGCTGGGATTACAGGCATAAGCCACCACGCCAGGCCTAGCTTCTGTTTTTACTGTTGAATTATAAGAGATAATTCATGTAAATGATTTGTTTATGGTTCTATATACCGGAAGCACGAAATAAATTCTAGCTATCATGTCTAATAACCATCCTTATGTCCTTAGATTATACATCACTAAATGATACTAGCTGTACTTTGTGATTCAATGGTGAATTACAAACACCAGACACAGAGTGTTGCAGCAGACAGACATGCATTGGATGTAGTAAAAGATGGCCTACATCTCTCTGGGATGCATCTTCTTGAAACATTCTTAGTTATCACCCTCCATTTTGGTAATGAATTTTTCTTATAGAGGTCGAGACAAGCTTGGGAAGTTTTCATGAATTGCTGGGCTCTGCAGAGAGAAGTTCCGCATTCAGGTTTAATAGATTGCAGTAAAGAAGGTGGCCTTCAGAGAATTCTCCTGAACGTTCCTCCAATTTGCCTGGACCTCCCTTCTGAGCTGCAGATGCTTCTGTGTCTCACGTGTCCAGTTGCCTGAGATGTCTCCGCCAGGTGTCCCACAGGCACCTCAGCCCGACGGAGTCACAGCAGGGCTCAGCATCCTCTATCTGCACCTGCGCTCTTCCTGCCCCATCTCAGGAAAGGGCCCTGCCATCTTCTCAGTGGCAAGAACCAGAAACTGGAGTTCTCTTCCCACTGTCACTGGACGAGCCCTTTGGAGGTCCACACGGGCATGACCAGTCAGCGGTTGGGCTCTTCCCCTAACTCGATGGTGCTCTGCAGTGCTGGACACCTGAACGTGGTCTGCTTCTCCCACCCTGGGCCCTTGGGGTGTGATGATCCAGGGCCTTGGGACGCCCCTGTCTGGACTTTTCCCCCACCCTCCGCCTTCTTACTGGCAACTCTTACTCATCTCTGACGTTCTAGTATGCGTCATTTCCTCCAGGAAGTCTTCCCCGATCACCAGGCTAGGTCAGGTCAGGGCTTCCATGTCTCCCTCAAGACTCTTCTTCATCATTGCACTTGACACAATCCACTCGGGAATGATCTATTGACATCTGTCTCCCCAACTAGCTTGCAAACCCCAGCATGACCATCCTGTTTCCCTGCATCTTTAGTTCCTGGGCCAGTGTCTGCAACATACCAGATCCTCAATACAGATTTTCAAAGAGCTGAAAAATAGCTTCATTTGCATCTGTGTGGTAGGCAGGATTCTACAATGGTCCCTAAGATCCTTGCCATCTAGTGTATGTGCCTGGGTGATTTCTTCCCCTTGAATGGGGGTGGCACCTGTTACTATGATGGACAGATCCTTCCCATGGGCAGGTTGTGCCATGTGGCAAAGGTGAAGGGCTTGTGCAGGTATCATTGAGGTCTCAATCACTTGACTTTCAGTTAATGAAAAGGAAAGTTTCCCGGGTGGGCTAGGTTTAATCAGATGTGTCCCTTCAAAGAGGAGGTGAAGGTCAGAGACAGAAGATATCAGAGGAATTGGAAGCCAGGTGAGGCTTTCCTACTGGCCTTGAAGGAGGAAGCTGCCATTCTGCAGGGGTGTGAAAGGGAGTAACAGGCAGCCTCTGGAAGCTGATGACTCAAGTTCACCACCAGGAAAAACGATTCCACCCATAACCTGTGTGCTTGGGAGGCTCTGACCTCAGATGAGGGCACAGCTCCAGCCCATACCTTGATTCACCTGTGGGATCCTGAGCAGAAGACTCAGCTCAACCAGACCTGGATGCCTGGCCCTTGGAAATCATGAGATAATGTATTTGTGTTGTTTTAAGGTAGCAAGGTCAGAGCAACCTGTTCCACAGCACAGAAAATAAATACACGTGGGTAAGCCTTCCAGTAACATATCTTAACATAAAGTATCAAAATCATTTTTCTGAAACAGTATTGCCTTGAAGTATGAATATCAGACAAAAGTATGACTAAATACCCACACAGACACTGCAGTAAGCTTCATTGCTTTTCACCACCATTTTTCTGGTCTTAGTAAACAGCCACAGGCAGGTAGGGGTGTGTGTGTGTGTGTGTGTGTGCGTGCACGCACACACATACAGGTACATATGTGGTACACCATGGTAGGCAGATCCTTCCGAGCCCCCCACAACTCTCCAGTGGCCTCTCCGTGCAGTGCAGATGCTGTTCCTGGAGGAACATGTCACGTCCACAGTTGTCATCTCACCAAGCAATGCACATATGTCCCCTTCTCTTCCTATGTCCACGAGAAGCTGGTATTTTCAGCCTTTCCTCTTAATAGAGCAGGAGTTTTCAAACATTCTTTAAATGTTTCACTGATCCTTTGACCTAAGCATCATGTAGAAACCCAGCACATAACACAAGTGGGAGTGGGGTGGCTCCTGAGGCAGGGATCAGAAAGAGAATGGATCTCCCACTGGGCCTCTTGCTTACCAGTGGGTACCTCTGAGACCCACCCAAGAATGCTTGGGTTGTATAAGAACCTACTTTGAGAACCACTGCAGCAGAAGGCATTTAGAAAGCCACTTGGTAGAGTCTCTTCTAGGACACCTTATCTGTCGTGTTGCTGGTATAACTGCTACTGCACAGGGCACACTGTCACAGGCTGTAGAGCCCCGGAATCCAATGCAGTGTTGACTGGCAGTACTTGCCAGTGTCTACTGAGGGGTAGCAGTGCTGGTGGCTATGCAAATACAACATGCAATCTAACAACAACCCCTTTCTAACAACAAACAACCCCTTTCAGGTGTACCGAGGTGTGGCAGCATAGTCACCCTAGCACACGTGCACAGGCACACACTGTCCATGCCTTCAAAAGCATGTACAGCTTCAGGTATGGGTAATCAGAGGATTTGGAAGTATCCCAATATCAGCTCATTTTTTTGGATCCCCTTAGCTCTACTTTCAGCTCTCCTCCCAGTGAGATTGCTAATTGACGGTGGGGAGAGAGCAGAGATTACATATGACACCTGCTGCTGGCCCTCTCACATGTGCCTTCAGGGTTATGTGTATTAGTGATGTGTTCAGTAAATATTTGAACTTAACTATCTCTATTTATACATATGCAAAGTTTACTCTTGTGTAAAGGGATCAAGGCTGAAAGTAGCTTTTGCCTGCAGAGTGAAAATAGCAATTGGAAGATTAATAGATTGCATTTGTTTGTGTTCTCTTTTCTTACGGCTTTGCTCAGATTATAGTATTGGCAAATAAAATGGCATTAGGATTTCACAACTGTTTTAGAAGTCAGAATTAGCTGTTCTTGTGCTCAAAAACAGAAAGCCAAATCACCAAGTCATCCTTGTGTTTCTGCAGCAATAAGAGGGGTACAAGTTCTCACTGACTGAGCAGTCCTGGAAAGAGAATGTGAACTGTGAGCAGTTGTCACAGACCCCAAAAATATGTCCATGCACCTGAGATTATGTTTGTGGATAAAATGCGACATCCATAGCCTTGAGACTCTGACCACAGACATGAGAATGAGTCCAGGCACCTGAGACTATGGTTATGGATAAGAGACTATGTCTGTGGCCTCGACATTATGACCGCAGACAGGAGAACATGTCCATTCATTCTCATGAATATGTCTGTGAGCCCAAGAATCTTTAGATAGAGGCTGGGAAACTACTTAAAGCACAGACTTGTTCTCTAAACAAATATTTCTATTGCAAGTCATCCTTTGCAAAGTAAATTTTTGCCTTTATGAGTGGCTAAGTTCCTCTTTTAGTGTGACCAGGGACCTGCCAACACAATTTAAGCCTCCAGGCACCTTAGACTAGGAAGACTGGTGCAGGATGTGTGCCTGGCATAGACCAGCTGAATCGAGCGCTCTCTGTTAATATATTCATTTTGCTTTGCTCGCAAGAACACTGACAAACACTAAAACGTCAGCCTGTGCCTAACTAGAGTTCAGTTCATTGAGAAAGAACTGAATAAATGTTGGAAATCATTATTTTACTGGAAATCTGTCCATCTGTATTTTACGCAATGTAATTGAAATTGCAAGTGTAATCCAAACTTCAAAATTACGAATCTTTCTCGTTGACATATAAATAGGATCTGTAGTCAATTCGACTGGGCATTTGTTCTCTGACAATTGGCCTTTGTTCCTTCTTCCAATCAGACAAATACAATTATATTTAGTTCTGTAAACTGATGAAATGTCTAATTATGTTAGGTATTAGGTCTACAAAAGTGGTTGGCACAATTCTTCACCATTTCTAAACTATAAAGTTTTTCATGTGAATCTGGGAGATAAACTGATATTATGCTACTTTTTCCTCTTCTGCCCAATCTCCACTCCACTTTTTTTCTCCCCCCCAGAGACAGAGTCTTTCCCTGTCACCCAGGCTGGAATATAGTGGTACGATCTCAGCTCACTGCAGCCTCTGCCTTCTGGGTTCTAGTGATTCTCCTGCTTCAGCCTCCTGAGTAGCTGGGCTTAGAGGTACCCACCACCACACCTGGCTAATTTTGCATTTTGAGTAGGGACAGTTTCACCATGTTGGCTAGACTGGTCTCAAACTTCTGGCCTCAAGTGATCCACCACTCCACTTTTTCATAATGCAGACTTATCCTAAAGAAACACTGACACTGCGTTCTGCATAGTCCTTGTCCCGTACCGCCAGCAAAGTGGGATCCGTGGTGTCCTCCTTGGGGTAACTGGGGCCCCCAAGGCAGGGTTTTCCACAGTCAAACCCAGCTCTATATACTATCAGCACTGGGAACAAAAGCAAAGCATAATTGATAGACAAAGTAGACCTTGAGCTTTGGGGTCAAGTTTTGAGAGAGAACTCTACGATTCTTAAAACTAAAAGATTAATTAAAAATTGATCTAAACTTGTGAGTTAATAGGGATCTGTCAAGTGCCTTCCCTTCTTACTGGAATTCTGTACATTCTTCTAAAAAATGCAGATGTAAAACATTTTGTGGCTGATTGGTTTGCTCTTTAAATAACTATTCCAGTGACATTTGCATTATTGCCTAGCAATATAAAAAAGAATATTTCATCCCTGCTCTGAATGGGTAGAGAGCAAATAATCAAATATTGAGTGTCAGGAAGCATCCCACTCTGTGGCAAGCACGTGTTTTCAGATATCACGTTAGTCCTCACATGTTGGTTCCGTGCAGTCTGATTGCTACAGCAGATTGTTCATGAGGACAAGCCAGTTCAGAGAAGCATACGCGAGGTGCCCAAAGTCCCACAGGCAGCAGGTGACAGAGCCAGCACTTGCACAGCTCTTTGTCTGTTACATTTAAAAAATTAAATTATGGCTGTCTTCATTCAGGACTTAGCTTTCTAGATCTCTCTATTGATGTGTGACTTCCTAATGGCATTACATTTGAATCTCAGATTTCTCTAAACAATCCAATTTCTTAGAGCAGAACTGACTGACTCCTGCTCATTCCCCAGAAGAACTACCTGTGCATTTTAGAAAAAAAAAAACTAAAGCAAATGAGGATTAGTTTGGGTGTAGACATTATAATATGAGAAGGGCTATAGAGGCAGCAAAAGCACCAGGTGAGAGTGGATGCCTGGGGCTGCTCAGGGGAGCAAGGCCTGGCTTGTCAAGGTGAGAGCAGAGAGTGAGGTGGAAGATGGCAGGCTCAGAACAGCAGGGAGTCGTGGTCAGGCAGAAAGACTGAAGAGAAGAGCCCATTGTGGCCTCTAAGCAGGTCTTCCTTGCTTCTATCAGAACAGATGTGGGATGGAATAACAGCATTTTTGATACTCTAGTAGTGGGGGAGATGGCATAGACCTCAAACCTGCGCATACACGGGAGGCAATCAGCCATCGCTAACAGCTCTACCATCCCTACACTGTCTGGGGGACAGAGTCCTGGCAAGAAGACAAAAGTTACAGAGCCAATCCAGCAGACCTTTTAGGTCTACCAACGTCTCATCTCAACATATACTTCTGTGCTGGAATATTGTGGGAAGGGCCTACAGGAGGGTCAATTTGACAGTCAATTTGACATCAGTTGTTCCTTCCTTTATTAAGGTGGAGGCTGCTTTTCTCATGACCGCTGTAATGTTCATCAGAACTTATCTGTTCCTCAAACAGGCACGGATAAGGCCCCTCACAGTTCCCCTTAAAATAATGCAGAATCTTTGTTGTATGGTTTTTGTAGATTTGGGTAATAGTCACACAACCAAATCCAAATTTTAAGAAACAGCAAGAATTATTGTTGTAGAACAAAATGAGCAGTAATTTAAATTTTTACTAAATCACCACGAATTCTTGTAAGAATTTTAAAAAATTGACACAAAGTTCTCAAATTAAGGGCTTATTCTAAAGTGATTCAACTGGCAAAGAATAATAGAACTTCAGCCTGTACATAATTTTCAAGAAGTGGAAGGACAGATTTAATCGGAGCTTACACTAATAGCTGAAGAGCCACTAAAATTATTCTAACAAGATACAAAATAGGTATGGCAATCATTACAGCTCTGGGATAAATGTATTTCTATTTACAATAATACTTGGCCAAAAAATAAAACAAAAAAAGAAAGAAGAAAAAATATAGAGGAAGAAGCAATGGATTACTGATGCTCTGAATTGCACTGGGATATTTTGGGGGGATAGCAAAGGTTTGCACTGAGAATAGCCCGATGAACTGTACACTAAGGTGAGTGAGCTGTCCCTGACCCAGCCCTTCCAGCTACTGCTGGGACCCACCGCCCACCCGTTTCTCACCATCCTCTTTGGTCCGGGTGAAGATCTGCTCACTCCTGACCCCATCTCCTGCGCGGGTGAAGGCCAACACCTGGATGCTATAGTTGGTGTACTTTTCCAGCCCGTCCAGCTCCAGGGAAGGCTGTGTGGTGGTGATGTTTTTAATCTCACCCAGCTCTGGAGGACAAGGAAAAGAAAACAAAATTACCCTACTGAGCCCATTTCTGCGTGTTTTTCAGCACCGTCCCCACAACTGTCCCTGTGCCATGCCATCACCCAGCCAGCCATCATCTGGACACTGGAATTCCTCAAAGGGACTGTGCACGGTCATCCTTTGAGCTCATGGTGTCATGTGGCCCTTTGGAAAGGATCATTTACACCAAACTGCTCCAGAACACGAGGCAGAACATTGGTCTGGAAAATGAAGCAATTCGCTCCAAGTTAAGTGTTACCAACCCAAGGCCAGCACCAGGGCTGCCACTCAGCCTTCAGCAGGTGCTAATGAGCAATGTCCCCTGCACCCCGCAGCAGCACACTTAGGACCACACACAGGCACCGCACCGCGCACTCTACAGCTCCACTGCTAACTATTTGCTAGGAAGCTTCTGCAGGCTGAGGGGTTTTATTTTTATTTTAAACAAACTACTTTAACATACATGTATTTTTAAGCACCTAATGTCATCTCAAATATCTGATCTACTCTCTTTAGCAAGTTTCAAGTTTATAAGGCAGTATTTTTAACTATAGTTACCACTTGGTACATTAGAGCTCCAGAACTTACTCATCTTGTATAACTGAAACTTCGTGTCATTTGGGGGTAGGGGAAGGAAACGGCAACCATGTGGGAAGGTGGACATGCTGTGAATTGGATTGATTGTGGCGAGCATTTCACATTGGATACAAACGTCCAAATAAGCTACATGCCTGAAATACACACAATTTTTATTTGTCGATTATACCTTAATAAAGCTGAAAAGACAACATATTTAAATTGAAAAAAAAAATACACCTGAGCTAAACCGAGTGGCTCAGCAAACCCCTCGTTTACCTGGAGTGAACTCCTCTCAGCTTCAATCCTAAAGTGACATGCCCATGCGTCAGAAACTTGGTGCCAGCTAAAAATGCTTCGCTTTCAGGAGTGGGATCCACTAATAATATTCACAGATGGAACACTATGCACTATCATCTCTGTCATATTATATGCGGCAATTTGAGAAAACTTACAAGTGATGTGCAAAGCACTTCCATGGTGTTTGGCTGATGGCTTTTGAAATGAGTCACCTTCAGAGCATGAGAAGGGCCTGAGAACTGTTCCCCTAGGGGAAGGGGCTGTCAGTGGCCCGTCGGTACCCAGAGCAGGCCGGTTACCCCAAGAGACCAACAGGTCCGGGAGTTCCTTATTGAACAGATCTGCTTTGGCTACATTTGGAGAGCAATCCCAGCTGCTTGTCAGTCCCTCTCACTGTCCCTTGCCTCTGTACAGGGAGTGGACATGGCGTGGATGCCTCCTTTCATGCCTGAACTATGCTATTCTAGTAACTTATGCAACCAGCAGTGTCATTCAATAACTTTTGCAATCCATTCATTTTACAGACAAGCAAGTCAAGGGACAGAGAGGATCAAGGAGCTCAGCACAGTGGCTGAGGGCATGGGCTGTGGATCTCAGCTGCTCTCCTCGGTTGCTCTGGGAAAAAGCAGAAAGTGGGCTGAAAATGGAGGCACCCACAAGCTGTCGGGTTGGTCGGGTTAAACGGGCTTTCGCTTTTTGCCTGCCTGGTTTTTCCTTCCTGTTCGTTGTTTTTATTTTCTCTTGTGTGTCCAGGACACTGCACAGAATTCACGAATGCATAGCCACATATTTTGTGATTATGCTGACTGTGGAATGTCTTTTGTTCAATTTAATTTTTTTGTTACCCAAAGGACCAATGTGGCATGGATACAGCATTAAAGAATGGCGAATACAGCATGGGATGGCTGAGCCTGTCCTTCACATGCCAGAGAGCCCCTGTGCCTTCTGGGAGTTGCAGGAAGAAGGGTAAAGAGGCTCCATGTGGCACCTACAGTCCAGGTCCCAGTGGGAACCGAAGGCCTGGGGCCACCAGAAGCAGACAGTTCTATAGGTTGGGGCTTTGCTGAGGAGGGAGCGGGGTGAGAAGGATGGCCCGAAGACATGCCTTTGGACGCCTGTCTTCTAAAAACGCCAGCAGGGTGCCAGCTGTCAGAGGTCACAACTTGGAAATCCCAACAGAGGGCTTACGAAAATAAGAAACATGTCTGTTCATGTGTGTGGTCACCATGCAGTCAAAATACCAATATTTGGTTGCTCCAGATGGATTGGAAATTCTCATCTCTGAAGGAAAGGTCTTTCCAAATTCAATTATTTTCCTTTTCCTGAATATATTTAATATAAGTCTTTTAGATTAGGATATAAAACCCAAATGTAACCAGACATGGTGGCTCATGCCTGTGGTCCCAGCTACTTGGGAGGCCAAGGTGGGAGGATCATGGGTGCCCAGGAGCTGGAGGCTGCAGTGAGCCCTGATTGCACCACTGCATTCTAGCCTCAATGACAGAGCCAGAGCCTGTCTTTAAATTAATTAAAAGTCCAAATGCTAATGGACAAACTTTAAATATAGAACTCATTAAGATCTTTTCAGATTTAGAAACTTCACTGTGACACACACACACACACACACACACACACACACACACACACACCGCTGCACATATATACGAACAAAATTAATAAAAAGACAGCTGAGGGGAGGGGCTGGCTAGGGCAGGGTGCTGGGAACTGGGTATGAGACTTTGATGAAGGTCTGTTTTTCCCGAGAGTACAGGGTGTCTGCCTCACAGAGGAAGTAGGATCCTGTCACAGTGTGGGAGAAAGTAGCCCTCCAGCCATGCTACTCCTGAATCAGACAGAATGAGGAGGAGGAGGAGCCTGGTGAAGAGGGAAAAGGGCAACCTGGCCTCTCTGATCTTAAAAGAGCAAACACTTAAAAATGATTAAAAACGCTAGTGGTTAATATGCTGATTAGAATTAACATTTGGATGTTTACTCATTTGGAAGTTCAAGTCATTTTGATTAACTAATTTATCATGAACCATGAACACGATGGCAGTCAAAACCCCAATTCCAAATTGTTCCCAAAGATTTCTAAAACTACCTGAGCCAGAGCTGATTCTACCAGAACATTTACAGATGCTGATGGAAGGGTATTTTCCTGACTACAGATCTATAGATACTGGGTAACAAGCAGATATGAAAGAAATAAAAAGAAAAGGATGAAAATAAAAGACAGCCAGATACAAACTGTTTAGTTTGCCATTCTTTTTAGCTCTTTTTCTTTTTAAACGTGAATTTCTATAGTCTAACTTTCATGCCCTAATAGGGCTGTTTAATACACACACACACACATAAACACAGACGTTAACTAAAGTGTATTGTTCAGTTGAGGTCACGAGTGAAACACAATTTAAAAGAATATTTAAAATAAATTTAGACATCTGATTTTTTTCTATCACAAACTTGGTTTTAAACAAAATAGTTTTGTGTATTTATTTATATCCTGCCTCATTACGAAAGGAGTTTAAGGCAGAGAACAAAATAGGTATGGGAATAGCTTCTGAAGCGACCCCCAGTTGCCCACACACTCCAGATGGGACCTAACTGTTGCTTCCTTTCAGAATTTACCATTTTTGCAGTGGCAAGACAGATGAGATGGAAGGTAGCAACAATTCAGAGGAAAACGGTAACTTTCAAAGGATACAATGTTGCCAGCAGTCTCAAATAAACTGTTTCTGTCAGGCCTTAATAATTCAACTTTCAGATCATGAAAAAAGAGATCAGAAAATTCACCAAAATATTTTATTTCATCTGATCACATTAACAAGAGAATTCTTGGGGCCGGGCACGGTGGCTCACACCTGTAATCCCCGCACTTTGGGAGGCCGCGGTGGGTGGATCACGAGGTCGGGAGATTGAGACCATCCTGGTCAACATGCTGAAACCCCATCTCTACTAAAAATAAAAAAAATTAGCTGGGCATGGTGGCATGTGCCTGTGGTTCCAGCTACTCGGGAGGCTGAGGCAGGAGAATTGTCTGAACCCAGGAGGCGGAGGTTGCGGTGAGCCGAGAGCGCGCCATTGCACTCCAGCCTGGGTAACAAGAGCAAAACTCCGTCTAAAATAATAAAAAAAAAAAACACAAGAGAATTCATTTTTGGACATATTTTGGAAAGTACTGGGGTCACTGCTAATTACAGCAGTAGTAACAATATTTGCCTCTCTCAGTGTTTGTCACTCCTTGCTCAACGCCTGTGGGAATCCAGAGAGCCTTGGAGGCCACAGTCTGAGGAGTTTGTGCAAGAGTGTCCAGTACCCTCGTGAATAAACCTGCTTCGTAAAGGATGTCTCCCGGGCGGCGGGAAGAGCGACCTTTCACAGGCAGGTCCGTGTTTCTGGTTTCTTGCTTATCTTTTGGAAATTAAGTGCAGAACGTCTACACTGTACATTAATCTCATCACTATGATTTTAATGCCGCGAGTGAAGGTATCTTTAGAAAGCTGTATGCACGCCCAAGCATTTCTTTATTTAAAGAACTGTGTTTTTGAATATCCAAGTTTTCAAAGCTTTAAAGGTATGAAGGACTCTCATTTTAGACAGAAGATGCCAGCAGACAATATCGGCAAATGTGAGTGATCTTAGAAAATATGGGTGATGTGGTCATGTGAAGTCACCCCTGGATTCTGGAAATACTTCCAGCAAGAACAACAGAAGACACAATCTCAGCGTAACACTAACTGTCGATGAAGAATGTTTAGGGCGTTTAATTTCAACCACTCAATATGAGGAGCGGAAATCAGAAAAAAAGTATGTAATGATATCCTACGGTATTTTGTCAATAAAATTAGATAACTTTTGCAAATTCTTGTTGTTCTCTACTCTGCGGTGTTTTAAAAGCTTGTCTTTGGGTGGGAGGGGGAAGGTGTGACAGAATCATCTACTAAGATCTGCCTTTCTGTGGGGCTGTCCCTTCTTGGGTCTGTGGTTCCGAATTCATTAACTTCTCCCTCAGTCCCTGGTCTAGAACCTTAATGGGGACAGACCCAGCAAGCTTGGTGTTTTCCATGTGAATGTGTCTGCTGCAGGACCAAGGGGGTCTTACTAGATCGCCTCCCACGGCTGGGTACTGCTCCAGGTACTACGTGCAACATCGAAGGCATCAGGTCTGGCCTCAGTCCTGAGAAACACATCCAGTTAGGGACATGCAGAGCCAAGGCTCAAAGGCTTGCACCACGTACTCAGCAATGCTTCTGCTGCTCATGTGTCCTCTTGCTTTTATTGTTGCACAAACTGTGGAGGCTCCTGCCACGTGGGGTACCCTGTGTTTACCTGCATGGGGCAGGAGCCTGCTTGGTAGAACAGATTCAGGTGGTCTTGAGTAGGGAAGGGATGGGCCCTTGACTGCATTTGCCCAAAATTGGAGGTGGGCGCTCATCAGGGGTCACACCCAGTCGGAGGGGTTAAAATAAGCCTCAGGCTGGGGGTGGTGGCTCACACCTGTCATCCCAGCACTTTGGGAGGTCGAAACAGGCAGATCACTTGAGGCCAGGAGTTCAAGACCATCCTGGCCAACATGGGGAAACCCCATCTCTACTAAAAATACCTGAGTATTACCCAGGTGTGGTGGTGCACGCCTACAATCTCAGCTACTGGGGAGGCTGAGGCAGGAGAATTGCTTGAGCCCCAGAGGTGGAGGTTGCAGTGAGCTGAGATCATGCCACTGCACTCCAGTCTGGGCAAAAAGAGGGAAACCTTGTCTCAAATAAAGATAAGAAGCCCCAACCACAAAGTGAGGCACTGTCCAGGGGCAGAAGGCACAGAAGGGGGCTGGAAATGGAGGGCAGGGGAGGAGGCAGGTGTGGGCCTCCTAGGCTTGGGACAGAGACAGTGAGCAGACTTCTGGAGGCCTTTCCTGCTGGGGCTGCAGCCTCACTCTGCCCCATCACACTCATGCAGCCCGGCCCAGCCTGGTGGACACCACTCGCAACCTGACGGCAAAGACACTGAGGTGTCACTTCCAGAAAATTGTGGTGCCAATCTTATGGCCACTTGAGAAAGTCACTTATTCAAAGTCTTGTCCAAGAACAGGAAAATCTGTCCTACAACCTGCAAAACACACACACACACACACACACACACACACACACACACACACACACACGATAAAGAACAAGGAAAAGAGGGAGGGGAGAAGGGGCGAAAGAGAAACCGGTGACAAAACCAAAAGGAGAGGGCTGTGTACTTCTCGGCTCTTCCCGAGAGCTCCCATCCTGTGCCTGGGGACTCTTCCTCCATCAACTTACAGCCCAACTACAGGAATGTCAATGCTTCCCCACCCAGTTTTATCTGGGAAATAGGAAGAGGCCAACGTTTTAGGATACATATCACACAGAATGTTCTAGATAGAGACAGAGGTCTTGGTGCTGCTGCCTGCAGAACCTTGACATAGACACTCATAATTAGGAAAATACATCCATGTTGAAATTTCCCAAGTGTCCCCCACCCCCCATAGGCTTCAAATTGGGTGTAGAAGATGTGTGATGTTTTAAACAGAGAGACCTGTTCACATGTCTGATGAGAGATGACAGAAAAGGGGAGATTGTCCATTGATACAGAGGTGCTTGCCATGTCCTCAGCCCCTTGTTAAGATGAATCTGCAAATTCCATCACACATTTTCTGGAGGCAAACTCAAAGTTCCAGTTTAATCCTCTTACCTCCGTCCATGAGGTTGGCCCAGTAAATGACTCTGAACCCCTGGAGAATTCCATTCAAGGCTTCCTTGGAAAGTGTGGACCAGGATATTGATATGCTTTCTGGTGATGTCGCTATGGCTTGGACATTTTCAGGGGGGTAACTGGGCACTGAAATCAAATAATTAGAATCTGTAGTAACTGTGGGTGCTTTATTAGCAAAGCAATACTGAAAAAGCAATAGATTTTAATATTTCGCTGTGCAAGCAAGAAAAGTTGCACTCAACCCCCAAATGAAAAAAAAGTAACAAAGATCACGTCTCTGTATAAATATTATAACTCCATAAAATATAATGAGCCAATGCATATGTTCTCATGGTTCCATCGTCTCTTTCCAACTTAGCTTCTTTACTTTTAGGGCCATTGGTAGGACCTGGCTTGTGTACATTTCTTAACTTTAATGCCTGAGAAGATACTGTTTGTCTGACTTATCTTCCCCTTACCCTTGCAAGTTACTGCTTTAAGTTGTATTTACTTTACAGAGTACAATACCTTTGTGTAATATCTGGCATATACATTTGAAGCTCAACTATTGTAAAGTACTAAAAAGAAGAAATATCATCACAGATTTCCCCTGCTTCATCCTCATCCCTTTCCTCAAAGGGAAGAGAGATCATAGACAGAGACAGGTCAGAAGAATATTTAAAGTATTTTGAGTACGGCGTCTATCTATGTAAACCTTAAATACTGGAGCTAGGAGGGGGTGCAAAATATTGACTGAAACACTCATCTTCATAAAAAACGAGTCTTAAGCAAAACGACTATTGAAGACTATGAAGATAGACAATTCCTGCGTTAAGTTGCAATTCATTAAAGACTCCTCTACTCGCAAAAACTGTCAGATATTACAGGAGCAAGTCGTATTTGCCTCCTCAAATCTATGATCAAATAGCTAACTGCACAAGAGGTAAATGCAGTGCCAGCCTGCTGCCTTCAAAGCTACCATTATTGCTAAAATAACCCCATATCTTATCTTTCTGCCTAAAGCACCGTTCCCTGGACACCAGGATTCTGTCTTTATTTTCAAGCACTACTGGAAATTTGAGCTTCTATCTTCTCAGTGTTATGGCGGGAGGGTGAATTAATTCATCAGGGCCGCTAGGGGGTGATCAATCACTGTGAGATCTGAAAATTCCTTTTCTCTGTGCTCAGAACGCTTGAAAATAGAAAGCAATCATTAAAAAAAAAAAATCCAAAACAACAACAACAACAAAAAAACACCTTCTTAACATTTGGGAGAAATTTTTTAGCAAATAGCATTTCTGCATTCTCGTCAGACTTCTGCAGTCATAGGGAGAGCCTTGGTTTCACTCCAGAAAAGCCCAATCCTTGTACCTGGAATGAATGAGGAAGATTCTGGAAAGGGAGGCACTTGGTGGCTTTGCAATTAGCCCTGCCTAGGGTGGGCAAGGTCATGAGGGAAGGCTTTCCCACGAGACCCCAGGCGCTGCAGGTCACTGCAAAGTCAGCAGGGAGCCTGGGGGGTGACGTTGGGGGAACCCTGGGGGAGCCCACGAGGGAGCCTTTGCAGAGGGAAAGCCACGAGGGACCAGGGCCTGGCCAAACCTACCATCCTCGAGAGTGGTGGTGATGATTTCCTGAGAAGAAGGCCCCGTGCCGGCCCGGTTGCAGGCCTGCACCACCAGGCCGTACTGGGTGAACTTATTCAGGTTGTCCAGGGTGTAGACCTCGCTGTCCCCGCTGGTGTCGACGCTGATAATGTTGAACTGGAAGTTACCCCCAGTGCTGTACTCTCGGTAACCTATTTGGTAGCCGCGGATAATCCCATTTTGCAAATGTTTCTTGGGAGCCTGAACAGGAGAGAAAAGAACACACTGAAGAAGTGTTGAGGCAGGACAAGAGCTAGATTGACGCCCACACCCACATAGGAAAGCAGAAATACACAGGAAAGAGAGATCACAGATGAGGAGACAGGTCAGAAGAATAAAGTATTTTGAGTACTGAGCCTATCTATGTAAACCTTAAATGCCGGAGCTAGGAGGGGTGCAAAATATTGACCAAAACACGCATCTTCATAAAAAATGAGTATTAAGCAAAAACAAGGGTGTATTGAACCACTATTAAAGACTATGCAGACAGACATTGCCACGATGCTGGGCAGTAGTCCTGTAGCCGCTGCGATCCCACGTGCAAGGCTTGGTCTGTGCCAGGCACCCTTCCTTTACCCGTGAACGCAGCCAGCCCTCCCAGCCCCTCTAAGCCAGGGTCACTACGACTGTCATTGGACACAGGAGGTCGCCCGAGTATCCTGGAAGGAGGGGAATCTGAACCTGGGCGTCTGGCCCGGGAGACTGCACTCTCATCCTATCCTTCATGCTTCCTGGGTGACTAGTCTCATTGGCGAGAAAATGTCAACATACAGATCATGTTTGCGACATTTCCGGGACACTTGGGATTGGGTGAGACTGACCCTCAGGCCTTAACCTAGCAAGACCTCTTGAACTCGCTGCTCTGGGCCAGCACTTGTTCCAGTCACCAGGGAACAAAACTGAGTTTGGGAATGTAAGAAAACAAAAGACCCTGTCCTCATGAAGCTTACATTCTAAGGAAATGTCCCAGAATAACGGTGTTTCCAGGGTGAAAACTGGTGTGTGAAGGTGAGTGCACACCCATAGGAAGGTGACCTTTCATGAAGCCCTGAGTCATTCTGAAATCATTTGGGGGTCATTAAATATGGGGTGGGAGAGAGGCTGGTGCTAACTCCACTCTGCTGATGTGAAACGGTCCACTGGGTCAAAGTAGGATTTGGGCGGATATGTGGGACTTATTTAGCCTGTAATCCCAGAACTTTGGGAGGCCAAGATAGGTAGATCATCTGAGGTTGGGAGTTCGAGATCAGCCTGGCCAACATGATGAAACCCAATCTCTCTAAATAAAAAAATTAGCTGGGCATGGTGGTGCATGCCTGTAATCCCAGCTGCTTGGGAGGCTGAGGCAGAAGAATGGCTTGAACCCGGGAGGCAGACATACAGTGAGCCAAGATTGCACCACTGCACTCCAGAATAGGCAACAAGAGCGAAACTGTCTCAAAACAAACAAACAACAACATAAAAAAAAAAAACAAACAAAAAAACCAATTACGGTGGCTCATGCCTGTAATCCCAGCACTTTGGGAGGCTGAGGTGGGCGGATCACTTGAGGTAAAGATCAGCCTGGCCAACATGGTGAAACCCCGTCTCCGCTAAAAATACAAACATTAGTCAGGTGTGGTGGTGGGTGTCTGTAGTCCCAGCCACCTGGGAGGTTGAAACGGGAGAATCACCTGTACCCATGACACGGAGGTTGCAGTGGGCTGAGATTGCTCCATCGCACTCCAGCCTGGGTGACAGAACAAGAATTCGTCTTAAAAAAAAAGTGCCATACAAATGCCACTAAGACGAGGCTCTAGGGAATAAAGGTTTATAGACTTTCAGACAGTCAACAGGTACGTGTGTTTGTGTGTGTACATATATGTATACACACACGTATGTGTACATATATGTATACACGTATGTGTACATATGTATACAAGTACATATGTATTACATACATACAGACACATACACATACATTTAAGTACAAACTATGGATCTAGGCCTCTCAGGGCTCTGAAGCTTTCTCCATCCTGAAAGTGCTTATAATCGACCTGGAAAGAGGAAATAAGCACTTAGGAGCCTGCAGAGAATTATGAAGTGTGGAAATGCACGGTAGGAAGGTAAAGGGCAGCAGGTATCCAGAAAATGCGAGTGTGGGTGCTCTGAAGTGGTGAAAAGAGACAGAGCCCCGGCGGGCTTGGCGGAGGGGGTGGGGTGAACGGCTCAGAGAAGTGGAAGGAGGATGGGTGGGTGGAGCTTGCAGAGGGTACACACCTGCCCAGGTGAGGCAGGAGGGAACAGACAGGGTAGAGCGAGACCCTGAAAGCCTGGCAAATGTGACGGGGGGAGGGCAGACAGTGAGAAGTCGGGACAAGGCTTTGAGCTGGTGAGTAGCACTGTTGGGTTCAGCAAACACTTACGGATTGCCTAATAATAACTTCCCAGGGGATTCCATGCCTCAGGCTGTCATCAGTAGTAAGTCTGACTTCTCCAAGAGTAGTAAAATCATTTTTATTTTTCACAGCAATTTCTCCATTTATGGTTTTCTTGGATTCTGGTTGCCAATCTAATTTAGTATGTTCACGGTGCCAGCAGGTGCCAGTGAAACAGTCACATAAACCATTTATTTATTTGTATCTATTGGCTCGGAGTTAGATCCTGGTGTAAGAGCTCATATCTTTTTTTATTATAAACAAATGTCTATGCACCTCTGAATCCACAGATGTGTTGGCTTTTGCACTGATGGGCTATAACCTTTTACACTATCCAGAAATACATACCAAGATTCGATGTTTTGAAAATTCAATTACTGTACATAAAAATCATTTTGCTGCAACCATTGGATTGAATTTATGTAACCTAATTAATTAATAAAATCAATGTCCCTGCAAAAGTCATCTATAAGTCAAATTTACCAACAAAGAGATTTCCCCTATTTTACATAGTGTTTTAATGCTAGATATAGTGACCTGAATTAAATAGTATTTTTTAAAAATTAGGTTTACATCCATTAAATATTCTAATTGTTCAACGGGCTCCCTGTGAGGCTTTAAGTCTCCCTAGGATAGAAAGTTGGATTTACAGCGTGGGGGCTGTGTCGTCAGATCAAGAAGTATAGAGAGTGGAGTCAAATGCCTTGAGAAAATGTTTTCATAGAGCAACCAATTTAGTTAAATCCTCTGCAGGAATGAAGGCACCTGCTTGCTGACATGTAATGCCTCCATTTTGGTGGGATTAATCTTGCCTGTGATTTGTTTTCACAGGTAGGATGGGGAAATCTTTCATTTTCTCCTTTCCATGTGTGAAAACATTCTAACTAACTGAAGTATAATAGACAACACAGGTTTTTTTTTTATTCTGTTCCATTTCAATAGAAAAAGAACATTCTTTACATTTTTCTTAGGAGAACTACATTTTAGTCCTGCGAGTTCAAAAATAAAGCTTATTTTTCCTTAGCTGATACTTCTGTAAAATATTATGTGGAAAAATTATCTCATTTTGTTTTATAACAAAACTAAACAACTACCGTTTCTATGTAATGCACCTCTATCCACACTGTGATGCATTGAAGTCTATTTATCTAAGGTGAAGTGTTTTGCCCCACATAGCTGTGACTGCATGCTGTACAATTTGGTGTCTGACTTTTTCTTTTTCATTTAATATGCTATTATAATTATATTCTCATCTTTACTTCATAGTCTTTAGATATTCTGTCAATTGATGTTTATTTTTATTTAACCTTTTTTATTGTTGGGATATGTTGTTTCTGGATTTATTTACTACCAGAAATGCTGTGCAAAATACCTTCACAATGTAGTTTCTCTGTATCTAAGTTTATGGATTGAACTCAAGTTCCGGAAGTAGATGACTATCCTATTTAAAGTCTATGTTTCAATTGGCTGTTAATGAGACAGAACTTTTTTGGTTATTCTTCTTCTAGAAGTGCAATATAATAAATTAAGGTTATCACAAGGAACAAATAAGACAGCCCTCCTCTATTTTTTTTTGTTGTTGTTAATCAATGAGAGCTTGTTATGTTGCTCAGGTTGGCCTTGAACTCACAGCCTCACCTCCTCAAGTGCCAGGACAACTGGCTGGAGCCACCACAGCTCCCTCCTCTATTTTTCTTAATATTCCAATTTTGAAATGAAATATATTGAGTAGAGTCATGAGTTATTCCATGGTAGTAGTGTTTTTACATCTGTTCTTTTTTTCAGGTTGCTAATATGATCTACAGTTATCATGCAGAATAAACTGTTGCACCTGAGGAAGAAGTGAGATGTGTTTCTTATAAAAGGAACATATGCTTTAAGTTTCATAGCTTGCAGGACCCCAAACCATAGGTTTAAATACAGACTTAAAAGGTAGTGGGGGAGGATGGGAGCAGCTGCCAGTGGTTGTGAGTTCTGTCTGTGGGGTGATGAAAATGTCTATGATTATGGTGATGGTTGCACATCTCTGTAAACATATGAAATACCACCGAATCATATACTTAAAATAGGGAATGCTGTGGCATGCTAACTGTATCTCAATAAAGCTGTTTTTTAAAGAGTTGTGTGCTAAATCATCTCTGGGTTGTCTATTTCTATTAAAACCCTAGCTGCCACCCCATCATGATGACTTCCATCACCAATCAATCAATGCCTACCACCTCTTCAGGTCACTGTCACCACTGCCATGCCCTCAGGTCCCCCACACAGCCAAAGCCACCACCATCACCACCACATTCATCACCATAAGCTTCATCTCTGCCAACAACACTGTGAACACCACCACCACTGATAGCATTTCTACTGCTAACATCACTGACATTACCACCACCAGTATCAGCATTATTGCCATAACAATTACCTAATGTTAGAAGCACCTCTATTACTTCCACCAACTTTACCTCCACATTTATTATGAACTTCACCAATAAACCACACTTCAACCTCCACTGCTTCCATCATCATCCTTGATGTTACCGATACCATCACTTTCAATAAAAACATGCTTCACTTCATCACTATCGCAACACAACATCACTTTCTCCACAGCCACCCATCACTCAATCACTGTCCCAACACCAACATCACTGTCTCCAAAACTATTCATCTCCCCATCACTCTCCCAACACCAACATCCCTATCACCACAAGAATCCATCACTCCATCACCATCACAACACCAACATCACTGTCACCACAACCATCCATCACTCCATCACTATCACAACACCAACATCACTATCACAACCATCCATCACTCCATCACCATCACAACACCAACATCACTGTCACCACAACCATCCATCAC
>CM052665.1:53401591-53462863 GCA_028533165.1 Leontopithecus rosalia
CAGAAAATGAAACAACGTATATACTCACTCATAGGCGGGTGATGAACAATGAGAACACATGGACACAGGGAAGGGAGTACCACACACTGAGGTCTTTTGGGGGAAATAGGGGAGGGACAGCGGGTGGGGGGGAGTGGGGGAGGGATGGCATGGGGAGAAATGCCAAATATGGGTGAAGGGGCAGAAGGCAGCAAAACACACTGCCACGTGTGTACCTATACAACTATCTTACATGTTCTGCACATGTACCCCAAAACCTAAAATGCAATAAAAAGAAAAATAAAAAAAAGAAAAAAGAAAAAGGAAAAAGAACTTGGCCAAGTTCCTTTGTCTTCAGGATCTCCCTCTCCACAAAACTGCATGTTCCCAGCTCACAGATAAAATGAGATAATTCACGTAAAAGTTTAGCATAGGGCCTAGCAGGGAGCAAATACTTGGAAGGACAGCTGTCCCAGGAACCCCTGGCCAAGAAATCCTAGTGCTAGAAGGTGCCTCTAGGCTGCTTTTTCCAAGGTGCCTTGCTACTTCCTGGAGGCAGAGGGATTTAAGTGCAGAAGGCAAGTGCAGCCTGCAGTTTGTTAAACTGTTGCTGTGGAGGTCACTGGACATACGGCACTTCTGTTTTTAGTTGACAGACTGAGCCATTTTCCTGTTGTAAGAGCTCAACTCTGAAACTTAATAGGTTGTAATGATGACTCAGTTACGTGGAATTACTGGGGATAGCAGAGATGTGATATTCTAGTTAAAAAATACTCTTCAGATTACTGAAATTTAATTAAGTCTCTAAATATTCAACTTTAATGTTTTACAGAAATCATACCTCTCTTTCTTAATTCTAAATGAGAATTTCGCTCATTCTAAGTAAAATTTTCAGCCAGCTGGTGTGATACTGAGGGCCAGGAAAGTGTTAATGTCATTCTCAGGATTTTTACTGTAAGTCATCGCTTTGATAATTGTTCTCAGCTCAGGAATATTTAAGCAACTGACAATTTCAAATTTGGGGGACAGCAGCTTGTGGTTCTGGAAAGATTTCTCATTTAATGTAAAAATAAAACAACAACACAAATTTTATATCAATAGGAAAAAGTCTCTGTCTTAAATTGCATTCTCTGGATAAATGTTTTGAGATGTATGTAGAAATTAAATATTCTAAATAAAGTATGTTTTATTTTATGAATGACCATGGGAAACACACACACACACATGTGCACACACATACACACATACACACACATGCAAGCATGAACACAGTAGCTGGCAATCAAATTGTCCTTAATTTGCATAAAAGGAGGGTCATCTGATTCCAAGACTGATTAGGAGAGCAGGTGACAGGCATGCTAAAAGAGACACTTTAGGAGATACATTAAAAAAATTGGAATTTTCTGAAAAACCAAAGAATTCCTGAACAGTGGAGGGGATGCACATGAAACAGACTGCAGAAGCCACGGGGTGGGAACCTCCCTGAGCTATCACCAAGAGTAACAGGTATCATAGAGGGTGAAACTGTAATTGCACTTTGGAGATTCCCATCTTCATAGGGGCCAGTCATACATGACCTGAGCCTCAAATGAGGACTGGACAGGAGAGGTGGGCATGTTACAAAGCACATAAACACTGACAGGAAGGACGATGACACTTGTGGACTGCTGCATGGGCAAGTATCCCGGGGAAGGTGGGGCAAGGCAAGCGGCCTGGATCCGGGTGCTGCAGCTGCCATAGGTAGCTGCATTCACTAGGTCCTGAGCAACCTTTGCTGGACATGAAAGGTTTTAAAATCAGAAGCCCTTCTTTGGTGAAAGAAATAACAAAAATTAAAAGGGTGCCAGGTGCTGTAGCTCACACCTGTAATCCCTGCACTTTGGGAGGTGGGTGGATCACTTGAGGTTAGGAGTTCGAGACCAGCCTGGCCAACATGGTGAACCCCCATGTCTACAAAAAATACAAAAAACTTAGCTGTGCATGGTGGCACATGCCTGTAATCCCAGCTACTTGGAGGCTGAGGCAGGAGAATTGCTTAAACCCAGGAGATGGAGGTTGCAGCGAGCAAAGATCATGCCACTGCACTCCAGCCTGGGCGATGGAGGGAGACTCTCTCTCAAAATAAATAAATAAAATAAAACAGAAAGGGAAAGTTGCAGATTTTGATCAACAGAGGGTGTTGTTACAGAAGCAGGCTGGTTCAGTGATAATTAAATAAACACAATCTCTATTTCCAGAGTTAGAAAAAGAGCACCAAAGCACCCCTCACCTTTAAAAGGCTGAGAGTTGAAATGGCTATTTTCCCTCCAAAACCCCAGAGCTATTTTCTCCTTGACCCTGTATCTCTCTGCTGAATGCATCTTTTACTTCTGATCAGCATCCCTGACCATGAATGAGCTTTCGCCTTAGGCTGCCCAGGACTGCATATGTCCACCCTGGCTGACAGATGCAGGGCTGCCTCTTGGGGGCTAATGCTATTTCTCCTTCTTTCCTTCTCCTTACACAAAACATATATTGTGAATTTTATGCCAGAAATAAAGGCATGTTGTAGGTAACATATTGTCCTTTACACATACTTTAGATTTTGTCTACTAGCGTCCAATTCAATTCAATCAGTGACGTGCTTTAAAAAAGCTCATTACATAAACAGGCCAATGTGAAATGATAAGCTGGTGACAGGGCAGCCCCTACCTCATTAGTCAGTTAGATCAACGGCAAGTCCGCCTGCTGACAGGCCATGCCACAAAGGCCCGCTACAGAGAGAGATCACACTCCTCTGTGAACAATATATTACAGTCGATTCACAATCTAATGAAAGCCAGGCTTCCTTTTAGTAGTCCCACAACACGTTCATCTTTAGGCACTAAAAAGAAATTTAACTGCAAAGCACTGACTTTTGTGGCTGCTTTCTACAGGGAGAGAAAGGATACAATGCCTTTTAAAGCCTCAGAAGTTTCCATTTTTAGTTATAAGATCCTCTGTGGACAGACACCTCTCTCATGCAGGACCCAAAAAACCCAAAAAGCTTTTGAGGCCACAGTAATACCTGGTCTTTTTCAGGGCAAAATGCAAGAGAATGTGTAAAGCTAGTGGGTAAAACTTCACAGTCCTCCATTCAAGACAGAGTGAGTCAGCATTCCATCTGTACAATGGTGGGAATGCATGTGGGGTTCTGGCTTGCTGAGTGTCTTTATTCCACAAGGTGTGTGATGCTCGCAGGTGGTGGATGTGCTCACAAAGACCAGTGACGCCGCCTCCCACACTCCTCAGCCTGCGCTGTCTGTGCAGCTAAGCAGTTGTATCACGCTGCCCACTGGAAACACAATTCATTGGCTGCGGTTGAGAAAAGCTGACACAAAGGGGCTTGCTGTATTAATACAGCGTGTGATACCCAAGGAGGTAACCACCCCAACGATAAACATCCATTTTTCTTACAGAGGCTGGTCATTTTACGGAAGAATTTACACTGGAATGAAAACAAACAACAAACAAGCAAATAAACAGACGCCACGTGTGTACCTATGCAACTATCTTGCATGTTCTGCACATGTACCCCAAAACCTAAAATGCAATAAAAATTAAAAAAACAAAAGATGATGTTAAGTAAAAACAAAGCAGGAAAAAATTGTTAGTATAATCTGGTAACAAAACTGAAACCAAAAAATGAAATACAAGTAAAACTGTTTAAAAAGAAAAAAAATAAAAATAAAAATAAACAGACGCAATGGTTAGAAGAAGTGTGTGATGTGAAGACCTCACTGCGGTTGCTGGTTTCCCTCTTTTCCAAGTGACACCAGCAAAAAAAGGATGAGGAAAGAGATAAGACAAAAAAATACATACAATGAGAAATTCAGAGCTGGGATAGTTAACGCAATCTTACGGAACTTTTGATTCGATAACAACATTCTGGAGAAATGGAATTTGTCCTAAGGCAGTCATCTTCCAAGTGCACACCTGCGAGGATGACTAGCACCATGGCTCCGTAGGTCAGGCCCACGCTGCTGACTTGAAGGTCATGGGACGGGGGTGGTTGGCGAGGAGCTTGCGCCAGAATCAACGCTGCTTTCTGCCTTGAGAAAGTTTGCTATGGAAACCACGGCAGCTGAATAAAACAATGTGCTCCGTGACGTGGTCATTTACGGTGTGGCTCAAGCTTTCTTTCTCTCCCAGCCACTGACAACCAACACCAAAGGAACCGGCAGCCAGTCTGCCGCTATGGGCCACACCTGGGGTGGCACTGGCCTGGGAGTCAGTTGATTCAACAGCTCACTTTTCTGGCAAGGAAATTAAGGAGCTTTTTTGAGAACACATCTAGTTAGTGGGACAGAGAGGACATGGACTTATTTCTGCCACCTCAGAGGACTGTCTGCCACCTCATGCTTTGCTATGAAAAAAACCAGTTCGAAAACATTTTTGCTAGGATGAAATGAGAGCATGCGGTCAGGGACATCAGTTCCACTATTTCTGTAGAGACCACTTTAGGACTTTGATCAAGAGTCGAGGAAAAAAAAGACAACCACTTTATCTCTCTGAGATACAGAATTTGCTGTAAAAGTATTCAAAATGTGGATACAAACACTGCATTTTAAGAAAAGTGCTTTCAATTTAATTTTGAAAAAAGTTTCGTAAAATTTGAGTCTTGGCATCATAACACTGAGCGTGAGTGAAGGGCTCACCCCACGGGAAGAGCACCGGGAATACAAGTGTTTGTGGGTTTACCTTCCATGTGACCCTGATGCTCTGAGATGATATAGGCTCCAGGTGAACTTCCTGAGGTGGACCGTCAGGAGCTGTAAGGACCAAAAACCCACAGGCAGGTTAGAGATGTGCTCTGGAGCGGATTGAAACCTACACAGCCAAAGGTGGTCCCTGAAGACATTCCATCCCCACACTTGGCACAGAGAAAGAATTTTTTTTTTTTTGAAATGGATTCTTGCCCTGTCATCAGGCTGGAGTGCAGTGATGCGATCTCAGCTCACTGCAGCCTCTACCTCCTGGGTTCAAGCGATTCTTCTGCCTCAGCTTCCCGAGTAGCTGGGACTACAGGGGCGCACACCATGCCCAGCTAATTTTTGTATTTTTAGTAGAGACGGGGTTTCACCCTGTTGGCCAGGATGCTGTCAATCTCTTGATCTTGTGATCCACCCACCTCGGCCTCCCAAAGTGCTGGGATTACAGGTGTGAGCCACCGCGCCCGCCCAGAGAAAGAAGTTTTTACTGGTCATGGGAAATCTCAATTTTGTAGAGTTACTGTGTATAACTCTTGGCCGGTGCTTATTTGCTCCTTGGAAAAATGAATCCTGGGGACCTATCATTGTATTCCTTCTCACCATGTCTTTGACACCTTCGTGAATGAATCCCAATTTTGAACAAATTAAGGGGTACAATAGTAAGTTGCAAAACAAAATTTCCCTTGTAAAACACAGTCTATGGTGTGTGTTGAAGGTCCTTCCCTTTCCTCTGGAAGATTTGCTTAGTGATGTGGTATTGGGATTTCTCAGTTGCTTAGAATGACTTGGGACAAAAATGATCAAGATTCTTCTGCCTTTGGGTGTCTTTCATGGCTTTAGCTCTTCACATATTCCAATTAAACACACTTGTGAACCAGGGGCTCTAGGCACAGAGGGCTGAAGCAATGTTGAAAAGAAAAATAAAATGTGCAGTTTAAAGCAATCTGTTTCCGCTGAGTGTGTAATAAGTCAGGGAGCCACTGAGAGACAATTCCCAGTACATCCCAGTTAGAGCTGATGGGCGTGTGTTGGAAATGTGCTACAGACCAGGTGCATGGTGTAGAACTAAGAGATTTAAAACGTTTTGCCACCCAAGAGTTCAGAATATAATCAGCTATCAGATACACACACTGAAGGAAGCTTGCATTGCAAGGCAGCAGGTAAGCAGGTGTCTTCTGAGAAGCAGAGGCAAATAGTGACACAGGGGTCAGAGGGAAAGGCTCCTTTAGATTAAAAAATGTTTTTGGATTGACAATTTTGAGATCACAGTAGAACTACAGAAAGCCAGTTCTGTGGACGTTTGCAAAAGTCTGCATGCCACACATGCAATAAGAAAACAGAAGTAGTGAATGTGAACTCATTTTGGGGAGTTTGGAAGTAATAGGAAGAGTAAAGATACCTTAAAGATAGGCTGGGCGCAGTGGCTCACGCCTGTAACCCCAACACTTTGGGAGGCCGAGGCAGGTGGATCACGAGGTCAAGAGATCGAGACCATCCTGGTCAACATGGTGAAACCCCGTCTCTACTAAAGATACAAAAACTTAGCTGGGCATGGTGGTGCGTGCCTATAATCCCAGCTACTCAGGAGGCTGAGGCAGGAGAATTGCCTGAACCCAGGAGGTGGAGGTTGCAGTGAGCCGAGATTGTGCCATTGCACTCCAGCCTGGATAACAAGAGCGAAACTCCATCTCAAAAAAAAAAAAAAAAAAAAGATACCTTAAAGATAAAGGGTAGATTGGGGAAGGGCATGGCCCTGGGGAAGCTGGCTTCCTTTTTTTTATAAAGGAAGAGAAAGTTCTGAGTAGTACCATGATGTAGTTGCTAAGTTGATGGATACTTGAGTTTTTTCTGTCCAAGTTCACATTCTGGTTTTGTCATTTGTTAGCTGTGTGTATGCGTGTGTGTGTGTGTGTGTGTGTGTGTGTGTGTGTGTGTGTGACTTGTCTGTGACTCCATTTCTCTTTATATATACAATGGGACAATAGAATATGTATCATAGGGTTGTTGTGAAAGCAATGTGCTCAGTAAATAGAAGAAATTATAATCATAATATAATTACCATTAAGTGTTTTTAAATGGGGGGAGCAAATGGGAAATTTAACAACAACAACAAAAGATAAACTTGAAGGAACAATGCATATCCTGGCAGAAACTGAAGAGGGCGGAAGATATAGGCTGCAGAGTGAGTGAGGCGTAGAAACGAACAAATGCCTTTGGGATGGGAGGAGGGCGGAGTGAGGCTTATTGGTTGAGGGAAGCCAGGTGAGGGCAGACACACGTCAATTTACTGATGGAAAGAAGCAGGTTGAAACCTGATTGTTGGTTTTCTCGATATTATGACAGTAAGCTAAGCAGGAAATCAGAATGGGAACTTGAAGGAGAGAGTTATGGGCTTTAGCAACAAAACAAAGGTTTGGAAAACCGCTATGGTCTATAGGAAACAGAATGCCCCGTGTCTTGGAGCAGGAAGGCACTCTATCAAGGTGCCCCCGCCCTGGGGGTCAGTGCTCTAAGATGCAGGGATTTCTACTGCAAGAGAGTAATGGGGCTCCACAGTTCCTCCCATGCACTGAGGATGAAGCAGGAAGCTGATTCCGCAGTTCGGGGGCTGGTGGGACTAGGAGAGAATGAAGCTATAAGAATGCCAAGAGGCCAGGAGTGGTGGCTCATTCCTGTAATCCCAGCACTTTGGGAGGCTGAGATGGGTGGATCACGAGGTCAGGAGTTCAAGACCAGCCTGGCCAATATAGTAAACCCCATCTATTAAAAATACAAAAAATTAGCTGGGTGTGGTGGCAGGCGCCTGTAATCTCAGCTACTTGGGAGGCTGAGACAGGAGAATCACCTGAACCCGGGAGGCTGAGGTTGCAGTGAGTAGAGATTGTGCCATTGCACTCTAGCCTGGGCAATAGTGTGAGACTCCATCTAAAAAAAAAGCCAAGAAATGAAGCTGATTCTCCAGATTATATGGTTCATTACCCTGTGGTTTAGAAATATGAGTTTGAAGGGAAATGGGGATATTGCAGCCTCGATTTTCTCAATAAGATATATTCATAATTAAAACAAAGGTGTTAAAAGACAGGAACTGTGGAGAGTGAGGAGGTGGGAGTTAGGTCTCTGTGCTGCATGTTCCCTGCACCCCTCATTCACACACTTGCTGATGCTGTCCCTGACATCTGTTCCAAATGGCCCCTGTCCTCTGCTTTCTCCACCATTGCCCTCTTGGGGATCTCCGAGTCCCTCACTCTGAGGCCCCACTCCTACCCTACCTCTATGCCTGGTGACAGTTTCTATTTAGTTCTTAAACATCAATTCTGTTCTCTATTGTACGCTTTAAAAGGGACATGGCCCCAGTGCGCACTTCACACCGTTCACCCGCCCTAGTAATGTTCTGCTCCCAGGCGGCACCTCGCCATCCTCCTCATGCTTTTGTTCTGTATACCCCCCATGCGTCCTGTGTCCCAGCCATGTCCACAGCACACCGGACCCCTGGGCAGATCGGAGCCTTTGCCCTGGTGCTTTCTTCTCCCTCCATCAGGGTTTCCTGCCGGTGCCCATGCGCCTCCCGCTGCAGTTTAGCCCTGCCTGGGCCTGGGGACCTGTCTCTAGCGTGCACATACTTTTGTATGTCCGTCTTTGTTTGTCTCTGGTCACCCCGCATACTCTACATGGCATCAGGACCTGAGCCCAGAGTGAGTCCTTGCTTTGAAGGGGTAAAGCAATTTGTAGATGCTGAAATGCTGAGCGTCATCCCTTCCTCAGCAGGGCCGGGGACAGCTGGCAGTCTGGAGCGCTGCAGCCTCTCAGATCTATTCCAAAAGTGCAAAGTCTCTGCGAGAACCGAAGTTAACATCCAGAGCAGGGGCAGAAGGAGAGGCTGGCATCCAGCTAATGGTGGTAATTATTGCTAAGGCTCTGTGCCCAATTTCTTGCTCATGGGGTCAAGCTCTTAGGCAAGAAACTTTGAAAATCAAATTCAATACAAACTCATGGGTTGGATTTCCCTCACACACTGATAACTCTGTGCTCATTGAAAAGCACACGGTTTTCCATAAAAATCCTTCTTGAAAAATGATTTTTGGGTCTGACATCTATACTGATGCTGGGTTACTTTAATGTAGTTACACTTAACTGAAGGTAACAAGAAGCCAGTTTGTTAGGAATTGGAGGCAATGTCAGGGACACTGCCCCATCCTCAATCCTTTGGGCTGCCTGGGGTGTGGCCTTTGGTGTGGTCCTCTCCGGAAGATGGCAGACAAGAGTTGCAGCCTTGATTTTCCAGTTGAGATAAATTCATAATTAAGGGTGCTAGCATAGTGTTTATAAGAATGTCCTCGATTCTGTCAGAAAGCATAAATTCTACAATGTAATCATGATTTGGGAGCAACTTGCTTTTTCAATCTGGTCTGGTATTTTATTTTATTTTCTTTTTCTTGAGACAGGGTATCACTCTGTCACCCATCACGCAGGCTGGAGTGCAGTGGCATGATCTCACTCACTGCAACTTCTACCACCTGGGTTCAAGCAATTCTCCTGCTTCAATCTCCCAAGTAGCTGGGATTACAGGCATGTGCCACCATGCCTGGCTGATTTTTTTGTATTTTTAGTAGAGATGGGGTTTCACCATGTTGCCCAGGGTAGTCTCAAACTCCTGGCCTCACGTGATCCGCCTCACTCAGGCTCCCAAAGTGCTGGGATTACAGGTGTGAGCCACCATGCCAGGCCCAGGTCTGGCATTTTATGAAGGTCTCCACCGAAAAGAAGAAGGGGCACAGTTCTTGTCTCCAGGACAGACTTGACCATTTTTAAGCATGTAACAGCTTTATTACTTAGCCTACCAATGCTGCAGTGATTTGTCAGTAATGTATTTATTGTTCTGCCTGTTCCCTGAAGTCAAAGCATTTGGACCTCTCCTCTTAAAAAAAGTGGTGAAAAAAGTCCAGACAAACAAAAAATCTAACTTATACACACACACATCAGGGCTGTGCATGGTATCATTGGGAAGGCTTTTGTTTGCTTGTGTTTTACAAAGGCACTAAATTTTCTGCTACATACTAAAACATTACTTTCAAAAGTTTTAAATGATAAAAAATTTGCTTTCTTTAGGAATTTTATTGCTTTCTGTATAACTCCTGAGTTGTAACTTCTTCATAGGTTCTCATCTCATTGCCAGTGATGCCAATAAAATTACAATCCAAAGCAGATTGAGTTCCCAATGCAAAATGTATGAAGGATAAATCATTGGGTGTATCCATTTATTTAACCAAATTTGAAAATTGCCTTGACATCAGACATTTAAGAGTTTACTTACATGGTTTCAAATGTAATATAGAGAGAAAGCAGAATTCTCTTCCTTACCCTGCACCCCCAACCCTGCATATTTAGCTCATTTCTGGGGAAGGAGAAGCCTAAAGGTAAAAGATTAAAAACGAAAGTTATTTTCCAAGGCTGGGCACAGTGGCTGACACCTGTAATCCCAGCACTTTGGGAGGTCAAGGCAGGTGGATCACATGAGGTCAGGAGTTTGAGACCAACCTGGCTAACATGGTGAAACCTGGTCTCTACTAAAAATACAACAATTAGCTGGGTATGGTGGTGCATGCCCATAATCCCAACTACTGGGGAGGCTGAGACAGGAGAATTGCTTGAACCCAGGAGGCAGAGGTCACAGTGAGCTGAGATTGCACCACTGCACTCCAACCTGGGCAACAGAGCAAGACTCTGTCTGTCTCAAAAAAATAAATATATAAATAAAAATAAATAAATAAAAGAAAGTGATTTTCCAAAATAAACTCTGCATTTCTACAGAAGTCAAAACTGTTTAAACTGCAAAACTGTAATAAGCAAAGACTATCTTTATAATTTCTATTATATTTACAAAGGTACAAAGCAGGGGAATTAATTCTGTTTGGCTGAAAACAGGAATGACAGGCACCTCCTGACTGCAAAATGCATGGATCTCTGCTTTGCTTCTCTGTACTGGTCCTTCCTGGCTGCACTGGCTCTGCCTCTGTCCCTCCTCAGCTGGACAGCCTCCCACTGCCCAGCAGCTCCTGTGTCCCTCTGAGAGCTGGGACTCAAGCCTTGGCGCTCCATTCTGCTTTCAAAAATACTCTCCTTCCTGTTTCAATGTCTTGGCTTCAACCAGTGTCTTGAGGCCTCATCATTAATTGATTTGGGCTCAACTGCCCCCGTGGGAACCACTCCCATGTTTTTGCCTCTACTTCTGATAGGGAGATTTGCCTTCTATGAGCCACATCCTACACTAGGCAAAGACTGGGATACAAAAGTAAAAAAAAAAAAAACAAAAAAAAAACCAACTTTTTTTTTTTAAAGTGAGGAGCAGCTGCATAATTCTAGAGACACACGTTTGTCTTCTACAGGAGTTGGGTGCGCGAGAGGCATGCTCTGTGTTGTACAAAGGGAACGAAGACAGTGTTTAGTAAAAATAAAAATACAACAAAGAATAGCTGTTGCCCAGATGGGGAAAGGCTGAAGTCATGTACTAACTATTAAATAAATGGCTCATTTTTTTAACCTACTTATTGAATTAGCACTAAACACCATGCTAAACACCATTCTAGGGGCCTGGGATACAGCAGTGAGAGAGCAGAGCAGGCAGTCCCACCTCCCCCGGTCAAAACAGACCATAAGGGAAATGAATCTACAACTTATACAGTACCCTGGGTGGTGATATATATAATTGTTAGAAAGAGAGTGGTGAGGGAGGGAGGGGACCCACTGGAGTGAGCAGTGGGTTGAATTATAACAGGGTGGGCAGGATCAGATTCTTGGAGGATAATATTTGAAAGTGGTAAGGGAAGAGAGGAAGAACATTTCAGAACATTCTAGAAGTATTCCAGAACATTTCAGAATAGCAGACAGGACTATACAGTGTGTATGAGAGACAGCAAGAAGGCTAATAACTTTTGTCAGGTTTACTTTCCAAAACCCAGGATGGAGGAGAATGACAAAAATCTACAGAAGCCGATCACGGAGGGCCTGTTGGGGTGTGGGGCGTGCTCAACTCTGCTTGCTAAGCGCACGCTGTGCATTTGACTCTCACTGAAGAACACATTGATGCCACTCTGCCCTAACAGCACAGCTATCCCTATGTTTGTTTCACATGCTCCTGGCGTTATTCCTTCTGTCCTCATTCCATCCTCTCATCCGTTGTCCCGCCTCAGCACATAGAAAACTTTTCTCCCAGATCAAAGCTGCTGCCCCCGAATGGGAGGACAGATGAGGCAAGGACTTAACTCAGTGCCAGATTCATTGGAAACCCAGTGACTCTGAATCGTGATCCTCCCATAATCCACACCTTCTGTTCTCTGACGGTCTGTGAAATTCAGTGGTGTTTCAACGAGTGAGCACTCAAAAATGGAAGCTACACGTTCTAAGCACAGATTTACAGTGAAAATAAGGCAGTAGCCACTCCGAACCCGGTCACAAGGCACTAAGTGACTCACGACCTGCAGGGGGCAGCTGCTAATGGGGAAGCTGGTCTGCAGCAAGGGCCAGCTGTGAATGTCACGTGTCAAAGAGACACACTTCGAGTCCATTAACAGCTGATCTCATTAACTCTGACTGTGTCTCCACTTACTCTCTTGACTGCTCCTTTGTTGCAGAGGCTGCTGGTTCTATGGCTGGTTGGGAAAGCCAAGAAGCCTGTGCTGAATAGTGTGGTCTTGGCTTCATGGCTGTTCTCCAAGGTCAAATGTCTTAAAGTGGTATGATAATGCTGTGTGCACTTTCACATGCAAATAAACTCAGCATCTTGGGATTGGAGCAATGTGATTTCCCAACATTAGGTAGGGATACTATGTCAATGGCAGCAGTACCTTCCTCACTAACGTTTGCAGTAGATACAGCAGAAATCTAAAACTCAAATTCCCATGGGGGCCAGACTTCATCAGAGATCCATAAACTCTTCTGTAAAGACTCAGACAGTACAAATTTTGAGCTTTATGTGCCCATGTTATTCTTTCTCTAAAAAAAAAAAAAACAACAAAAAGATATATAGGCTGGGCCTGGTGGCTTATGCCTATAATCCCAGCATTTTGGGTGGCCGAGCTGGGCAGATCACCTGAGGTCAGGAGTTAGAGACCAGCCTGACCAACAAGGACTTCATAAAGAAGACAAAGACTTCATAAAGAAAAGTAGAGAAGGGTGAAAGGATAGGACAGGAAGGCCGAGGGGAAAGAAGACACAGCTTCAGTGACCAATCATGAAACAGCTGCCTCTGGAGCTGGATATGCCGCCCCCCATCCTGAAGGAAGAGGGCACTTCCCAGGCCATAAACCGCAGCCTACAACAGACCAGGCCTGTGGATGTGAGTTCTGCTTAGTGTTGTGCCAAACTTCTAAATTAAGTGTCAATTTTTAAAATCTGGAAATTTCGGCTCAAAATCTAAATTTTGAGTTACTCTTGAGTTCCTGCTTGGTAGCAATGAGCCAGAGTGAAGTATGGAGAGTCTGACTGTACACCCTCAGTGAGTCACAGCTTCCATCCTCCATTCATTGAAGGGTCAGCAAACTACAGTGGGCGGGCCAAATTTCACCTATAGACCTTGAACTAAGCATAGTTTGTACATCTTTTCTGTTTTGTTTTGTTTTTGAGATGGCGTTTGGCTCTTGTTGTCCAGGCTGAAGTGTAATGGCGTGATCTCGGCTCACTGCAAACTCCACCTCCAGGGTTCAAGCCATTCTCCTGCCTCAGCCTCTTGAGTAGCTGGAATTACAGGCATGCGCCACCACACCTGGTGAATTTTCTATTTTTAGTAGAGACAGGGTTTCGCCACATTAACCAGGCTGGTCTCAAACTTCTGACCTCAAGTGATTCCCCTGCCTCAGCCTCCTGAAGTGCTGGGATTACAGGCTTGAGCCAGGCTTGAACTCCTGGCCCAGAAGTTCATTTCTTACAGAAATTTATTTCTAGAGGTGGAGAATTTCAAGATCAAGAGGCCAGATTTGGTGTCTGGTGAGGGCTCATTCTTACGGTTCTTAGATGGTGCCTTCTCCCTGTGCCCTTCCGTGGTAGAAGGGGTAAGTGATCTTACTGGGCCTTGGGCCTATTTTATAAAGGCATTGATTCTATTCATGAGGGGTCCACCCACACCTCCTAAAGGTCCCACTTCTTAATATTATTGCATTAGGAATTAGGTTTCCAGATATTAATTTGAAAGGGGAGGTATGAACATTCAGACCAGAGCACCCTTCAGAATTTCAGTGTGGGTTTAATTCAGGATATATTTTCTCAACAAACGTGCACACGCACACACTCTGCCCATTGTGGCACCCATTCTAAAGGCAATACTGTGAGTAATGTTTATAACTGTTCATCTCACATGTTCATCTCCCTTATGCCAGACACACACAAGGGACAGAAGTGTGAGTGCACATGACTCCTGACGTGGAGGGGCTCATAGCCCCCCCATGTTATCATGGACAACAGGGTCCATTGAGACATGATGATATGGACAAGCCTCAAAGGTTACTGTCAGTAAAATCCCTCCTCTGTGCTGAGCTGAGGAGTCACTAACTCTACCCAGGAGATGGGCAAAGACATTACACTAGGGAGGAAGGCATCTTTGAACTTGGCTTTTCAAGGAAGAGCACAGAAAAGGGGACATGGAACTTGTAGTGCCTTCCAGACAAGGGAAGAAGCACAACAGTAGGGTTTGGGAGCATGAAAAGGTAGGTTGGTGCTGGGTGTTGGGCTCTGTGGAGTCACTGAGTCATTGCCAAGCAGTAGCATTGGGGGAGGCATCCTCATGTGCCCAAGACTTGGGTACTATATTACAGCAAAAGTGAATGGGCCGGCAGCTTCCAGAGGCTCCCATATGAGGAGCAAGGGAAGAGTGGGGCAAGGTCACCTCAAGATAGCTACAGCTCCTAAAAAGATGTGCCTTTGGGTTCGCCTGCTGGGGAGTGGAGGCGGTGTCTCCAGCCCCTGCTGAACACTCTACTAAGGATGCCTTTGGCCAGAGTAGTTGCACTCCATTGGAGGTAAGTCACACATGGGAAACTGACTTTCTAATTTCAGTCATGCAAACCTATGCTCCAAGACAAAGACAAGTTCTCTGCTGCAGCTTTCCATTTCTGGAGTCTGCTCCTTTCCTTTCATTTCCCCCTAGCTCCTCTGAATATTAAAGGAGAGAGGCTGTGTGGGTTTGCCACAGCCAGCACCCAGATACAATACAAAAGGCCAGCCGGGGAGCCAAAGAGACGGTGTCTGCATCTGTCTGCAGACATGCCAGGCAGCTGCCCTGCAGACCAGCACCCCGGAGGCTGTTCACCTGGCCTTCTGGCAGGGAGAGAGCTGCTGCCATGGCAACTGCCAGCCGCAGCGGAGGTCACAGAGGAAACGAAGAAAAAAGCAACAGCAGCAGCATTAATAATGGCAATCAGTAAAGCAGGTGCAAAACGCACCATCTGAAAAATGCTGTTTTCCTGAGGAGGTGGCTGGGATGGGGTGGGATTAGAAAAGGCATTGAGAGGGAACGAGAAGATTGAGCAGGACGTCAGAGATGACATTTTGGGCTGAAGGATGAGGACAGCTTATTCTCTCTAAGTATCCAGCATAATGAAAGCCCAGGGATCTGAGGAAGCTGGTGGGTTGTTTACATACATAATTAAATACAATTCTATTTTTGCGGGAGCAGATTAACACCTATTTCCTACTTCTTTCTGAGACATGAGCTTTTAGAGCTTGAGATTTTTTTCAATGATCAGATATGTCTGTGTAAGGAACAAGGCATCATAATGTCCATTTTGCAGATGAGGAATCATACAGAGAATCCAGGTCTCAGAAATGGCTCATTCTCAGGCACTTCAGCATAAAGGTTTTCTGTCACTCACTCTTGAAAACAATTTTCAAGAACTAATGTCTTCCAGAATTGAGAAATGGGCACTCCTCTGCAGCTTCAGAGGAAGAATTGTACATTTTAACCCATTCTCTTGAACAACATTGATTACAAATCTCAGAAGTGTGAAAATGTTGCATTTGGTTGATCCAGCCATCGACTTCTTAGGATTTAATTTAAGAAAATGATCTTGGAAATGGTAAAAGACATACCACTAGGATGTCCACTGTAGTGGTGTTTATACTAATGAAAACTTGAAAATAATTGACCTGTTTGGCAATATGAGATCTGTTAAATATATGGTAAGAGATATCATTATGAATTGTAGAAAAGTACTTAAGAGATACACAACCTCGATTTCTATTTGGGATGCTGTCACTGAGGGTAGCAGAGATGAGGTGGTGGGAAGGAAGCCAAGAACAATGTCTACTGCAAGTTGGAACAAACCTCGGTCTTCTGTTAGCCATCTGGGTATGGCAATCACCTTAATCTTAGTGACAGAGAAACAGGGATCTGAGACTAAGGTGCCAGCTTTCCTGCAGCAGGGAGTGGCTGATTGCACCAATGGTGGACAGGAAAAAAGAGGTATGTTTGGGAGCTGGACACTCTTTCCCTCCAAGAAATGAGCCAGGCATGTACTCCTTATTTTTTGTCCTGGGAGAAACCCAAGCACGGGGGCTTCCTCACCTCTTGCCAGGAGGCGGGCTGACAATCAGCATTCATGGACCATTGCCTCATTGCTCTGTTCTCTGCACACCTGTTAATTTCAGCCCCAGGAACCATGAGTGGTCCACTGCATGTTAAGGGGTGTGGATACATGGTGAGTGCCTGTGTGGATGTGCTTGTATAGGTGATGAAATCATTTAACTTGTTATATCTGCCTATTCCTGGGTTACCTCTAGGTGGGAAAATGATGGAGGCTATTTTGCTTTCTTCACAATGCTTATCTCTATCTGCTGAATTTGCAACACTAAATACAGTGTTATTTGTAATGGTAAAAAGAGCAAAAAAATTATTTTTAAATGTTGATGTTTTCAGTCAATTCAATAATCTGTTCCCCTTCCCACATCTCCCACACAGATTCTTAGTTAAGCATTACTCCTTCCTCCCACACTGGACTTCACAGGGTCTCAGGCAAGAAATACACTCACGGTTCTCCTGTCAACCTGGATTCCATGTGTCCAAACAAAGGAATTGTAAAACGGCATGATTCTTTGAATCTCACCAGATTGTTAGCCTCATATGTCTTTCTTTTAAGTCTTGGATATGGGAAACTTGAACTAAATCCTATTTGAAGAGCAGTGCCTTCAAAGTAAGATGCAGAGCGCTGTCTGCGTTTTTTATAGGGCACAGAACTATGGAGAGCACGCATCAAAGACCTCCACCTAGCACGGGCAAAGGTCTGCTTCTGCATTTAAGCATCTGAGCCCTAAAGAGTTAGCTCCCGAGCTTCTCCAGAGCAAGATGCTGCCTGGTCCCACATACCTGCCTCATCCGCCGTGATGGTGAGCTCGTTGCTGGGTTCGCTCTTGCCAATCCGGTTCTTGGCGTACATGCGGATGCTGTAGGTGGAGGAAGGGTGGATATCAATGATGGTGGCCGAGTTCAGCTGAGGGGAAACATCTTTGGTTCTCTGAGCAGAATCCCAGGAGTCTTTTGGGTTTTGTTTTTCAAAAAAGAAGAGATAGAGATGTGAGTTTTTTTCCTCTGCCTTTGAAAGTTCACAAGTAGGAATTATAAACCAAAAAAAAAAAAGAAGGAAAGAAAGAAAAATTACACTCCAAGCGATTTCTCAATACAATGATCCCAGCTTTCTGGCAGAGTTGGCTATCAGAGGGGATGTGGCCACACTCATTATCCACGCTGCAAGGGACATGAGGCAACAAGCCAGGAGAGTTCAGGGCGGGATGGTGGAGGAAGCACAGCTCAGTGGACTGGCGGAGATCACAGAAGGGAAATTCCAGTGGTGGAAGCTCAGGTCAGTGGAGTGGACAATGACCACTGTGAGCACTCACTGTATGGGACAGTATGATGAACTATGGTTTGGATGGTACCCCTGGGTCCCTCCAAAATCCCTGGTTCTAAAAGGTTTTGAAAACCAGCAAAACTTCAAGCTATACCAGATCCTTCCCTCCTCAAATAGAGTGTGGTAAAAATAAGACGATCCTATACAAACCAATCTCATTCCCGCATAAATCCTGATTACTAAACATATTTTGCAATTCTATGTTTTTGAAATCATTTAGTGCCAAATCCTTGGTTGTAGGAATTAATTTTCCACCATAGTTAATTATAACAGCAACACCTGTTTCGTGTGAAATGTTATCATTGACTCTGCGACATTTTGTATCTGCTGATTTTAGGGTTTCACGCAAGGATGAGAATGTCAGTACATGGTTCTTATATCAAAAGGGTTTGGGCAGTGTTGATTGTGGGTGGGTGGTCAACAGCTGGCGTTGGCTGGGGATGAACAAAGGAGACTCCAAGACAGTAGACGGAGATGATGCCTACATATTCCCATCCTCCTCAGGGTCTGCCTTGGTGGTGCTCACCACACAAGTAAGTCTGCCATGGATAATCTGTATTCTCTGCTGGACTTTAAGCTCCAGGCGGGCAGAGGCCATGCTGGCCATACCCAGTCTTCTATCCCTATTGCTAGCACAGTGCCTGGCTCACAGTGGATAAATAGTATATTAACGTTTAATAGATAAATAAACCACAAATACATGGACCTCTGAGTCTTGGGATTGGGGCCGATCACTTTGTCACACTAAGGGTAACTATGGCAGTTTGGGGGACTTCTCTGTCCAGATGTAAACGTAAATGCAAGAGATTTTCTAGAATTGGAGAAAAAATATGTGGCTTAAAGACTGCTTTTTGATGCTTTACCTTCTCAGAGAATGGAGCCTAATAGAAGCTCACAATATTGCAGTTACAAGGAAAAAGCACATTTTGAATAAAGTTTAGAGGTAGAAGAAAATGAAATAAAAAGAGAAGAGTTGGAAAAACATTTATGAGGAGAAGAATGTGATTCAATAGAAGACAAATGAGGAAAGGAAATTTTGTATCAATGCAATGACATACACCAATGAGGCTTGCCCCACAGAGAGAAAGCCAGGCCTTCTGCAGAGATGTTTAGGAGGATGAGGAGGAATGCCAGGTGCTGCAAGATGCAGAGAAATTTGCTAAGTAGCCCCAGGAGGAGGTAGACAGTTGTGGTGGTGGATGCCTTTGCCCAGGCAACATGGATTTTTCTGGAACTGATGGGGTCAATGAAGATACAGCTATCTTCACTGGAGGTTTTTGTGTGGGAGTTGGCAGACAGCCTGGAGAGGCGTGTCCATGACTGCAGTTCCCTTACACCAATCCAAGGCATATGGTAGACCTGGGTAGGGAGGGACAGTCTCCTCTTACTGGTCACTGGGCACTTCCACATCCATGCCCTGTAGGTTTCTTTAGCTCAGCCCATACCTCAGTGACACCACCTTGTACAATAATCTCCCAGTGTGACTTATAAGGTCTATCTGATGCTGCATTTGGTCTGTGTCTGTAGAAACCACCTCCCACTCCCTCCAGTGGGCTGGGGTACCCATTACAAAACCCATCCTCACCCTTCCTGTCCATGGCCGTCCCAGACTCTCCCCATCCACACTCGCCTCTGCCCTGTCCGTGGCCTTCCCAGACTCTCCCCATCCACACTCGCCTCTGCCCTGTCCGTGGCCTTCCCAGACACTCCCCATCCACATTCGCCTCTGCAGATCTTGGATGTCCATGCATACATTTCTGTGTGTGCATTCTTTATTCCTAAGATTTTCTCTATTTGGTCAACGGTGCATTCTTCCTAGTTATATTTACATCTCAATTTTCAGCTTCATCATCCCATCAAGACAATGTGCTGGGCATTTTAAAACATGACTTCTGTGGCTCCCAAATCTATGGGCACATTGGAAACACCTTGGGGTTTCTGACAGTTCTGCTTTCAGACATACTAAAGCAGAGTCTCTGAGGAATGGTGCCCAGAAACCTGTGCTTTTAAAAAGGCTTCCTATCTGGGTCATTCTGATGTATAGTTTGGACAGACTGTTTTATTTGATTAAAATTTTACAACATCCTACCAAGGTAAGGCCTTTATTTCCTTAGTAACAGTCAAGAAACGGAAGCCCTGTTACACAGCTGCTAAGAAGAAAGGCTGGGATTTGGCCTCACCTGTGCTATCTCCAAGCTCAAGATCATTTTTCCATAATGCATGACCTCCACATAGTCTCTGAAAACACCTAATAGGACAGGATTTCAGTATTTCCAGGCACCTGCTGAAAGTCTCAGTTGCTTAGAAGACCTTCTGACAAGTTATTGAATTGATAATGCAGAGAAATCGTTTGGTCAAAGGCAAGAGAAGAAAGTTTTGGCCAAGTACGATGGTGCCATCTGTGGGTTTGCAGGAAGACTGAGATGGCTGCATAGGCTCAGAGTTGCAGGCTGGTTCAGGAAGAACTTATCAGAAGCATTCATTGAAAGAGTGGGGAGGATGCCATGGCTTGCTCCAGGGAAACTGGTGGTGTAGGAGGATGAGGAAGTTCAGAGTCCCACTGCAGCCTCTGCAATTCCAAGCAAGTGCTGTGAGGAAGGAATGAGGAGCGGACAGGCACCAGTGAGGCTGCATTGGGTGCTTGCTGGGGAGCTCACCTTGGGGGGCAGATACCTCAAATCCAGTGGATGCAAGAGCAACAAGGACTAATATAAGAGTGTAGACTTGATACGAAGAAGTGCTATTAGAGGCTAAAGACCAGAATGAGTGAGGGTGACTGAAAGTTCTGGAGGTGAATTACATAAAAGGCTTAACAATGGAGAGGTATCTGGGAGAAGGAGCAGGTCCTCCACATTGGGGAATAGGAGGAGGAGTGGGGACACAGGAAATCTCCTTTCCCTCTGTCTTCTTTTCAAGGATAATAGTCCTTGGGGTGAACTGGGGGTGGGAAGCCCAAGCGAAGAGAAGGGCTGGGGGAATGCACCTTCTGTGTCAGTCTGTGTTTCCTGGTTACTTTCCAAGGTGTGATGGAGCTTGCCATGCTTCTGAAGCCTGGTCAGAGACCTGTGAGGCACCCTGGACAGGAGAGAGGGACAAGAGAAACCAGGGACAGAAGGAGCCACCAGAGAAACTGGGGACAGGAAGGGCCACTAGAGAAACCGTGGGCAAGAGGGGTCACCAGAGGAACCAGGGATATGAGGGAAGCACCAGAGGTACCATGGACAGGAGGGGCCACCAGAGAAACTGGGGACAGGAGGGTTCACCAGAGAAACCATGGACAGAAGGAGACACCAGAGAAACTGGGGACAGAAGGGGACACCAGAGAAACCAGGAACAGGAGGGGTCACCAGAGAAATCATAGAAGGGGCCACCAGAGAAACCAGGGATAGGAGGGGCCACCAGAGAAACTGGGGACAGGAAGGGCCACTAGAGGAACTGTGGACAGGAGGGGTCACCAGAGGAACCAGGGATATGAGGGAGGCACCAGAGGTACCATGGACAGAAGGGAGGCACCAGAGGTACTGTGGACAGAAGGGGCCACCAGAGAAACCATGGACAGAAGGGGACACCAGAGAAACCGGGGACAGAAGGGGACATCAGAGAAACCGGGGACAGGAGGGGCCACCAGAGAAACTGGGGACAGGAGGGGACACCAGAGAAACTGGGGACAGGAGGGGCCACCAGAGAAACCATGGACAGGAGGGGAAACCAGAGAAACTGGGGACAGAAGGGGACACCAGAGAAACTGGGGACAGGAGGGGCCACCAGAGAAACTGGGGACAGAAGGGGACACCAGAGAAACTGGGGACAGGAGGGGCCACCAGAGAAACTGGGGACAGAAGGGGACACCAGAGAAACCGGGTCAGGAGGGGCCACCGGAGAAACTAGGGACAGGAAGGGCCACTAGAGGAACTGGGGACAGGAGGGGTCACCAGAGGAACCAGGGATATGAGGGAGGCACCATAAGTACCATGGATAGGAGGGAGGCACCAGAGGTACCGTGGACAGGAGGGGCTACCAGAGAAAACATGGACAGAAGGGGACACCAGAGAAACTGCGGACAGGAGGGACCACCAGAGAAAACATGGACAGAAGGGGTCACCAGAGAAAACATGGACAGAAGGGGTCACCAGAGAAACCAGGGTCAGGAGGGGCCACCAGAGAAACAGACTCTGAAGGGCAGGCTGCCTTCCAAGGAAGATAATAAAGGGAGGCAGCAAACTGCAGACAGATCTGCTGGAGGTCCCCAGACAAGATGATGTAAAGGATGCTAAAGGTGGCTTGGGTCCATGTAGAGGAGAAGCAGCAGTCCCTGGGAATCAGAAAATGTGGCAACCAAAGCAGCCTGTGTAATTGCCAGCTGCAGAGAAGAAGAAGATTCCAGATGAGGAAGGCACAGCTTCACTGTGCCTGTGCCTGGCTGGATGACGCCTCTGGTGCTGTCACTGGGCATGACCAGAGTCGGGGGGTGGCAGGAGATGATGACAGGAGACACGAGAACAAGGACTTGGGATGTTCAGCATTTCCTGGAAAACAGTAAACCGAGGAAAATCATCTTTTGTCAAATCCTGAGAGGACTGTCATTTGGCCAAATGGTTTAGAGATGGGAAGAGAGCCGCTGGATCCAGAAAGGTCTATTTTGGTGCAATAAATGTAAGAACTTGTAGCAGCCACAGCTGGTCAAAGGCAGAGCTGTCCTTCCTGGGTTAGTGAGTCTCTATTTCTAGGATTGTTCAAGTATAGAGTGAATGGTCACTTGTAGAAGTTCTTTTGGTTAAGCATGTGAAGTATTTTAATACATTGGTAATATGCTGCTTTCTTTGAAAAGTAAAGGAAAACCTTTGAGGGTATAATTTCCCCATTGCCTAAAACAGGGGTTAAGCGTCAACAATTTGACTCCTGGTTATTATGTGTCTAGGATACGTGCCAGGCACTATGAGGGGCGCAGGGACATAGCATAGGGTTTGTCAGACACAATCCCAGCCTTCAGGACTCACTATGGCCCATAGGTGAACAACTGTCCCATGGGGTGCAGGTAGTAAATTAATAGTCATGAGCCCACCAAGTGTTCAAAGCATGCTATGAATAGTGAAGGGGAATAGGTAGTCAGGGAAGGCTTTCTGGAAGAAGTGACAGTTAGGCTGTTGTTAATACTTGAAGGATCAGTTTTCTATGTACTCAGTCTAAAACTGCACTCACTTATATTGTGGTTGTAATTTTTACACACCAAAAGTATATTGAGGAAGCAACTAATACATGAAAAATCTGACTAACACACCTCAAACAGCAGTGAGTACAGGTGCTGTCTACTGTCAGCATAGCTCCTTCCTCCCAGGGCTTCCAAACTGAAAGTAATGGAAGTTCTGTAGGTTCCTGGTGGAGACCTCAGGCATGCGGTTGGATCTGCTTGTCCTGTGGGCTTTTCCCCAGGGATTCTCCTGGGACCCACGCTGACCCTTAAAATGACTTGCTCCAGGGCTGTGTAAACATCTTAGCCATACTGCTGGCCCTGTCTCTGGGCGAAGTAGAGCATGAAGGATGGGAAGACTCTCCCTCAATCCCTCCTGTACTTGGCTTTATAGATAAGGAGCTTTCCTGCTTTGGTTATATCAACCACGATCATTTTATACATTGAAAGATGCTGTGGATAATAATGATTTTTAGATTTCAACTGCATGTAAATTAAATGCTGTAAACATTTACAGTACACTCTTAACTTGACAGACCTTGTGCTGGGTGCTGGGGATCCCAGGACACACAGAACCAGAGTTCCTGCCATTGGGAACCCCCTGGGGAGTGGGGAGACAGTGAGGACTCCTAGATGCTGAGCAAGTAGTTTAACTAACATAGAGGGATTTAGAGGCATTTTACTGACAAGCATTTTCCTGCACACTGGAGCAGTCTACAAACTACCACCTATTAGATGTTGAGCATGCTCTGGACAATGAGGAAAGCGTTTACAATGTTTCCCCTTCTCAGGGTTCACCAACGTCCACCGAGTGCCTCCACATGTCAGGTGTGGTGCTGGGTGTTGGAGAAATGAGTTGGGTGAAAATAGACCTGCTAGGTGGAGGGGTCCCCCAAGGAGCCTCTAGCATGGTAGAGGTGAAATGCATTAATCAGTATATTTGTCAGTAATCACAGAGGTACATATATGATGACACGTAATGCCACAGGCCCGGATTGAAAGGGAGATGGAGCTGAGTGAGCAGCTGAGATGTGGGATCTAAGGAGCGGGTAGTAACTGGGTGGTCCAGGGAAGGGAGGACTTGAGGCAGAGGGCAGCTGGTGGCCTTTGTGGTCTCCTTGCCAGTCCTTTGAGGTGGATGCAGTGATAACCACTTCACAGATGAGGGGAGCAGGTGAAGGTGCAGAACTGGTGTGACACAGGCCTAGCAGCAAATCTCACACAGGCTGGGTCCCAAACCACTGAGGCTGGGCCTGCCACCAGCGCCTGGCAATGCCCGATTCTGCCTGAGGACAGGGGTGGTCCTGAGCTGCTCCACTAGGGGAGGCCACCTGTGTGCTCAGCATCAACAGCACAGGCAGCCTGCAGCACCATAGCCGGTGCGCAGCCAGTGACATAAAGGGCTGTCCCTGTCCCCAGGGTGCTGATCGCATCTGTCTGAGCTCTCATCACTGTCACCAGGTTCCAGGCCAGTTCCTGCTCAAATGTAATTGCCTCACCTAAGAAGCACCTGCTTCATTTCAAGACCTGCGTCTGTGAACTTGTAATTCTACTTCTTTAGAATAAAGGCAAGGTCAGCCTCTCCTCCCTGGGCCCTTGGGAATCTTGTTCATCCTCATCCCCCCAAAATACTCTTTTAGCTCAGCATTGTCTTGGGCGAGCCCCTCAGGTCACTGCGCCTCACCCCTGAGCCCAGGGCACTGGCTCTGCAGCGTTTCTCAGCTAAAGTGAGACTTGTAGTCCAATCAGCCCCTGGAAGGCCCTACCTTGGGCCTTGTGTATGTGACACCTCACTTCTAGGTCCCTAGTTTTGCAATTCAGAGGCTGATGGCCTGAACCACTCCATATTTTCTTATGTGCATTTCCAACCCTGCAAGTCACAGACAAAAACACTATGTTTGCTTTGATCCACTGTCTTCTCAATCTTCAAGTTCTACTCTCCTGAGTTTCTTTTTTTTCTTTTTATTTATTTATTATTTTAAATTGCATTTTAGGTTTTGGGGTACATGTGAAGAACATGCAAGACAGTTGCATAGGTACACACGTGGCAGTGTGATTTGCTGCCTTCCTCCCCTTCACCCACATCTGGCATTTCTCCCCATGCCATCCCTCCCCAGCTCCCCCCGCCACTGTCCCTCCCCCATTCCCCCCAACAGACCCCAGAGTGTGGTGCTCCCCTCCCTGTGTCCATGTGTTCTCATTGTTCAACACCCACCTATGAGTGAGAACATGCGGTATTTTTAATTTTCTGTTCTTGTGTCAGTTTGCTGAGAATGATGTTCCTGTCCTTTGTAGGGACATGGATGCTCTCTGGAGTTTCTAAAGAGCCACCCCTCCGCTTCCCTTCACAGTCACCATTTCTTGGCCCTGTTCCTGGCTTGCTCTTGCTGAAACATTTCCTCACTCCTAACCTGTGGCTCCCAGCTGCCTTGAGCTTGATTGTTTACTACAGCTTTAGTGCCAAAGATCCTAAATGTGTCATAACCAGGTAAGCTGAAATAACCTGCGGTGCCCAGGTAGTGAAAACTAAAGCCACTTTTGTGGTCAGTAAGGGTTTTATTAACCCTTTCCATGCTGGTGGTGCTCGAATCCCTCATATCTTTTATGAGACACAGTGAAAATTCTGACTAGAGGCCACAGTGGTGGCATTCTACCCTCGCCTGATGCATCATACAGTTCAAAATGGCCCCGACATTGATCCTTGAAGACAATGAAGGGCACGCCTGCAGTGGCCCTGGCAGTGGGGTCAGTTTTATTTATGGGCTCTGTGGCAGTGGCCCCAGGTGCCGCAGCCAGTGTCACTGATGGTCCCTGGGCATTTCCAGGAATGAATTTTCCCTTTCCTGCACTAGACGTCACTGTATCTGACAGACACCAAGCACAGCTAGAGCTCAGCACTCTGGGTGAAGGACGTGGGATCAGGCTCTACAAAAGTCACTCCAACTGGGGAAACAGGAAGTGAAGGGAGCAGGAGAGATAGAAAAGGTCATGGTGGAGGCCTGGTTTCATCAGCCTCGCCGACATGCCGACAGGTGGCTGCAATGTCAAGGAGTCCAGCTGGAAGCAAGACTGAAGGCTGGGCTGACTCAAAAAGAAAGAAGCAGAGCTGAGCCTCAACAGGACACTCAACTACCACAGCGGAAAGCCAGGATGTGCTTCCAGCAAGGAGGGAGACTGACTGGTGGAAATGGTGTCCTCTGAGCTCCTGTGAGCTGAGCTGGACACTTACAGGTAAATTACTTTAATAAGGAGAAAAACGAAAGAACTTTTTGAGGTGGAAATGAAGCTGAAGGAAATAAAGAACTTACCTGATTTGTTTTTGCATTCAATATCATAGCCCGTGATGGGGCTGTTTCCATCAAACCCCATGGTCCACCTGAGCGTAATTGTGCGTGCTTTGACATCTTTGATCTCAATTTCGGGAGGGTCCGGGGGCTCTGCGCCATCAACAGAAAGACTCAGAGTTAGTTCACACAGACCTCTGACACGAAACGCTAGAGGAAATGCTGAGCATGGCTCACAAATGATTTGTCTGCATTAGACAAGAACAGACGCTTTTTATTTGGAAACATTTTTTTTTCTGAATCACATTTTAAGGAGGAGAAAATCCACTTTCCCAAGTCTTCCAAGCACTTAAGAACTGGACCAAACCTGGAGGACATAAAATGTCGCTATTCTAGCTTGGATCTCTAACTCAAAAGCTACTTTGGCCCCAAATGTTGAATTTCCCTTTCATTCTGATTGTCTAGTACATGGCTTCCTAAAATTGAGTAAAGAAATTTCCACTGCTATACTTGTGTGCATGTGCATGGGCTTGACTGTCATGGGCTTGTCATCCTGACTGGTTCCTTGAAGGGCTTTGTTCCCCATTCTGGGGCTTTACTTTGACATAATCACAGGCACTGCGAAATTCTGCTTTAGCACTGACTTGATACATATTCAAATTTTCCTGGGAATTAGGAAGGGTTACATGACAAGCTGAAGCCACACAGATGCCCGAGGCTGAGCATACAGCTCCTGTCCTGAAACAGCTGTGTTTATTCTCTTATGCTATCGTCTTCCTACCTTGCACTGTGAGCTGAATTATTCCACGATCCTCCCCATAAGAATTAATAGCATGGCAGGAGAAGAAACCAGAATCTTCTCTCACAGTTGGCAAAATCTATGTGTAAAGCAGAAAGAAATTCATCTTTCACAGTAGGCAAAATGACTTCTGGCTGTAAAGCTCTCTCTCCACTCTTTCAGTTCTCTTGCCATGCCCAGCACACACACACACACACACACACACACACTCACACAACCCCCATTCCTCTACATTCTCACACACTAAATCACACACATGTACATACCCCTCTGAGGACAAATTATTTCAGCATAATTGTAAGTGTGTAGATGAATAGGATTCATGGACATTATCCGTGTCAGCTGTAGCTCATAAAATTGGATGTGCAATTTATGCAGGATGTCATGGTCAGCTTGACATAAATCCTACATATACATTTGTTTCATGTATCCAAAGCAACCATGTCCAAAGAACGAGATTATATACTGCTGCTAGGGCTGGGGGACAGCATGAGTCTCGTCAGATTCCTGTTCTAGCAGGATTCCAGGAATGGACCCTTGTTTGGGAGCCAATGTAAGCATTACAAACACAGGGCTTCTCTACCTACCCTCCCTGTGTGTGCTACAGTATCAACCTCCATCTCCATGATAACAGCACAACCCAGTTCATGACTCACAGTGCTTTTCTCTAGCTTTTGTCATCCTCTCTTAATGACAGAATATTTTTACTTTGGATTTTTCCAAAGAGGCAAGATATTTTTTATGATAATATTTTTGCCCAAAGCCCATCTCATTTTTCTTTTTGCAGGAAGTTAAAACATGTGCACAGCATAGGCTGTCAGTTCTCAAGGATTAACTGTCATTTAAAAACCTTATTTCTTACTTTTTAAAATTACACTTGTGTTTCCTGCTGCGTTCATAATAATCCTATTCTTAATAACACTTAGGCTGAAGCACTATTTTTGAAGGCCATTCAGTAATCTCACTGTGTGAGAGGGAAGAAAAATGGTGCTTCATAAATAAATTCCAAAAGATTATCTGCTACTTATCTGCACCCACTTGTATGAAAGGAAAGACTTACTCTTCCAATAAAGTTCATTCCATTGTATTGTATTTGGCATGCTTTTACCTGCAGAGTAGAAATCACCTCTTCTCCCACCTCCTTGGTAGACACAAGATAACGGGCCATCTCGGGGTTAATGATTCGGTCCTCCTTCTCCCAGCGGACTATAATGGGCTTCTCACCATGTGCTGTGCAGCTCATTTCCTTTTTTTGCCCCTGTGTGGCCAGGGTAGTATTTGGATAGGATGTTATCATCGCAGGAACTGAAAAACCAAGAGGGACACAAAGTGTTCAGCAAAGGAGGCTTCTTGATTTTCCCTGGCAAAATACTCAGGTAACTCACACTTCAAGGGACATTTCTTTGAAATACAATTTATTCGAGAAACTGCTGTGTGAAAATCACCAGAAAATAAAAGAAAGGTGGCAGAAAAGTGAAACTTGAGTAAGTGAGCCCCAGGCAGAAATTGCCATGCAGTTTCATACTCACGGCACGTTGCTCTCTTCCAACCCTGTTGAGGGCCATGGCCTTAGCACACACAGAATAATTGATATTGTTTGGCTGTGTCCCCACCCAAATCTCATCTTGATTTGTACTCCCATAATTCCCATGTTTCATGGGTGGAACCTGATAGGAGGTAATTGAATCTTGGAGGTGGATTTTCTCCATCTGTTATCATGATAGTGAAAAAGTCTTATGAGAGCTGATGGTTTTAAAAATGGGAGTTTCACTGCACAAATATTCTCTCTTTACCTGCTGCCATCTATGTAAGATGTGACTTGCTCCTCCTTGCCTTCCTCCATGGTCATGAGACCTCTCCAGCTACATGGAACTGTGAGTCCATTAAAGCTCTTTCTTTTGTAAATAGCCCAGTCTCAGGTATGTCTTTATTAGCAGCATGAAAATGGACTAATACAATGATGTTACTGGTTGCTCTGTCTATAAAAAAGACTTCACATGAAGAATTATCCTCCTTTTTCCAGGATCAACTATGTTTCTAACTATCATTTTCAACAATGGGGATGAAACATCCACTTTCAGTCAACTTTAGGTGAATCTCTTATTGATGCTACCCAGACCTTGTAACCACTCTTTACCATGCCCATCTCCCACAGTTGTTATAAACCTTGCAAACCGTTATTAGTCACTGGAGACCTCAAACCTGTCCCTCTTCCATAACTTACAGCAGAGAATCTCACCTCCAATTTACTGAGAAAAAGAAAACCTTTATTTGTGGAACTTCTCAAGTTTCCTTTTCCACATCAAAATTAATATGTTGATTTCTTTTCTTGGTAATGGATGACACAAGATCCCAGCCCAATTCCACAAGCCACCTAGAAATTCTGTACTGCATATAATGGATACCTTTTAAAATGTATACTAAGATTATCAGAAAGTGAGAGAAAAACCAGAGACAAAAACAAAAGCTGACAGTGAAAAGCCAGAGGTAAAATAATGGTGCTGCTTTGACAACCTGAGAGGCATGACATTAAATGTGAGACCTCCAAAGCCAGGCTAATCAAAGGGTTCTACCTTGACAGAAAATATGTAACCAAAAAACAAAATAAAAAATAAAAATTCACAAAGGCAAAGAGAGAAGGAAACTGTCTCAGTTTGAGTTATAGATGTAGAAACACAGTCTCTCCCCTGAGGATTTGTAAAACTGGTCTGGAATCAGATTCATGCTAAAGAATTAACGTGCAGGTGATTGTAGTTTGATGATGGCTCGAGGAGCCTAGCCAAAGCTAACATACTCTAGAAGAATGTGTCCTCTCTCCAGGTCCACTGAAATGCACCCAGAGAAAGCGCTGTTGGCCATGAGCTCATAAACCAAAACTAAAGAACACATGAGAAAACTAACACCAGGACTTCAGATGATAGAGTCACCAGATACAGACTGCAAAAATAACTATGTATGAATGTTTAAAGATACTTTAAAAATAAGATAAAGGAACAAGATGCTGTCAAAAAGGACTAGAAAGGTTTGAAAATTCATCAAACGTAACTATATTTTTACCTGCTTTTTATCTCATTGCCCCAATTACATGAATAAGCTCCCTTCCCCCATTTCTAAGGTCAAGCTCAGACTATGTTCTTGATTGCTTGCCTCATAAGCCTTCCAAGGTACTTGACCATAGAGACACTGTGGCTTCTTCTAAAACTGGCACATACCAGGTCATGTCTTTTCCCATGGCTTACCAGAGAGATTTGAGACATATAATGAAATGTCAAAATACTACCAGTTCTGTAGCCTGGACACCCACAAAAGAACCTATATTTGGGAGTTTCTCCAGAGTTAGCAGCCATGTGGCAGAGATGTGCCCCAAAGCACTGACTGTGTGATAATATGGGAAGCAGGCAAATTGGAGAGGTGCCAAGGGTCCTGGACATCAACGAGAGTTGCTCACAACTGTTGTGAAAGTCTTCAAAACTGGCTGTACTGTCCCCAGCCTTTGGTTCTGATCCCTCCCTTCCCCTAGCCTATAAAAGAAAAATTTTTATTTTTAAAAACAGCTGTATTGTGGTATAATATTCATACTATAAAATTTACCTGTTTTAAGTGTACAATCAGCTGTAAACTTAATATTGCATTAGCTTCTTAGAGTGTCTGTAATAAATTACTAGAATCTACGTGGCTTATACGAACAGAAATTTCTTCTCTCACAGTTCTGGAGGGTGGAAGTCCAAATCAAGGTGACAGCAGAGCCATGCTCCCTCTAAAGCCTCTAGTGGAAAACCTTTCCTCACTTCTTACAGCTTCTGGTGGCCCCAGGCATTCCTTGGCTTGTGTCAGAAAAACTTCAGCCTCTGCTTTTATCTTCACATGCTTTACATTCTTTGAATGTTTCTGTGTCTTCACATGGACTTCTTATGAGGATACCAGTCACCAGATTTAGGACCTACCCTAACGCAGTATGATCTCTTCTTAATTATTTTCTAAGGTCAAAGTTTCCATATAAGGTCATATTCCAAGGTTCTAGGGGGGAACATTAGTTTTTGGGGATACTATTCAATCCATTACAAATATATTTATATTATCCAATACATGTACATACATTATAACCCAAATACAAATATACACAGTTGTATAATCATCCCTGAATCAAATCTTAGAGCATTTACATTACCCCCGAAGATTTCTCTACCCATTTACAATCATTTCTCTTCCCCACCTCAAGTTCTAAGCAATCACTAATCTACTTTCTCTCCCTGAATAAGTTTTTCTATGTCCCCACCCAAATCTTATCTTAAATTGTAGTTCCCATAATCCCCATGTGTCATGGGAGGGGCCTGGTGGGAGGTAAGTGAATCATAGGGACGGTTACTGCCATGCTATTCTCACGCTAGTGAGTTCTCACAAGATCTAATGGTTTTATAAGGGGCTTTCTCCCCATTCACTCTGCACTTCTCCTTCATGCTGCCATGTGAAGAAGCACATGTTTGCTTCTGCTTCCACCATGATTTTAAGTTTCCTGAGGTTTCCCCAGTCATGTGGGACTGTGAGTCAGTTAAGCCTCTTTCCTTTGTAAATTAGCCAGTCTCAGAAAGAACAGACTAACACAGTCCCTATATTGCCTTTTCCTATAAATGGAATCATACAGCATGCATTCTTTGGTAACGAGCTTTCTGGACTTTTTTCACTAAGCATAATGTCAAGGTTCACCCATGTCATAGCATGTATCAGTACTTTGTTCCTTTTTATTTTCAATTAATATTTCAGTACATGGATATGCAGCATTTTTAAAATCCACTCATCCATTGATGCACACAGGGGTTGTTTCTACTTTTGGGCGACTATGAGTGATTATACTATAAACATTCCTATATAAGCTGTTGTGTGGACAAATGTTTCATTTTTCCTGGAGAAATTCCTAGAAGTAGAACTACTGGGGTTGTATGGAAATTTCATGTTTAACATTTTGAGAAACTGCCACACTCTTCGACCAAGTGGTAGCACCATTTTGGACTCTCTTGGCAGGAGATTAGGGAGGGAAGAGGAAATGAGAGGAGCTGTTAAGATTCAGCATTTATGGTGAGAGAACAAGAACATTCCCTTCAACCGTTTGCATTTAATGGAGGAACTCAAAGAGCAGAGACTGGGTGCACCTACAAAAAGGTGAACTGGCATGTTCCTCCACTGCTGGAGGCTTACTGGCTGTAGAAACCCCAAGCTCAGCATGGATCTGCTGCCACAGAGGAACTAAGGGTGGTAGTACCTTCTGTTTGGCCTCAAACCCACTAATCAAGATTTTGTTCTCATAAGAGAAAAGGGCTAATGCATGATAATTACAAATCTCAGAGCCAACATAAATAACTTAAATTGCAAAACTGTGAATAAATGTATTACAGGCCTATGAAGAATTAAATATTTACTCCTTATTCTTTCTCTCACAGTTAGGATATGTGAATCAGAAACCATGACACCCACATATAATTTAACTTTGAAAGGTGACCCCTGTCCACCACCATCAACCCCAAGCCCCCAATTCCTAATGAGCGTCCTGATTCCTGCAACACCCTCATGCCTAGAACAAAATATAGAAATGCTGGTGGCAGAACTGTGAAAATCAATCCATGTTTAATGCCTTACAGTCTCCTGGGCATGTCAAGGCTATGGGCAGGATTTCCGATTGTGCAGTGTGTTTGTAAAAAGGAAATCTGTAAAATGGTAAGACATAAAAAAGGACAGTTTCCCTGTGAGAACATGGTAAGTCACCATCATCAACTTCCAAGTCCAGGGTATTTGAACACTCACTGCTTATATTCCAATGAGAGCGAGCCAATTCTGAAGTAAATGTCTCTGTTCTATTCTAGGAGCTGTATGCAGGGGAGCAATGCATTGCAAAGGCTGCTACTTTACAACAAACAACTGGAAGAACTGTTCTCCAAAAACTGCAGCACTTTTGAGGACTTGTTTGTTTTCTTCCCTTTCCCTTAAAAAAAAATAATCGCAAGCTTTATTGCATTTGACAAGAGAAGTACCTTGGCCAAACCATAGGCTGCTGGTTTGTTTATAATTTGCCCTTCTTACTCTGCAAAAAATACTCCTCAGTTTTACTTAGATTTCTACGTTGAAAGAGTGTCCTACCAAAATGGGTATTTTTGTTCTGGTTGTTAAATTCAGCACTTAGACAGAAATGCTGTGACTAGCCCATGTTCTGCTATCCAGCTCAAACATTTTCAGCCCTTTAAAGAAATGGTCAAAGGATTTTAAAAAATGAATCATTATCATGGCTTCTTTGCAATGCTAATATTTAAAGGCATGACCTTTTCACTCATCACAGTTACGGATGTCTAGAGACGACAACATGTCTGTACAACAGCCCTTTCTGCAAGGATTTCTGAAGCATAACAAATGGATGGGGCAATTTAATAGGGATTGGTACCAAGGAGAGGCTGTGGGCAAACCCTGCTAGCAGGGCCAAGGGAGATCTAGACCCAGGAAAGCTTTGTCCAAAGATTGTAAGCTGTGTGCCTCTCCTGCAAAAATATCATTTGAGGAAGGTGCTGTTTTACATCATATCAATGTATAAGCTTGCTTCATGAACTATAATATTATCTAACAGCACCCTTAATGCTCAACAAATCTGCAGTGTTATGATATAAGGGAGCATCCTCTGACCTACTTCTTTGCAGCAGAAAGATGCAGTGGTGTAGTGGAGTTGCTGCCATTGGTCAGGGAGATCTGACCACACACATCTCTGCTTAGCTCGGCAGTACAGTGATGTCTCTTTCCCATTCAGCTTAAAATTGGCAATGATGGTAGTATTTATACCACTGAAATTGGCAAGTGCTAGAAATCAGGGTTTTCTCTCATCAATTCTCTCCCCTATTCTCTCCCCATCAATAGCTAATTGTCAAACATTGACTAGAACATTACTTAGGAGGATGTTTCACTATATTAATTATTTTAAAGGGTGTTCCCATCATGCAAAAGATACTGAGAAGATGGTGAGATTAAGCTAAGAACAGTAATTAATCTTATCAATAAAAATAAATCTCCATTATTTATCAATTAAAAAAGTAATTAAAATATGAACAGTAAATAATTAACATAATTAGATAATTAAAATATGAATAGTATTTCACTGTATGTTTTGACAAGTAATTCAGTGATAAATTGATGCATATATTAATTTTTTAACCCCAGGATACAGAGAGAATGAAAAATCCTATCAGTAAATCACTGATATTAATGATTGGTTCCAAACTTTACTCTCAAATGTTTTTTTTTCTTTGAGATGGAGTCTTGCACTGTCATCGCCCAGGCTGGAGTGCAGTGGCACAATCTCAGCTCGCTACAACCTCCACCTCCCAGGTTCAAGTGATTCTCCTGCGTCAGTCTCCGGAGTAGCTGGGATCACAGGTGCCTGCCACCACACCTGGCTAATTACTCTCAAGCCTTTTAATGTCTCTACCATTAATGCAAAATTAATCCTTATACATTTTTATGATTTTTGTTCCTACCTGGTTCTGCTGAAAACACAATTGAACAAGAGAAAGTACTGAACAGCCTGGATAATCCGAATGAGACAAGATACCTGTCACAAGCATCTGGTTCAATACTTTCATTTCATAGAGAAGAATGGTTGTCAAAAGCCCAAATACAGGAGTCTATGAGGATCTGACTTTGACTGGTCCTATTCAAAAACCATCATCATCATCATCACCCTCAACAAAGGAGATGGCCAGCTGTCCCAGAGTGTCCAAGACTTCCCGTGTTTTAGCACAAAAAATCTGTATGCTGGGAAGTTTCTCAGTTCCTCTAGGCATTCAGAGCAGATATGGCAAAGGAGGGTGTGGAGCCAAGAATGAGCCAGCATAAACCTGGCCCCAATGTCCAAGATAGGAAACTGAAGCAGGAATTACAGGGCTTCTGGGTGGGAGGTCAAAAGAGGAAGGTGCTCTGAGACACAAATACATTTTAAAGCTATTTCTTCAAGCCCCTTTTAAAACATTCCTCCCAAATTTTTATTATGAAAAAATTTCAAACATACAGAAAGCCAATCAGCCATGTACCTACTGCCTGGATTCCACAGTTCACATTTTAATGTACAGTGTTGAATCAAAATGTGTTTTCTTTGTTATCAAAATTTAGTGAATACATTTTTTTACTATCCTATTTTAAAATTACCTTAGGTAAACACATATGTCAGTGTGGGTCTCAAAGGTCGAGCTGTAAGATGGCAGCCACCTGCCTGGATTCTGCAGCTCAGGGTGGAGATGCACTGGCCTCATGTTTCAGGAAAAGGAATCACTGCACCCTGGCCTGCCTAAGTGATGTGGGGTTAGGTGGCCCTTGGGGTAGAGTGGCGCTTCTCATATATATCTTACCAAAAGGAAAGGTGAGAAAAGGGCCTGTGAGCAGAGAATCTGACTCTGACCTCCTGCCACTTGGAGCAGGCAGGACCCCTTGGCTTTCCTGGGTTTTGGCTTTCTCACTTGAGTCATAGGAGAGCTGAATGGGATCAGCAGTTTTCAACCTGGCCTGTATCTCAGAATCACCTGGGAGCCTTTAAAACAGGCTAGTGCTCAGGCCTCACTGCAGACGGGCTCAGAGACACTGGGGTGAGCTTATGCATGAATCTATTTAACTTTCCCAAATGATCCTACAATATACAGCCTGGATTGAAACGACTCAACCAGATGATCCCCAAGGGCTTTTCCTGCTCTAATTGCCATTCCCTCTCCTTCTCTGTTTTCTTTCTTTCCCTCTATCCTTCTGTTCCTCCCTCCCTCCCAATTTTTTCTTCATTTTCCCTTCCTTCCTTCCTTCTTCACTTTCCTCTCTCTTTCATCTTCTGTTTCATCCTCCTTCTATTTCTGTCTCCTGCCATTTTCTCTTTTCTCTTTCACAGTGCCATAATAACAATAATAGCTACTTTTTTTGAATGTTGACTATGTGCTAAGAACTTTTCCAAATACTGCATAAGTATTTAAGCCACACAACGACATGATGGAATAAAAACACTAGCTCTGGAAATGACCCAAGGCATATAAGTGCTATTTTAAATTGATTCTAAATTATGCTATAAATAGAAGTAAGAGACATAGAAAAACATTTCCAGCAGATTCATTAGATTTGCATCCATATTAACAAACATCTATGCAGATGGTTAAATAGAAACCAGACACCAAACACCTGCTTTAAATGGGCAAAAACAAAGATTAGAAAATAGGAGAATTTTGGAATTCTTCTCCCTTTTCTTCTTAATTTGTAAGTAAGGAAACAGAATTAGGGGGTTTAAGACTAGAAAAGACTAGACCTATTCCCCTTGCCTCCCTCCTATCTCTAAAGCAAAGTTCCATTTTTTTTAATAAGGTTATTTTTAAAAATCAATATTGCCATAAAAGTAATACAGTAAAATGATCTTCATTAATCCCTAAAGTGATTAATCTCTCCCACCCCCTTTCTTCCCTTCTCTGTCCTCCTTCCTTCCTCCAGGGCCTGGAAGGCCAAGTGGTAGTAGCAGCATAGTTAGTAAATAATGCATCTGTCCTTCGTCCTTTCATGCCTCAGATCACTTTCACATCATGAGCCTACAGCAACGTACCTGTTCTCCGTGGAGAAATAATTCTTAATTCCATTTACCTATAATTACACAGGATGGGGAAAGTAAGTCATTAGCCTAAAGTCATACAACTAGCAAACGGAAGATCTGGAAGAATCCAAGTCTTCTGATTCCAAGTGCAAAGCATCTTTGCCTTACAGTACAGAGGAGGCCAAGGCTGGCCCACAGGGTGCAGAGGGTCTGACCACAGGGGTGTCTGACAGTCTGACTGCCTTCAAGCCAGAACACCCTTGGATACCCCTTGGTCTGGTACCTAAGTCCATTTACAGGTGACTCCCAATAAAGTCCTTGAAATCTCCATTTCTCAGCTGCAAGGCAGACCCCAAACATCTCCTACAAGCCTATTGCATACTTGTAGGATTATGCAGACAGGACTGAGTACATAATTTGCAGGACCAAGAGCAAATGAAAATATGGAGCCCTTTGCTCAAAAAGTGGAGAAAACCATTAAAGTTCTAAAATATAAAGGTTTTTCCTTCCTTCTGTGGTCTCCCTCTCTCTCTCTGTCATAATGGCTTTTATTTTTAATTTAATATACCACTTCTTCTGGGATGGTGGTACTGGCTGGACAAGTGCTGACCCTCCCTGACTCCCAGTAACAGCCCTGTGAATTGGCATGCACACTCATGTGCCCCACTACCTGCCTGGATCCCTGCCATCATCATACCCATGCCAGGGTGGGGACATGTAGCCAGACCTCTCTCAGTCAAATGGGTAACCCTCAGTGACCTGGAGACCCACCCTGCCCTGTCATCCTCTGTGGGCTCTATGGTACTGCCAGCTAGAGTCAGGGAGGGCTGCCACACCCTAAAATGTTGCAGGGAGCTGTCGCTGACCTTCTCTGCATACCTACCCAGATCCCCATGAACTGGTTGACCACAGCCATTGCTGGGCAGTTGCAGGAAAGGGGAGCCAGGGGCTCCAGGGTCCAGGAGAGTAGACAGCTGAAAATCTATTCTGGAGAGGCAGTGAGAGGTGGGATGACATGGCAGGTGTGGCTCCATGTATTCTGTTCATGCTCCATTGTCACACTGGACTTCACTTGCAAATCACAATTTCAAAGACGAAATTGTTAAGAATTCAAGATGGTGGCTGTAGACAATCTTTGGTTTGTAGGACTGCAATGGTTGCATACCCATGATGCTGTCTGTGGGAGATCGGTCAGGGTGGTGGGGAAAATTATAGGAAAGATGCAAACCTTATTGGAAGGCTGGGAGGCTTTGCTAAAGCTTTGGTAAAGGATTATGGCTGAAGGCAGACTAATCCTCTTACCTTGAGCTAACAGCGAAGAGCAGATAACAAGGGAATGGAGAGGAGTTTATCTAAATAGCTTCTTTACTCACGTTGTCCTAAAACCAACCTTTGATCATCCGTACGCATGGTCTCTACTTGGGGGGTTGGCAATGTTGATTACCCACAGATGATGTTTGCTCAAGACCTTTGTCATTAAGTCTGTTCTAAAATAAATACGAGGGTCTCTGGCATATGTGGGCTGAATGGCTGGACTCCCTCTTCAGTGTCTGTAAGCTGTGGGGTCTCCTAGCCATGCTCTCTTAGGCAAAACACCTGTGTCTGCGAACTCCTTTCATCAGTTACTTGGCCAGAGTTTGCGGGTCAGACTCAGCAGCTGTCCCTGAATGTCAGGGCATTACTCCACTTCCTAGGCAGCTTCTAATGCTTCCAGTAGAGAGAAACAGCCCTGAGGTAGAGGGGAATAAGAAGAGCTGAGGAGAGGGCAGCCTTTTGGGTAAGACTTAGACATGACTAACCACAATCTGGAATCTGAAGTAGGGAGCCACTATTCCCATCATGAAGGCAATGGGTACAGAGGCAAGACTTCATAAGGGAACTGGCTAATCCCCTTGCAGTCAACATCTTCCCAAGCCACTCAACCCACCATTATCTTTCATTAAACCTGTGGTTCCTATTCCTTACATCACCTGGGAGCCATAAAAACACCCACAGTGTACTGAGAATGATGACTTCCAGCTTCATCCATGTCCAACAAAGGATATAATCTCATTCTATTTTATGGCTGCATAGTATTCCACGGTGTATATGTGCCACATTTTCTTTATCCAGTCTGTCATTGATGGGCATTTGGGTTGTCTCCAAGTCTTTGCTATTGTAAATAGTGCTTGAATAAACGTAAGTGTGCATGTGTCTTTATAGTAGAATAGTTTATACTCCTTTGGGTATATACCCGGTAATGGGATTGCTGTGTCAATGGGATTGCTGAGTGTGCATGCCAATTCTGGTTTTAGACTGTTGAGTAATTGCCACACTGTCTTCCTCAATGATTGAACTAATGAACGCTTCCACCAACAGTGTAAAAACTTTCCTATTTCTCCATAGCCTTGCCAGCATCTATTGTTTCCTGTTTAATAACAGCCACTCTGACTATTCTCACTTATAAGTGGGAGTTGAACAATGAGAACATGTGGACACAGGGAGGGAAAAAACACACACTGGGGCCTGTCAGGGGGACGAGGGAAGGGAGAAATACCTAATGCATGCAGGGCTTAAAACCAAAATAAGTGACAGGTTGATAAGTGCAGCAAACCACTATGGCACACGTATACCTATGTAACAAGCCTGCACATTCTGCACATGTATCCCAGAACTTAAAGTAAAATAATAATAATTAAAAAAAACAACACCCACAGTAGTATTTTCCCAGCCACAGTGAATACTTGCTCTCCTCAGGATTCTTCTTCTTTGTTTGGTAAAATATATAGAACATAAAATTTGCCATTTTAATCACTTTCAGTGGACTAAGTGCCTTCACACTGCTGTGCAGCCTTCACTAAAGTTCATCTCCCCCAAACTTTTTCATCCTCCCAAACTGAAACTGGGCATCTCTTAAACAATTCTCATTCTCTCATTTTCCCGTCCCCCACTCCCACTGCCCGGCCCTGGCAGCCACCATTCCACTTCCCATCTCTATGAATCTGACTTCTCTGGGGACCTCCTATAAGAAGAATCATACAGTGTTTGTCTTTCTGTATCTGGCTTATTTTACTTAGCGTAATGTCCTCAAGGTTCAGCCACATTCTAGCCTGCATCTGAATTTCCTTCTTTTTAATCCTGAATTCTATTTCAAGATATGTGCATACACCATTGTTTTAATCCAGTCATCTGTCCATGGACACTTGTGTTGCTTTCACCTTTTGTTTATTGTGAACACAGGTGTACCAAACATTATTTTTTGAAAGTCTGTAGAACTTTGTTAGAGAAAATGGCTTGAGACTTTGTGCCTATTTCTTCTCAAGCTGTTCAAAGGCCAAGCAGTATTTTCCCTGCTTGTGGCCTATGCCTCTCAGTTTCATCTCTGTTTCCTCATCTATAAGAACAATGACGCCTGCAGCCTCCTAAGGCTGTAATGAGGATTAATGAGATTATGTTAGTGGAACCCACTGAGGGTTCCACTGGAAACACTGAGTGCAATTATCACTGCTGCAGAATCAAAAATTTCTCCTGTCCAAATCCTTATTGTTCATAAAAGTTTCAGCAAGTGCGGTTCCCCACTGGGCACTTCTAATCCTTATAAAGAAAATGATTTCTCCAGCTAGGAATTAATAAATTCCTAGTACATACTAAAATATCTCCTCGGCTGGGTTCGTATGCTTACGTAATGAAGCTACTTTGATTATAACCATTAATCAAATTCATGTTTCCAAGTGGAGTGGGCCATATTTGATGTTAAGCTTTAACAAGAATGACAACATATCCACCTCCTGGCAGCTTTTCCAGGGCCTTATGACATGATTAAATGTGTCAGGGGAAATACCAAGAACATTTAGGGTTCCTATTAGATTCACTCTGAAGTTATTTCAAGTCACATTATTGGAAGAAAGTTGATTTACTTTTTAAGACAACTATGAATATTAACCAAAAGATATTAAAACCGTATTTTCCTCCAACTCACATGGAGGCAGACAGGCCATTTCTCCCTGCTTTTTTTTCCTTCTGCCTGTTTATGTACATAGGTGCTGTATTTTGTGTAATAAGAAAACTTCTTAATAATTATGTAGAGAAAAGAAAACAGTAAATAGACTTTGATGTCCTGTCATCACTGATAGCAAAAAAATAAATGAAACAAGGAAGAAAATAAATCATGTCATTCTGAAAAATAGGGTAAGTGCTGTCCAGGATATTAACTGTAGCAAAAATATATTATGAGCCATGGGCTAGCCAGTTTCTAAGATGGTCTGTGGCAATCTCACCTCCTGGAATTCAAACTCTTGTATAGCTTCACATTTTGTCACCCTGAGACCAGGTTATAAAAGGACTGTGGCTTCTACTTTCTACTTGAGTGCACCAATTCTCTCTCTCTCTGTCTGATCACTTGTTACAGGGAAGCCTGCCATCATGTCACCAGAATATCCATGTGGCCCATGGAGAGGACCATGAGAAAGACAAGTCTTGGGCCAACAGCCTGCCAACCACCCTGTGTGGGAGCCTGGGGGTGGATTCCACCCCAGCCACACTTCACTCTTATATTCAGATGCATTTCCCAGAAGGAAAGCAGTTTCCATAGGAACAGAACCAGCAGTTTCCAAGTGGCTTGGAAACGACACAGAGTCACCAGGTCTAAAGCCATGTTCTAACTTTTGAGCAGCTGTTTTACATACAGCTGTTTTTCATGGAGAAACAGAAAAGATAAATCATCATCCCCAGTAACACTCAGTGGGGTGGTGAATTCTACCGTGTTTTGTCCACATCACCCACTGCATAGCACACTGCCTGTGGCTCCCAGCTGTTCAGTGTGCTGTGTCTCCTGGAAGCTGAGCTGGTTATCTTTTTGAACGAGTCCTTCAGCCTCTCTGTGCCTCAATTCTGTACCCATAAACTCTCCTCCTTGGGTTGCTTTAGGAATTAAAAGCTAATAGCTCTTTAGAGTATCCCAGGGATCTCCTCCACCTGAAGATTCTTGTCCAAAATGGTCCAATGCCCAGGATTTTGATTCTTCCTTCTGCTTTATAATTTCCACCACATTTCTAATTTCTAAAGTTTCACCTTTTCCCTGAAGCCAGTCTGACCGTGTGATCTTCATCTGTGTCAATATTCATTTTCCACTGTGCCCTCTCCATTCGACCTTTAGCGGCATGTTTCCATTGCTTTCATATGATGCCTGTATTTTTTTTATTTGGTTATCTGGATTGTATCATTCCTTGTTCATTTGACTATGTCAGTATCAAGGATATAAATGCCCTTTTCAAAACATCTGGTTTAATAATGATGATGATAATTACAGCTAATATACATTAAGCTGTATGCTGAGGAGTGTATTAGCTTGTAATGTCTGCAGCAACCCTAGGATGGAGGTGTTGTAATTATGAATACAGTAATTGAGGCACAGAGAGGCTGAATGGCTTGTTCAAGGTCATACAGGTAGTGAGCAGTGGAGCCAGAATTTTAACCCATGCAGCCCATCTGTTTCCCACCTGTGTACAGATGCATGAACAACGTGATACATCCTTGGCTGCTTTTGAACTGTTTGTAAAAGAGCATCAACCTTTCTGCATTCATTTGTGTCTTGCTTCTTTCCTTCCAACTTATGTTTGCATGATACCTACCAAATATATATAGTGCCTCTTTTTTCTTTCGTTTTATACACAGATTTATTATACGGCTCTGAACCAGCATCACCTGGAAACTAGCCAGAAATGCACATTCTGGGGCCCCAGTATACATCTGAAGCAGCCTCCACCTGGGGACTGCTTTACACCTGTTCTTTGTGTCATCTTGCCCCTACCTGTCACCCAGAACCTTGTCTTCTAGCACCCCGTGTGCATATTGCAGAAGCAGCTCAGGGTTTGGAATCAGCAGAAATGCCTTTGAGGTTTTTTGGCTCTACCAATTGATAAACTATAAAATTAGGTGGGCATTTGTGCTCTGAATCATCTATCAAATGGGTGCAATGGTGATGCCCACCTTAGTAGAGCGAAGCAACACAATTATACACATGCAAAGACCTTTGTAGACCATGAAGCGCTTATAAAGTTAGTCTTTGTTTCTAGCTAACATTTGTATTCATGACTTGGTTTTCCAATTACATTGTACATTCCTCTAAGGCTAAAGAGCTTTTCATATATATGTATAGGCAAGGATTGTAAGAAAAATAAGTGTTAAGATGATGGGGTCATACAGACTTAAAAATTTTAAATATTTAGTGTGATTTTTATAAAGGTTGAGCAATAAATAAAATATGTCTAAAAGTAAATTTCACTTATGTAGGCTTTAAATGAAATATTAATGAATTTGATAAATAATATAATCATTGTGCCCATCACATCACCTGGAATACTAACAACATAGGTAAAAGAAAAAAGGAAAACAGGGTGTTTTCAGTGCCAACTTTTGTTAACTTGTTATGAAGAGAATAGGGAGATGGTCTGCTTACTTTCCAAGAACAGCTTTTCCAGTAGTGTTTTCAAAGAGATTGTTGCTATAGGTTAATTATAGGGTCCATAGTTGTGTGCATGTGTGTATACACATGTACCCACAAATGTGCCCAGATGAGCACATGTGCAATTGTATGCATGTACATGTATTCTTTCATGTGTGCATGCATGCACGTTTGTGTGGATGGTGGATGCATGTTTATGTTCAGACCTCTCTGGGTGTTTGCTGGAGGGATAAAGGGCAATGGCCTCTAAAGCATTTTAATTATCTTAAAATATTTCTTCCAAATTTTGTGTGAAAGCCAAGATGATGCATTTTTACAACATTTATTAGAAGATAAACATACAACTATAAGTTTCCTTCTTATTTAAGAACTTTCTCATATAGGAAAACCTTGAAGTTCTCCAATGGTCTCTATAACTTTAGCCTATTTCATAGGTTTGTTGAGGGGATAACTGGCTAACAGGGGCTATGGAGATACAAAATAACACCATTGGTTTTGCAGACAGAAAAGCACCTCTTCTAAAGGAACAAGGAACACACCCAGCCTGTGGAAGCCAGAACCAATGCCTTCACTTTCATAATCAAAGGGGTCGGGTGAGGTTCTTCTCATGTAACTGAATTGTAGTATTAATGATACTAAGAGGTAGAGGTCCTCGCTTTCAGGTAAATAATGCCCACAGAAGCAAGTGTGTGTGCACATGCACACACGTACTACACATGCAACTAAAACCAGTGCTTTTTCCTGCTTTGTGATGTGGGCTTATGGGCCCTGCATCCAGGAGTGAAATTGGTAGACAGATGCATGGCATATTTGCAGGAATATGTTCCACGTCACTGTTGGCAGGCTGCATCACTCTGTGTCTTCTGTGTACGTCAGCTGATACAGCTTTACAAAGGGGGAAATGGAAGGAGAAAAGAACTGTTGGAAAACAGTGCTGTTAATCAGGAGGTATTTTATGACCTAGCAGCTCTCAGGGGGTTTTTAGAGTTCAGACGCTCGTGAAGTGACATGTGTAACGGTCCCTCCCATGGGAGATGAACAGGCACTAATTGAAGTATTCACTGCTCTCAGTGAAGCAGAAACCTGCTAGAAAGATTCAGCTCCCAGGAAGATGAGTGCTGCCAAGCAGTGAATGCTGGGCCTTAGCAGTTTTCATTCACTGCTCCTTCATGCAAGTAAGTATACTCTTGGGCATGGTGTGGTGGCTCACACCTGTAATCCCAGCACTTTGGGAGGCCGAGGCAGGCAGATCACCTGAGGTCAGGAGTTTGAAACCAGCCTGGCCAACAAAGCACAACCCTGTCTTTACTAAAAATACAAAAATTAGCTGGCTGTGGTGGTGAGCACCTGTAATCCCAGCGACTCCGGAGGCTGAGACAAGAGTATCACTTGAACCAGGAGGTGGAGGCTGCAGTGAGCTGAGATCATGCCATTGCACTCCAGCCTGGGTGACAGAGCAAGACTGTCTCAACAACAACAATAAATGTATACTCTTGAACACAGAAACTTGCACCTCTCACAGCACAAGGTCCCAGGCTAAAGAGCCACAGAAAATGGTCTGTTGAAGTATGATAAATATCTCCTTGATAATGTCCCCAATTCTTTGCCTGGGTGAATATAATATCACATATCTCCCTGTATGCACATATAAAACAGGCATATAAGATATTTAAGTATGTTTCAAAACGTCAGAGGATAGTTAATAATGTTTAAAAACATCACCTATAGTTTCTCCTGAAGAAAGGTTGTTGTATTGTTCTATCTCATTTAGGGAGGATTTATGCAATAGGCCTTGGAGGTTTTACCTCATTTGGCCTTTTATATTTGAAATAGAACTATCTCACCCATAGAGGCTTTCTGGCACTGGCGGCAGCCCTTGCTTCCTCTCAGAGAGCCTGGGATGCCCAAAGCAGAGGGAATTGTGAAATCTGACACAACATGTAACCTGTGCTCTGACTGTCTCTCTCTGAACTCCACACAGTTCTAAGGATAGCAATGTCCGTGCATAGAAAGAGAGCTTTGAACACCCATGTGAGGCTGTGTGTGTCTGTATGAACAGCAAATGAACTGTCACCAGAACACCTTCATCCCAGTAGGCGTGTCCCTAATGACAGGAATGGGATGTCAGGATGAATTCACTGGAAACTGCTGCAGAAAAGCATGTGAGGCCAGGACTCAGGGAGGCAGCTCTGGATAGCAGAGCAGAGGCTATGAGCATCCTCTGGAGGGTATGTTAGCACACGGGGTGAGGCCTGACCTGTGGGGTTGACTCAGGTTGAGGGAAGACTCCAGAGGTTGTACATTGCACATGTTCCTGAGGGACAATGGTACAGCTAGGGGCGTGGAGGAGGGCACACATTGAGACCCAGTGAGAGGAATGGGTACCTCCAGCATCAACCATATTTCCAGGACTATTTCCACATAACTATGGATGTGTTATAACAAGTAAGTTAAAACTCTGCTTTTGGCCAGGTGCGGTGGCTCGCACCTGTAACCCCAGCACTTTGGGACTCTGAGGCAGGGGGATCACGAGGTCAGGAGTTCAAGATCAGCCTGGCCAACATGGTGAAACCCATTTCTACTAAAAATACAAAATTATCTGGGTGTGGTGGTGGGTGCTTGTAATCCCAGCTACTCAGGAGGCTGAGGCAGAAGAATTGCTTGAATCCCGGAGGCAGAGTTTGCAGTGAGCTGAGATTACACCACTGTACTCCAGCCTGGGTGACAGAGGAAGACTCTGTCTCAAAAACAAAACAAAACAACAACAAAAAAACTTCTGCTTCTATTTTTAAAAAAAATCCCAATAATGTGGTAGCAAACATCTCTAACCCTTGCTTTTCCCCTGAGATTTACAGAAAATGTTCAAAAGAAACCTGGGCCACACAATAAAATATCATCTCTTTAAAAATAAAATAGCTGGCATGGTAGCACATGACTGTAGTCCCAGCTAGCTAGGGAACTGAGGTGGGAGGACTGTTTAAGCCAAACAGGTCAAGGCTGCAATGGATTTTGTTCATGCCACTGGACTCCATCCTGGGCAGCAGAGCAAGACTTTGTCTCAAAACGAAACAAAAACAATCTAAAGAAAATTTAGGTGATTTCTTTTCTATTTCAAGAAAAGAAAGAAACTGCATGCATGATACCCCAGGACAGCAACCATAAATATAATGCTTAGCAGATTTGACAACACATCCTGTTAAAGATTCTATAACATGCAAATATACAAGTGGCATGGCAATAAACATGCAAACAAATATACAAGTAAAAAAATTCTTTTAAATGCCAAACTGAAAAAAACTGTAACTGCAGGAAAAAAGTATTATTACATAATAACACAAATTTATAAATATTAAAAACAATCCCAGAAAAAGTGACAAAGGATAGAGACTTCATTAAACAAATAAAAATTTCAATATTAAAATACCAAGATATTCAACTTCTTTCTTTAATTTCTGTGAAATTAAAGGATCATTTTTGCTGCCATTGCAGAGCAGATGACTGAAAATGTCCAGTTTGGTAGGACTTGGGGACTGGGGTGCTGGCACTCCAACCATGCAAATGGAAATGTCAGGTGGTACAGCCTTTTGGGAAGCCAGCTTGGCCAGGTGTAAAACTATGTGGCATGAGCACATCTTTTGACCCTGTAATTCCTTTTCTTGCATTTTATCCTAGGAAGTTAATTAGATTAATGTGCATGGTTTACATATTAGGATGTTCCTTGCAACCTGAATGAGTAGAGGAGCCTTTAGGCACAACATAAATATTCACAGTTACTTAAAAAGTAAGTACATATCTACAAATGGAATATTATTCAGCCCCGAAAACATTGAAAACTCTATGTAAAGTCTCAGAAAAACACATACCTGTGTTTTTCTGGTTAGGGCTGCCATAATAAATTTCCACAGATTGGCTGGTCTCAATAATAGGACTGTATTATCTCATAGTCCTGGAGCCTGGAAGTCCAAGATCAAGTTGTTGGTAGGGTTGGCTCCTCCTGAGGCCTCTCCCCTTGGCCGGCAGGTAACCATCTTCACCCTGTGCCCTCACATGATCACTCCTCTGTGTGTGTGGCTGCAGCTAATCTCTTCCTAAAAGGACACCAGTCAGATTAGGTGAGAACTACCCTTATGACCTAATTTTACCTTAACCATCTCTTTAAGGCTCTATCTTCAAATACAGTCACGTCAGGATTGGGACTCCAACATATAAATTTTAGGGGGAGACTCAATTTAGTTCCTAATAATACCTATCACACATTATCCATGGAATAAAAATGGAATCAATGGAGTAACGGATTTAGTATATGTTCTCATCAACAAATATTCCTGGTTCAAATTCAAGCAGCATTGGCCAAGTGTGGTGGCTCATGCCTGTAATCCCAGCACTTTGGGAGGCCAAGGTAGGTGGATCACCTGAGGTCAGGAGTTCAAGACCAGCCTGATCAATATGGTGAAACTCTGACTCTATTAAAAATATAAAAATATTAGCTGGGCATGGTGGTGGCAGGTGCCTGTAATTCCAGCTACTTGGGAGGCTGAGGCATGAGAATAGCTCAAACCCCAGGAGGCAGATGATGCAGTGAGCCAAGATTGCACCATTGCACTCCACTCCAGCCTGGGCGACAAGAGCAAAACTCTGTCTCAAAAAAAAAAAAATTGAGTAGCAGTGTCTGTCCACCTGAAAAACATGCATTGAAATATCTTTCAGTGTAGACTGAAGAGTCTTCTAGAGGCTACATTTCTAGGCTAAACCAGGCCACAGTTCCATTGTCACAGAAAATGGCAGTGAATCGCAAAGCCTCTTCGGTTGGGCATGGAGAATGGCCCACTGAGCCGCTGCTTTCAATGTTTTCCCCAAGGATCTTGGAGTGCTGCATGCCCTCATATTCTCATGTGGTCAGGAATTCTTACTCAGCAGGGAACAGCTGGGGAAAGAAGTAACATTTCCTCTCCAACGTATGTGTGAAGGAACATATTGAGTATGATGAGAACATGCAGAAAGATCTCCTAATATAACTGTTTTCTGTAGGGGGTTCCATTTAGCCCTACACAAAGTCCCCCTGGGTTGCGAGGCAGAAATATGGAAAGGCAGCTGCAGCTTTCACTGCCCCTCTCCTCCCTTCTCTCAACCTCTCATTTAAAAAACCTCAAGCAGGCCAACCTGATCCTCTAGGGAGATTAAAAAACATTTGCTGGTGATAGGAAGCATGCAACTAAGGAAAAAGCCCTCAAAGCAAACAGCACCCAAAGATAAGGTCTGAGCTATTGTGATTTCTTTTCAGAAACTCTAAGAGCAAGATAAGAGCAAGACAGCTGACAGCTAAATGAGGGGGCACTATTTTGAGAACTGGCATTCAGGATTAATTGTAGGAGTGAGGTTCTGTGAGCTCAGAGAGGCTGTCTGTAGCCACTTGGACAGTGAGTGATTCTCCCCTCATCTTCTCCTACCTGGGCCTCTGAGAGCTGGTTGCCATGGTTGGTGAAGTGAATTGCACATGCTTCTGCCTTGACAACAGTGAGTAGTAGGAGGTTGTTAGGGAAGCAGTGGGGGGGGGGGATGAGTGGGAAGGTAATGCAGGGTATGTGGTCAACCCTGGACCTGTCCAGGATAATGCCAGGCTTTGAACAAAATTCCAAGAAGACTGGATGAAGTGAGAAACTACTTATTTCATAGACACTGCATGGCAGTGCCTGCATACAAAGGGCATCTACATTTCTGTTCTTCCTCTTCTCCTCTCTTTTCCCCTCTTACCCTTGATAATCTGACCTGCTTGGGCTGTCTCTATTTCTTATAAAGCCCCGACCACCCATTCCTGAGCTGCCATCTCCCATTTCTGGATGTCAGCCAGGTACTTCCATTTGGAAGGCACACCATCCCCTTATAATCAGCATGAGCCAGATGCAATGTGGTACCTTTTCTTCTAAGTTTTCTCTGTCCCTATTCCTGTCCCAAGCTCCTCCTTGGATGGATTCCAGGTCCCCAAGGCAATCAGTGGCCTGGGCCTTTTTGGTCAATGTTCATAGCATCTTTTAAATTAGACTTGTCCCTTCTAGTCCCATGACCATCAGCTTAGTGCAAGCCATAATCAGGGTGCCTGTGCTGGGCTGTGAAATGGTGTTATAACATCAGTCATTTGCCTTCCTTTATGTCCCCACTCCAGGCTATGCCAGGGCTCTGCCAGACTCAGCTTCCTAACACGTGGCTTCCAGTATGATGTCCTCTCACTTGCAATTTACAATGTCTCCTGCTATCTGCAGATTAAGCTCAATTTTCACAGCTTAAAAGTTAAGACATTTTATAATCTTGCTGCAAGCTATGTTTCCAGTTACCCACTAACTACTTCATTACCCAGGCATTATAACTCAGCACTTGAACATAACTGGCATGTTTCTCTACCTCCCCCATCCCCTATTTTGTGGTCTGGGAACGTAGTTTTCCTTTTCCAGGTATGACTGGCCGGCACTATTTTGTCATTCTGAAAATTACCTCCAGTTCTTCAAGCTGGATTTTACTTGTCCTTTCGTATGAAAGTCATGTCCTAGCTTCTCTGTGGAGCCCTCCCTGACCTTACCTCTACAAGGCGTAGTACCTTACCTCTACAAGGGGTAGAAGTTCCCTTCTCTGAACTCCCACAACGTTTTAACATATGTATCACATTTATCATGCATATGCACCTTTTGTCTTTTGGCATTACTTTTACAAAGCTAAAATTTTGCAATACAGACTTCTAGGAAGTTGCAAAAATAGTAGAGTCTTATGTGTCCTTCGACTTCTGGTTCTGTTGAGATTTTCCATAGCTGTGGTGCAACATCAGAGCCAGGAAACCTACACGGGAACATTCCCAGTTAACATTATTCACTAGAGTAGATACGGTCATTATTCATTCATTTATTTGTTTTGAGATGGAGTCTTGTTCTGTCACCCAGGATGGAGTGCAGTGGCATGATCTCAGCTCACTGCAACCTCTGCCTCCTGAGTTCAAGTGATTCTCCTGCCTCAGCCTCACCAGCAGCTGGGATTACAGGTGGGTGCCACCACTCCCGGCTAATTTTTAAAAATATTTTTAGTAGAGATGGGGTTTCACCGTGTTGGTCAGGCTGGTCTCAAACTCCTGACCTCAGGTGATCCACCCTCCTCCACCTCCCAAAGTGCTGGGATTACAGGTGTGAGCCACTGTGCCTAGCCACCTTCATTGTTTCTTAATCCACATTCATCTGTGTGTATGTGCTTGTGTATATGTGTAGGTGTATACTCCCGTTTAACTTTATCCCATCAGAGGTCCATGCACCCACCACCAACAACAAATGTGGAACTGTTTCACACCACAGAAGAACTCCTTGTCCCTATTTCTTTGTGTTTCTAACTGGCCCCATCCTACCCATTGTCCCTGTACCCTAGTAGCCACTAAGGTATTTTCCACCTCTGCCATTTTATCATTTTAAGAATGTTTTATAAACAACCTTTTAAGTTGACTGTTTTTTTTTCACTAAGTATAATGCCCTTCAGACTAGGTTATTGTGTGTGTCAACAGTTCATTTATTTTGATTGCTGAATAGCATTCCAAACTAAGGATGGACCATAGATTTTTCAACCCTTCATCTGTGAGAAGCATTTATTTTGTCATTGTTTTTTTTCCCCAGAATTTGGCTGCTATAAAGCTCCTATGAGCATTTCTATAAAACTTATTTTGTGAACATAAATTCATATTTCTTTGGGATACATGTTCAAGAGAACACTTGCTGGACCACAATATTACATCCCCACCAGCAATCCCTGAGGGACTCAGTTTCTCCACAGTTTTGGCTGCATGTGGCATTATAATTTCTAAAATTTTTGTTGTTTTCATAAATGTGCAGCAAGGTGTGCATTTTTGATGTGTAGACCTATCTGCCTATCCATCAGGGCATGAGTCAAACATTTCCAAAGGCAGTGACTTGTCCTTGGTACAGACCACGATGCGTAAGACATGCAGATTATCACCAAATATCTAAGGACCAACTGCATTCTATCTAGGAGTGTTACACTTTCCACTGCATGCTCGGCCAATTGGCATTTTTATCCACTCCTCATTCTTCTCTTCTATCATTGCCCTCCAGACTGTTAATTGCTTGAGGTTGAAGATGATGTCTTAATTGTATAGACCCCAATTGTTGGCACACAGTAGCTACTACACTAATGTGTGTGTGTTTTGTTGTGGGAAACTGAAATTCTGCAGCTTATTTTGGGGGGAGCAGGGGAAGGAGTCTTTCTCTGTCACCCAGGCTGGAATGCAGTGACCCAATCTCTGCTCACTGCAACCTCCACCTCCCAGGTATAAGAAATTCTCCTGCCTCAGCCTCTAGAGTAGCTGGGATTACAGGCATGTGCCACCATGCCCACCTAATTTTTGTATTTTTAGTAGAGATGGGGTTTCACTATGTCGGCCAGGCTGGTCCTGAATTCCTGACCTCATGATATGCCTGCCTTGGCCTCCCAAAGTGTTGGGATTACAGGTGTGAGTCACGACATCTGGCCAATTCTGCAACTTTTTTTTTGCAGAGGAGGAAGGGCGCTCAAAGCATAGAAGACACCACGGAGGCCTCACCTTGAGTGGCGCACGGGGACTGCTGAAGGTGACTCCCAGCAACTAGACTGCAGAGGCCTCACCTTGAGTGGCGCACGGGGGCTGCTGAAGGTGACTCCCAGCAACTAGACTGCAGAGGCCTCACCTTGAGTGGCACACGGGGGCTGCTGAAGGTGACTCCCAGCAACTAGACTGCAGAGGCCTCACCTTGAGTGGCGCACGGGGGCTGCTGAAGGTGACTCCCAGCAACTAGACTGCAGAGGCCTCACCTTGAGTGGCGCACGGGGGCTGCTGAAGGTGACTCCCAGCAACTAGACTGCAGAGGTGAGACTGAGACCGGGAGAGCTACAGTGTTTAGACTGAACATGAAGTTGGTTTCGATACTTAAGAATTCTAAAGTCCGGGCGCGGTGGCTCACGCCTGTAATCCCAGCACTTTGGGAGGCCGAGGTGGGTGGATCATGAGGTCAAGAGATCGAGACCATCCTGGTCAACATGGTGAAACCCTGTCTCTACTAAAAATACAAAAAATTAGCCGGGCATGGTGGCGCGTGCCTGTAATCCCAGTTACTCGGGAGGCTGAGGCAGGAGAATTGCCTGAACCCAGGAGGCGGAGGTTGCGGTGAGCCGAGATCACGCCATTGCACTCCAGCCTGGGTAACAAGAGCAAAACTCTGGCGCAAAAAAAAAAAAAAACAGAAATCAACATCCCATTCTTCACACACTGTAGTCAAATTGCGTAGCCTGTAGAATGCATTTTATTTCTTTAGTTCAAAATGGAATTTTGCTTTAGTTTTTGGTATTCCGCTCTTATTTTAATTTTACTGATTATTTAAGTCATCGTGCCCTGGCTTAGAGCAGAAATGTTCACCTTATACAGGAAGTCGTAGCCAAGGTTCCATGGGTTCTCAGATGACCACAGAAGCAGCTCAGGCGATTGATTTGAGGCCTATGTATTTAGGTGATTTTCTGTGGCAAGAACCATAGCTATCTTTTGATGCTCCATGACTCTCAGTTTTCTCTATCTTCACTTTAGGGGTATAGATCCATCCCAGAGCAGCAAGATTTGTCTGTGACTTGACTGAGCACATCGAGGAATCTGGAGAAGAAGGTGCCAGTCTCAAAGGAGTTGAAGTTATGAAAGCAAAAAAAAAAAAAAACAAAAAAAAAAAAAAACAAAACAAACAAACAAAAAAAAACCCGAAAAAACAAAAGGCTAACAGATGCAAGAGAAGGCCTGTCCATATTCCTTCTGGAACAGAGGCAATCCTGGCCAATCAATGGCAAGTATTAGGGTGAAAAATGGAAGGCACGGTCAGAATCCCCACCTCCCTACCACCTGCTTGGGCAGTGCCATTCAATGCTGCAATGGCTTTCACTGTCCTCTGCTCTGGTTCTAGCCACACCCAGCCCTCTGCGGGTGGTCTTTGGCTTCCCCTGTGGGTCTGCCTACTGAGAGGAGGAAAGGCTACAGTTCCCATTAAGTAGTTTGTCTTACATATTTGGCTGATGTGAGTGCAGTTTCTGAGCTGAGGAGCAAGGCTGTGGCGATTTTGGCAGAGCGCTGAATGATCGGGAGGGAAGAGGTGACAGCAACGACCCTTGGCATTGCTGTGGAGTAAGCCCTTTCCTAGAAAGTTCCATGATGGTGTGGCCACATAAGGCGAGCTACTATAGTGATGGTCCTCTATTGCTGTTCACAGACCCCATATTCACATGGATCTCATCATAAATAGTGGACCTTCAGGAAATCTAGCAAGGATGACATTTCCAAGGTACCACAAGCCCATTTGTCACTCTCTCTGACAGTATCCTAAAGACAAATCAATCCCATTCATTTTCCCAAAGAATCTAATGAAGTTAAATTGCTCAGATAATCAACACAGTACCAGAGAGAGGAGACAGTTAGCTACAAAACAAGGCTTGAAAAAGCCCTGCTCATTACAGCATCTTGTGTTGAGTTTTTAGGATGCTATCCTTCCCGGAAAATGGTCTTAAGAAAGCTGCTTTGCATTTCATCATGAACCAATCCCTCGGACAGTACATCCTTCCCCAGTAACACAATGACACACCCCTGTGCTCATTTTAGGCTGCTGTCTGTTTTTTCACCATTCTCACAACACCACCACCAAGGTTTGTGAGGTCTCTGTTGTATATGGTGACAAAGAGCAATTTACGTGGTTGGCAATAAAGTAGGTGTTTTCAGGGGTTGATGTTTTTGACTTTAATTTTCATCCCTTTAGTAAGTTGAACTGTGGTCCTTCAAAGATATATCAGCATCCTAACCCCTGGAATCTCAGAATAGGACCTTCTTTGGAAATAGAATCTTTGCAGATTTAATTTTTTTTTTTTTAATTTTTATTGCATTTTAGGTTTTGGGGTACATGTGCAGAACATGCAAGATAGTTGCATAGGTACACACGTGGCGATTCCTCAAGATTTAATTTAAAGTAAGAACCTCTAGATAAGGCCATCCTTCATTAGGATGGGTCTTAAATCTACTGAAGAAGAGTGTCCTATAAGAGACAGAAAGGAGAAGGCACACAGACACAAGGAAGAAGCCATGTGAAGGTAAAGGCTGAGACTGAAGTGAGGCAGCTGCAGTCTCGGAAGTGTGAAGGGCTGAGGGGGCCTTCGGAGGCTTGGAGAAGTAAGAAACTGATGTGCCCTCAGAGGTTCCAGAAGGCGACAGCCCTGCTGACTTCTCAATTTCAGATGTCTGTGAGAGAAGGAACTTCTGTTTTTGTTTTTGTTTTTTTTTTGAGATGGAGTTTCATGCTGTTACCCAAGCTGGAGTGCAATGGCACAATCTCAGCTCACCGCAACCTCCGCCTTCTGGGTTCAAGCAATTCTCCTGCCTCAGCCTCCCGAGTAGCTGGGATTACAGGCATGCACCACCACGCCCAGCTAATTTTTGAATTTTTAGTAGAGATGAGGTTTCACCATGTTGACCAGGATGGTCTCGATCTCTTGACCTTGTGATCCACCCACCTTGGCCTTCCATATTGTTTTTTTAAAAATTATTTTTATTTTTTTGAGACGGAGTCTTGCTCTGTTACCAGGCTGGAGTGCAGTGGTGCAATCTTGGCTCACTGCAACCTCCGTCTCCTGGGTTCAAGCAATTCTCCTGCCTCAGCCTCCCAAGTAGCCAGAATTACATGCACGTCCAGCTAGTTTCTGTATTTTTAGTAGAAGCAGGATTTCACCATGTCGGCCAAGATGGTCTCGATCTTCTGACCTCATGATCCACCTGCTGTGGCCTCCCAAAGTGCTGGGATGACAGGCGTGAGCCACCGTGCCCAGCCTTCCACTGTTTTAAGCCACTCAGTCATGGTCACTTTATAGGGCAAGCCTAAGAAACAAATGCCGTCTTCAAGATCATTTGAACAGTATAGAAAAATTTATTTCATAAAACGTTTACTTATGATTTCATGTTTTTAAACTTCATATTCCATGTTTGCTTTATTTTGTATCAAGGCTTCTAGGGTACATTTTAGTCACCCCAGAAGCATGGACATAGTAAGACCTGGTTAAAGAGTGGACTGTGAGTGAGCCACAGGGGGAAGAACGCTGCTACTGCCTCATGGCCTCCTGCCCACCCCCACGCACACACAGGTTTGCTGTCAGGAGTGTGATGAGGTTTGCATGAATAAACAGCTTTAGAAACAGCTTTCAAGTTTCCACCAAAATACCTGTTAGGAAGTCTTGTTTCCACTATCATTGCTAATTGCTTACCTTCATGTGTACACCTGAGTATCTATAATGCAGACATGAGCAATACATGATTGCAGAAAAATCCAATTTAACTTATTACATTTTTGCTTGGATTCCATACAGAAGACACCTTAGGCAGCCACTACAGATTATTTCTAGAAGCAAAGGCGCACCTGGCTTAGAGATGGAGTTGGGGAGAAGCTAGAAGGATGTTAAGGGTGACAGGGATGGAGAGGCTCCTCCATGAAAATAAGTCAAGGAGGATTCCATGCCTCTTCCAGACATGCAGGATTATGGGTTTTGACTTGGGAAATTTATGATATTCCAGCACAGGGATATAAGGAGATAAGGTCCAGGGTCAGGAACAGGGCCCTTCCCCCAAAGACAAAACCCCTGGGTCCCTCATCCTTTCCACATCTTCTGTTCTATTTGGTACCCAAGGCCCTTGGTCCAGCCATTTGGAGTCTACTCAAATCCACACGAGCAGGGTGAGGAATAAAGGAAGATACACTCATTGGAGTCATTGTCCCCACAGAGCTTCCTTTCCTAGACAGAGGAAAACCAAGCAAACACACAAAACAAGACGTCAGGCAGTGAGTGACACCTGGGCATGGAGAACAAGGCATCCCTTCTGTCCTTGCTCCTAAGGATTTCAGGTCGTTTGCTGCCCAGCCCACTTAGGCTATAAATGCTGCTTTCTCTCCAGCTAGTCATAGCTATCAGCCAGTCACTCTGGAAATAAGAATATATAATACACTCATGGACATGGAAGCCTGTGTTCTAAGACATTCTTACTCAGTATTAGTTAGGTGAGACTCTAAAGAGTGGTATAGGTAATCAAGATAAAACATGAAGTGTGCATCGGTATATTTTGGAGCCTATAAAAAAGATTCTGTGCTGATACTATTTAAACCAGGGTTTTCTTGTTATTTTGTCTTTCCAAGATGATGGTATACAGGCATTGTTAGATGCCTTTTCCACTTGGAAAGACAAGATAGCGTGTAGAGATTCACGCTGTGAACTTTTTTCCGAGGAGTAACACAGGAAGGTAATGGAAAAATGGAAGGAAACCACAGACCCTTTGGAAGGTGCCATGAGCAGCAGCCTACACTGCTGTCTTCAGGAAACACCACTTAACATGCAAGGATTCTTATAGACTCCAGGTAAAGGGTGGAAAAAGACATTTCCTGTGAATGGAAGCCAAAAAGCAAAAAAAAAAAAGTCACTATATAATGATAAAAGGACAAATTAAACAAGAAGATATAGCAATTCTAAATATATATGCCTCAAACTCTGGAGTTCCCAAGTTCATGAAGCAATCACTATATAAAAAAGACACCTGCACACATATTTATCACAGCACAATTCACAAGTGTAAAGGTATGGAATCAACCTGAGTGTTCTTGACCAATGAATGGATGAAGAAAATGTGGTCTATACACAACTCATCCACGTAAAAACCCTGTACATGTACCCTCTGAACTTAAAATAACAGTTGGAAAGGAAAGAAAATCATAAAAGCAAGACTCAAGAAAACAAAACAAAAACAAACTGTGATATATATATATATATATATATATATATATATATATATATATATATATATATATATATTGCTCTCACTTAAAAGCAGGAGCTAAGCTATAAGTATGCAAAGGCATTCACAGTAGTGTAATGCACACTGGAGACTCAGAAGGGGAGCGTGGGTGGGAGGTGAGGAATGAAAAGCTCCCAGTTGGGTAAATGTGCACTACCTGGGTGACAGGTACACTAAAATCCTAGACTTCACCACTACACGATTCATCCATGTAACCAAAAACCACTTGTACCATTAAAACTAATGAAAGAAAAAAAAATAAATTAATTAATTTAAAAACCACTCTGGGGAGTCCCTGCATGCTAAACAGGCAGAACAAATCAATCATACGTGACTGCCATTTTGCCTAAATGCTGTATAAAAAGGGTGAATCTGCTTCTTTCCTTCTCCATTTTTAAAAACAACTTTGATATTTGTGCTCAAGACTACTCTGGGAAGGACCCAGTCATAAACATGACTTTCATGCCAATATTTCTTCTTTAGAACAAGTGCTAAGCAAGTCAAGATGTGCAATGATTTCTTTCGGCCTCCTATGAAATAAACAGCCTTTTTTATTTTGTTTTTGTTTTAGAGACAGGGTCTCTCTCTGTCACCCAGGTTGGTGTTCAATTGCAAGGTCATAGCTCACTACAAACCTCAAACTCCTGGGTTCAAGTGATCCTCCTGCCTCAGCCTCTTGTCCAAGTAGCTAAGACTACAGACATGTGCTAGCATGCCTGCATTAAGTAAAAAATTTTTTTTTTTTAATTTTTTTTTTTTAGAAATAGAGTTTCACTGTGTTGCCCAGGCTGGTCTTGAACTTGTGGCCTCAAGTGATCCTCCTATTTTGGCCTTTCAAAGCTCCAGGATTTCAGGCATGAACAACTACACCTAGCCAATGATTCATTTTTAAAATGAAATTTATATTAAACCAGTTGCTTCCTAAGAAAAAGCTTTTAAAAGCACCTAGAGGCAAAGTCTGCCTAGTTTAGAATCCTGATTGAAATAATAGACTTATGTACTTGGATATCTATAATCAACACTTACTAATTCATCATCAGTTACCAAACCAAAGTGAGAATTTTGAGTATAGAAAAGTGTCAATACACTGTTTAAACTAGATTTATGCAAACACAAGGAAAGTTACTTGAATAGTTCATCATAGAGCAGATTTCACACCTGGCAGATGGGACTGTGCTCACAGCAGCACAGTCAACACTCAGCAGTGAGGCCAGGAGGCCACTTTCACAGCCGACCAGTGTCCCCATGAGAAGGCAGCCACTGCCCCGCCTCCCACCTGGAGTTGCTGCCCTGTTAGAACATGATGGGACAGACAGGACACCTTGGCAGGGATAAGCGACCAATGTCTTTTCCTAGCCAAGAATTTGATGTTATTTGCATTATTTTTCAAAGTTGGTTACCCTAAGTGGAAAACAAAGACCACTGGGTCCGAAAAACTGAACACAAGTAATGATTCCACTCCTAGGCCAGAAAAGGGCCCACTGGACAGATTTCTCTCCTCTAACTCTAAAACACAACCTGACTTTCTAAAAGACATCTGTTATCCCTTTCTCAAAAATGCCATGACAAAGATTTCCATCATTTCAAGATTATTTCATATTTGACATCTCAGAAGACTATGTGTATGTCTTACTATTGTGTTACTTTTCTTGATTATGTTTTTCTGATTGCAAATGAACAGAAACTTAATGCAGAAGCTTTGAAAAATGCGGAAAAGTATAAAAAAGCACAGAACTATATCACTCGTAAGTGTCATCTGGAGAGAAGCAACCATTTTTAACAAACACATTTTCTTTATGTAGTCTATCATTGATGGACACTTAGGTTGAGTCCGTGTCTCTGCTACTGTGAATAGTGCTCCAGTGAACACATGTGTGGGTGTATCTTTACAATGCAATAATTTATATTCCTTTGGGTATATACTCAGTAACGGGGTTGCCAGGTCTAATGGTATTTCTGTCTTTAGGTCTTTGAGGAATCACCAAGTCCTTTGCCCACTTTTTAATGGGATGCTTGTTTTTTTCTTATAAATTTGCTTAAGTTCCTGAATACTAGACCTTTATCAGATGCATAGTTTTCAAATGTTTTCTCCAGTTGTGTAGGTTGTTTGTTTACTCTGTTGATATTTCTTTTGCTATGCAGAAGCTCTTTAATTAGTTTCCACTTGCCTTCCACAGTGGCTGAATTAATCTACACTTCTGCCAACAGTGTATAAGCATTCCTATTTCTCCACAACCTCTTTAGAATCTGTTATTTTTTGACTTTTTAATAACAATGATTCTGATTGGTGTAAAATGGTTTCTCATTGTGGTTTTAATTTGCATTTCTCTAATGATCAGCAATATTGAGCTTTTCTCATATGCTTGTTGGCCAATTATATATCTTCTTTTGAGAAGTGTCTGTTCATGTCATTTGCCCACTTTTTATGGGGTGTTTGCTTTTTTCTTGTAAATTTGCTTAAGTTCCTGAATACTAGACCTGTATCAGATGTACAGTTTTCAAATATTTTCTCCCATTCTATAGGTTGTTTACTCTGTTGATTATTTCTTTTGGTATGCAGAAGCTCTTAAGTTTAATTAGATTCCACTTGTCAAGTTTTGCTTTTGTTGCTATTGCTTTTGGCATTTTTTTTCCATGAAATCTTTGCCTGTTCCTATGTTGAGGATGGTATTGCCTAGGTTGTCTTTCAGGGTTTTTATAGTTTTGGGTTTTACATTTACATTTTTAATATATCTTGAGTTGATTTTTGTATATGTTGTAAGAAAGGGGTGCAGCTTCAAAATTCTGAATATGGTTAGCCAGTTATCCCAGCACCATTTCTTGAATAGGGAGTCTTTTCCCCACTGTTTGTTTTTGTCAGCTTTATTGAAGATCAGATGAGCATTGATGTGTGACCTTATTCCTGGGCTCTCTGTTGTGTTCCATTGGTCAATGAGCCTGTTTCTGTACCCATATCATGGTGCTTTGGTTACTGGAGCCCTGTAATATAGATTGAAGTTGGGTAATGTAATACTTCCAGCTTTGTTCTTTTTGCTTAAGATTGCTTTGGCTATTCAGGCTCTTTTTCTGGTTCCACAGAAATTTCAAAAGAATTTTTCCTAGTTCTGTGAAGAATGTCATTTGCAGTTTGACAGGTATGGCACTGAACCTGCAAATTGATTGGGGCAGTACGGCCATTTTAATGATATTGATTCTTCCTATACATGATCATGGGATGTTTTTCCAATTGTTTGTGTCTTCCCTGATTTCTTTGAGCAGCGTTCTGCAATTCTTGTTGTCGAGATCTTTCAACTCCCTGGTTAGTTGTATTCCTAGGAATGTTATTCTTTTTGTGGCTGTGAATAGGATTGCCTATCTGATTTGGCTGTTGGTTTGGCTGTTGTTGGTGTATAGGAATGCTAGTGATTTTTATATACTGATTTTGTATCCTGAAATTTTGCTGAAGTTGATTATCAGCTGAAGAATCTTTGGCTTGAGACTATGATGTTCTGTACATATATAATCATGTCATCTGCAAACAGAGATTGTTTGATTTCTTCTGTTTGGATGTCCTTTATTTCCTTCTCTTTCCTGATTGCTCTGGCTAAGGCTTCCAATACTATGTTGAACAGGAGTGATGAGAGAGGGCATCCTTGTCTTGTGCCAGTTTTTAAGGATAGTGTCTCTAGCTTTTGCCCATTCAATATGATATTGGCTATGGATTTATCACATATGGCTTCTATTATTTTAGTTCATGTTCCTTCAATACCTAGTTTATTGAGAGTTTTTAACTGGAAGAAGTGTTGAATTTTATCAGAAGTCTTTTCTGCATCTATTGAGATAATCCTGTAGTTTTGTCTTTAGTTACGTTTATGTGATAAATCAAATTTATCAATTTGCGTATGTTGAATCAAACTCGCATCCTGAGGATAAAGCCTACTTGATCATGGTGGTCAAATCCTGCTTTTAAAAAATTTAGCTATATCATATGACTGCCTCCTATATATTTTTTTAATTGCATTTTAGGTTTTGGGGTACATGTGCAGAACATGCAAGATAGTTGCATAGGTACACACGTGGCAGTGTGTTTTGCTGCCTTCTGCCCCTTCACCCATATTTGGCATTTCTCCCCATGCCATCCCTCCCCTGTGCCCCCCCACCCCTCCCCTATTTCCCCCAATAGACCTCAGTGTGTGGTATTCCCTTCCCTGTGTCCATGTGTTCTCATTGTTCATCACCCGCCTATGAGTGGGTATATACAGTGTTTCCTTTTCTGTTCTTGTGTCAATTTGCTGAGAATGATGTTCTCCAGATTCATTCATGTCCCTACAAAGGACACGAACTCATCATTTTTGATTGCTGCATAATATTCCACGGTGTATATGTGCCACATTTTCTCAGTCCAGTCTATCATCAATGGGCATTTGGGTTGATTCCAGGTCTTTGCTATCGTAAACAGTGCTGCAATGAACATTCATGTGCATATGTCCTTATAGTAGAACGATTTATAGTCCTTTGGATATAT
>CM052665.1:53463363-53530339 GCA_028533165.1 Leontopithecus rosalia
GGCTTGTTTGCTTTTTTCTTGTAAATCTGTTTGAGTTCTTTGTAAATTCTGGATATCAGCCCTTTGTCAGATGGGTAAACTGCAAAAATTTTTTCCCATTCTGTTGGTTGCCGATTCACTCTAGTGACTGTTTCTTTTGCCGTGCAGAAGCTGTGGAGTTTGATTAGGTCCCATTTGTCTATTTTGGCTTTTGTTGCCATTACATAATGGTAAAAGGATCGATACAACAAGAAGAGCTCACTATCCTAAATATTTATGGACCCAATACAGGAGCACCCAGATGTATAAGGCAAGTTCTTAATGACTTAGGAAGAGACTTAGACTCCCACACAATAATAGTGGGAGACTTTAACACTCCACTGTCAATATTAGACAGATCAACCAGACAGAAAATTAACAAGGAAACCCAGGACTTGAACTCAGACCTGGAACAAGCAAACCTGATAGACATTTACAGAACTCTCCACCCCAAATTCACAGACTGCCTCCTATATTAAGAAACTTACTTAAACTCATCATTTAAAATTACTACATAATATTGAATTAGGCTGATGCACCCTATTCACAGAAGCAGTCATGTAATTAGGCTATTTAGAGAGAAACAATTTTTTATTATTATAAAGTTCTATCTTGACTCTTTTTACGTAAATATTTATCTATACTATTTCTTTGGTACAGATAATTAAGGGTGAAATTAATGAGTCAAAAGACATTAATTATTTATGACTTTTGATATATTTTGTCAAATTGCTTTAAAAAGTTTTCCCACCAAATTGCATATCAGAATGTAAATATTTTTGCATCTCTGCCAATAGTCCATATTATCATTTCTTTTGTTTCTCTATGTTTACTAATAAAACCAATACTCAACAAGTGAAGTTAAATGGATTTTTTTGAGACAGCATTCTACTTCATGTATAATATCATATGCCTGTAAATTAATACTAATGCCAACAGGTCAAAATCTTACATATGTTTCATTTTCATGTATATAAACTAAATACCATTTTTGAATATGTTTGGTGCAGGTCAAACATAAATTTTTTTACTTCCATAAAAGATATTAAATTGCTGTGGACAAATAGAAAACAGAATCATTGTTCTCTAAGGAGTTAATGGCTTAACTTTTTCTAACAAACAGCTGTAAACTGTTTTAAACATTTTGCCAGGTTAGATTTGATCTTTTGTTTTAACTGTGCTATGGGAGCCTTAGCAATATAAATCTGCCTTTCAACATGACATCCTGTCTCCCTCACATCCACTGTGGCCTGGGGTCTTGGAAGCAGGCTTTGGAAAGATGTGAGCATCTTGTGCACACTTGAAGGAGAGTCATTGATTGTGTTTGGCCAGCTACCTCTTTCTCCATGAACCAAACCCAGGTAGCTATTTCCAAATATAACCAAGTCAAGCATCAGAAGAGTTTCATTTAAAGTGAATCGACATGTCTGAGTTAATAAATAAAATGTAGAAGAAAAATGCAGACTGGACTGTACAATAAAATATTCACTGAATTCACTATTTTGTCTCCTCTGAAAACATTCTGTTTTTGTAAGGATAACCTTAGCTTGGGTTTTGAGGTTAAGACATTTGGTATTCAAGAAATAAATCGGTTTATCCTGCCTTTTCATTAAAATTGTTTTCTTTCATGATACATAAATAGATTATAAAGAAATTTGATGCTATGCTGACTCTGCTATGATAAACTCTAGTATTTCATAATCTTTAATAAAGAGTCTCCACAATTTTGATGCCACACTGTGATGAGGTTATATTAGAATAGCAATATGAGACTGCCCATGAGAGATCACTGCTTAATTGTGACCGAAGAAACAGATGCAGGACCTGATTTCTTTCCTCACATCCTAAAGTGGATAGAGGTATTGTGCATGTGTGAAAAGTGGCAGGAAATGGAGCAGTCTGCACCCACAGGTTTGTCCTAGCACTCAACCAGAAGGTGGTCATTTATCCTTCTGTGCTCACCGGGTTACAAATATTTATTTATATATATGTATACACATACACACACACACACACACACACACACACACACAAACCCCACACACATATATATAGATGTATTATATACAATAAACATATATAATAAGATTATTGTATAAATAATAAACATTATATATGTAATATACATATAAATAATAATAAGATGGTTCTATATCAACTATTTTCAGGTATGGTCCACCAACACCTAGGGTCCCTGATAAGTTTTCAAAGGATCTGTAAGATCAGAGCTATTTTCAGAATAACACTAAAAAGTTATTTGCCTTTTTAGCCAACAGTACAAAAAAGCAATATGGGCACATCTGCTGGGGCCTTAATATGATTCAAGGCAGTGGCACCAAACTTTCCTGGTGGCCACTGTGGTCTACACAATGGTTTGTCAACACTCGCAACAAAAACAGATGTAGCAGCTTCACTTTAGCATGTCCTTGACAAAGCAGTGAAAATTGTTTCATTTTATTCCATCTCAACCATTGAGGGTGTGTCTTTATATTTTCTTCATATGCTTCATTGAATACAACACATCACAGTAGATTTAATGCAGAAGCAGGTACAAGCCAGACGTTAGAGATGTTGCATTCTGTGTGACAGAATGGCAGAAACGTACAAAGCTCCCATGTGTTTGGTGCTAAAAAAAAAAAAAAGCCCCAGTATGGGACAGAATGTGAGCTGATCAGCTGTGATTTTCACAGAACACATTTCTACTTGAAAGAAAAACTGATAAACTACTTTTGTCTGGATATTTGACAAACATTTTCTCAAAAGGAATGAAGTGAGCCTGTCACTTCAGGGAAAATAATGTGTTTGTTGCCAGTTGTAAAATTTGAGCTTTCAAGTCCTAATTAGATTTTAGAAAACGGATTCTTCACCACGTGCTTAACATACCTTACCAATATTTAAAGACAATTTTGGATGACATTAGTAGTGATATTAAAAATGTGATTTTCAAAAGTATTGTATCATGGAGTGCATCAACATTCGTAATGTCTACATTACCAAGTGAATAAAATATTTTTCAAAAACAAATGCATGGTGTTATAAAATTATACATGTGTAAAAGATCCAGAAACACTGATATATTTTAATGCAATAGGGTAGGAAAAGCCTGTTTATATGGTTTTGGCTTTGCATGGGAATTAATCTTTAAAAACTACCACTTGCCAAATTTGGGTATAGTATCAAAAGCAATAGCCACAATGATCTGAAAGGCTATTAAGTTTCCCTGTCCAACTACATCTCTGTGTGAATTGTGTTTTCTTCACATGCTTCAGTGAAAACGACACATCACAGCAGATTCAATGCAGAAGCAGCTACAAGCCAGACATTGGAGATTTGCAAAAAATGTAAAATAATGCATCCTCTTGTCACCAATTTTTAAAAGTAGTTATTCTCTTATTAAGAAGTGTATTTATGATAATATATCACGGTTGTCATTTTTTTAAAAAATCTCTGGGTAATCTCTAGTACAGCAAATCTTGACAGATCCAGCCCACAGAAACAAAAGCCCTTTGGGATCTTCAAGTAGGGACATGGATGAACCTGGAGACCCTCATTCTCAGCAAACTGACACAAGAACAGAAAATGAAATTTCGCATGTTCTCACTCATAGGCGGGTAATGAACAATGAGAACACATGGACACTGGGAGGGGAGCACTACACATTGGGGTCTGTTGGGGGGAATAGGGGAGGGACAGCGGGGTGTGGGGAGTTGGGGAGAGATAGCATGGGGAGAAATGCCAGATATAGGTGATGGGGAGGAAGGCAGCAAATCACACTGGCAAGTGTGTACCTATGCAACTATCTTGCAAGTTCTTCACATGTACCCCAAAACCTAAAATGCAATAAAAAAATGCAAAAAATTTTTAAAAAAAGAATTTTTAAGAGTATAAAGCTGTCCTAAGGTCAAAAATCTTAAAAAGTACCCTTCTATATAATTGAGACAATTTTAAAGTTTGATATCTATACTGATCTGCATTAAAGATCTAAAGTCTAGGCCGGGCGCAGTGGCTCATGCCTGTAATCCCAGCACTTTGGGAGGCCAAGGCAGGTAGATCACGAGGTCAAGAGATCGAGACCATCCTGGTCAACATTGTGAAACCCTGTCTCTACCAAAAACACACAGAAAAAATTAGCTGGGCATGGTGGCATGTGCCTGTAATTCCAGCTACTTCAGGAGGCTAAGGCAGGAGAATTGCCTGAATCTAGGAGGCGGAGGTTGCGGTGAGCTGAGATTGCGCTATTGCACTCCAGCTGGGTAACAAGAATGAAACTCCGTCTCAAAAAAAAAGATCTAAAGTCTAATGGAAGTTTCTTAGAATAAGAGCCAAATCCACAAATACAATAAACTTTAATCCCTGGGAACGTTCCTTGCTCAATATTCTTTTACCCATGACCACTCTCCCTTCCAGCATCCCCACTGCCTTTATTCCCTTCTCTGGTATGCCCGGTGTGGACTCTCTTTCCTCTCCTGACACGAGGAGACCTGCCTGGAGGCCTGCCCTCAGTTCCTGCTCCTGATGTGGGAGTCAGGAGGAAGGTGCAGAACTGGAGTTTCCTCCTGAGATTCACCCTCAGAGCAGCCTTCGTGAGGCTGTAGGGCCCTGAATCTCATGTAACACCTGAACATTTTCTTTAGTCCTGGGACCCAGAGCCTGGCCCATCACCTGAGCCTGAGAGTCCCCATTCAAGTCATTTCTGAGCCACATTGAACTTGCCATCATCACCACTTTCATTCCAGCTGCTCCTGTCCTAAGGGAAATGCCATTTTCAGCTTTTAGACACATTATTTTCTCGCAACATGACATATGGGCTTCCTAAACACCGGTAAAAAATAGCTCCAATAAGTCAGCTTTTCTCAGAACCAGAAGAGTATTTTTAAACATCTTTAACCAAACTCCAAGTTACCTTTTTTTTTTTTTTTGGCAGTCCTATCATATATACACGTTTCTGTTATAATTAGAAACACATGTGCTCAGACACATCCACATATCTACCTAAATTGATTTTTTTTGTCTTTTAGGTCATCAAGAGTGATTGTCAGTATTATCTAACAAAAGGCCTAGGCAATATTTCAATGTGAAATTGTTAAAAGTTACAACATGAATAGAAAGTGACTCTCATCCACTTAGGAAGACTAGAATGGTTTCTGAGTATGAGAATGACAGCATCCAGGTGAACACATTTAAGGGCCTCTCTAAAACAGGTGGTGCTCAAAAATGCCGTCTCATGCTTCCCACCTGCTCAGACAGGCCTACATGATGGTTGCCTCTATCAGGAAGTAGGGAGAGCTGCTGGATACCTCTACCCCACCTCACATGCTGGGGTCCCTGGGGAGTGCACTGGCATGTCCTAGATTTCAGAGAAGTGAAGAATGAATGAAATCAGGACAAAGCAAAATTAATTTCTCAAAATAACGTACAGTGTCATAACAATATTTGTACTAGAGAATGGTGAGAACCTCTGGCTAAGTATAAGAATAGTGGGGATTTTTTTTTAACTGAAAAAGAATATTTGAACCCTTAATATCCTATGATACAGCCATTTTTCTCCCTCAAGAAATCAAAGCAGTATAATCTTTCATTAACTAGTTATCACTGATACACCATTGAACACCATTTCAAACAAGATCTGGTTAAATTGCAAATGAGAATAAATCTGTTGATATACAGATACCATATTTAATGTTTAAATATCTCTGGTATCTAAACATCTCTGGTAGTTTCTTACTTAGCCAACTGTTTAAGTGAATGTTGAGAAGAAATGAAAGAAAGAAATTTGCTCCTCTTTGAAAACAATTACAATTTCCTTGCAGGAAAATGCTTATCTTTCACATTTCATCAGAAACATAAGATGTCCAGCTAGAGGCAATGACAGTGATGGAAGAGATCCATGATGGGGAAGGATTGCCTGGGAAATGCAGCCTTCTACTGTATACACTAAGATTATCAATGACATTGCCAAACAAGAATTTCATTCCATAAACTAATATTCATGCAGAAATGAGCAAAGAGCAATAATTGGCAACACATGACATTTTAAATCTGCATTTGAAGATTTTACAATAGTCAAAAATAAACATAAAAATTTGCTTTTATATTTTCTAAAATTGGTATCAGAGACATTGCATCCTCTCAAATAAGAACTATGAGGAAAAGCATTGCTAAGGCTATGTCTTGGGTTTCATATTTATATGCCGGCGAATTTTCAAATTAAAAAGGACACTTCAAAAAAGATTACAAGTCCATGTTTTGTCCTAAACTGAATTATCAGTCACCCGAATATTCAATTCCAAAGGTAACTGGCTCTATGGGCTCTTGATACAAGTATAAGCTCGTTTGAATTAGAAACTACCTTTTAAAAGAGGTACTGTGCATGCTACAAGGTGAAGCACATGACACACACACAAGGCACACACACCATACACTCAGGTTGTATACTGGTAAACACTGAAACACTGTTAAATATACCTCCTTTTCAGTTCACAGGGGTTTGGCCAGGCCAAACGCATGAAAGACATTGCTCATTCTCAGATTCAGATCCCCCTGCCAACAATGTAAGCCTGTGGATGATTGATGAGTGTACACATATACATAAAACGTGTATTTCCCTCCTCTTTACTGCCTTCATTTCTGTTTGCAAGACCTGCCCCAACCACTTGACCTTGACCATCATTTCATGTCTGCACATTGCCCTTTGGAACAAGCCCAAGATACTGCCATCCCAGCCTGTTCCCCTTGTGATCTCAAGCACAGGCTCTTTAACCCCTTAGCCACATTCATTCCCACTCTCAAATACTCCACACCTTGTAATTTTCCCACCCTCAACCCTTAAGTCTCTCTTTCTTCAAAATGCCTAAAATCCTACCAGATATGAAAGAAGTCAATGGCATCTTCTCTTTCACCTTTCTCACCTGACTCAACAGTACCTTCCTGGATTCCTCAGTTAACCGACCCTGTCATCCATCCTGAAATAGTGCAGACCTTGTTGATAAAAATCTCTATATTCCAGGAGGCCAGTTGCTTCTTCCTTCCCTATACCTACCTATCACCCCTGGGGTCCACACAGTCTTTGTTGGGACCATGGAGAGAAGACAAAGGCAACAATACTTTTCCCCAGTCCTCTGAGACTCAATTTGTGTGAACCAAGGGGAGAAGAAAGTAGAGGGCCTAGAAAGTCCCCTGTCCTCCAACACCTTGGAATCAGATACAAGTGTGTTGGTGCTGCTGCACTATTCACAAAGATCTCAGAACCATCACTTCACTGATGTATTTTCACACTGAAAGACAATGATTCTAACATGAAAATATCCATTCCCATATGGGCTTGACAAAAACTTTCTACATGTAAATAGCACTTATTTACTAATTGTTTTATATGCATTAACTCTTGCATATCCACTTATCTATCCAATGAGATGGGTTCTCTTATTATCCCCATTGTACAGTTGGAGAAACTGAGGCTGGAAGAGATGAAGTTAGTATATGGCAGAGTTGGGATACAAAGGCAGACAGTCAGAACCTCAGAACCTGTGCTCTTGACTTTCTCTTTAAATGGTAGTGACCTCTGCAATAAGGAATCTAGGTAAGATGCACAGGGAATCTGGGGACAAACTGCAGACATAAATATGGAATACGTCATTTTATTTAGTACTTGGTAGCTAATTCGTTGTAATTCTGTAAGATCTCAGATTTTCTTGGGGTTGTAACAGAAATTTTTCCCTTGAACACTGGGTTGATAATAGCTCAGTTCACTTCCTTGCATTTCTTTAGGGGTCCTATTTTTCTGCTGAGAGATATCAAGCTGAAGAAAAGATTCTATGTTAAAATGATATTTTCTACTTGGTTATGAAATGAAAGAAGGAGAGATACAGATAAGAGCTGAGTGAGGAGGCCTGGAAGCCACAGAATGCCCCAAACCCGTGCAGCCATCCACGAAGACCTCATTGTGCCAAGCTGTAGCAAATGAACCCAGAGCCACACTCTAAGGTTTAGACACCTCTTTCAAGTAGAGAGATACAGATGCTTTAACCTATCCAAAAGTTAATTTGCCATTTATGTTGCTTATATTCCAGCAATTATTACATTTTTAAAATTTTTATTTTAAGTTCAGAGGTACAAGCGCAGGTTTATTATGTCGGTAAACTTGTGTCATGGGAGTTGGTTGTACATATTATTACATCATCCAGGTATTAAGCCTAATACCCATTAGTCACTTTTCCTGATTCTCTCCCTCCTCCCACCATCCCCACTCCAAAAGGCTCCAGTGTGTGTTGTTACTCTGTGTCCATGTGTTCTCATCGTTTAGTTCCCACTTGTAAGTGAGAACCTGCAGTATGGCCTCCAGCTCCTTCCACGTCCTTGCAAAGAACATGATGTCATTCTGTTTTGTGGCTGCATAGTATTTCACAATATATATACCACATTTTCTTTAGCAGTTTCTTAGGCTCTGGGAGGAAAAAAGTCATGTAAGGATCAAAGGCTGATGCCGAGGTAAAATTCTTTCCCATTCCGAGGCTACCTCCTTGAGAATTCAGCACTAAAGCATTTGGAAAGCTTCGAGCTTTTCCAGAAGACTGGTTTGGCATGTGAGAATCACAGCACAATGACTCAGTCTCCCAGCTCCCACCTTCCTGAAGATAGAGGAAGGCAGCTTATGGCATGTTAATCAATTCTTTGGAAAAATGGCCATTTTTGTGGCCTGTCACAAGACTGAGGCTTGTAGGAAATGCTATTTTACCAATACCAGACAACATTGGGGTAAATTGTTTTCTAAATGCCTAGCAGCTGTCTCCAGTTCTTCCCACAGTATTTCTTAGAATTTGAAATGTGATGATTCTGTCTTAAGATCATATAGGTATTTTAAGGTCTGCAGCTAAAGAGTACCACCCTTTCCCCCTACGGCTGCCCTCACTGGTACACCTCGAAGGTTACCTCCTCTTCTGTTTCTCAAAGTAATAAACAACATTTTAGAACACATTCAGATTCATAGAAACGTTGTGATAATAACACAGAAAGTCCACCTATACTTCACATCTCCACATCCAGTTCCTTCATTATTTACGTTTTACGTTAGTGTGGCATGTTTCTTACAATTACTGAATGACTATTAATGCATGAACTAAGGTGCATACTTTGTTCAGATGTCCCTACCTTCTACCGAATGTCCCTGTCTTGTTTCAAGGTCCCATCCAGGATCCCATACGACATTCTGTCATTATGTCTTCTTAAGCTCCTCAGTGGCAGTTTCTCAGACTTCCTGTATTCTTGACAACTGACAGTCTTGAGGAATGCTGATCAGGTAGAATCTCTCTCAGTTGGGACTTATCTGTTGTTTTTCCCATTTTAGGCTGAATTTATGAGAGTTTTGAAGGGGCAAACCATGGAGGTAAGGTGCCATTCTCACCACACCATAACGAAGGTGCTATCAACAGGGCTTAACACTGTTGCTGCTGATCTTGGCCACCTGGCTAAGATGGTGCTTGTCAGGTTTCTCCACTGGAAAGTTTCTCTTTCCATGTTGTGTTTTTTGGAAGGAAGTCACTCTGCAAAGCCCACATTAAGGAGTGAGAATTATGCTTCATCACTTGAGGTGGTGTATCTTTCCTAAATTACTTGGAATTCTTTTGTCAGAAAAATTTGGTTATTGTCGCCATTTATTCATTCAATCATTTATTTATATCAGTGGGACTTATTTTGGACTTATCACTTATTTTACACTGATACTTAGTGTGTATTTATTTAAAAATGTGTGTATACTAACATGTGTATATACACATGCCTATAAATATTTCTATATGTATCCCTTGTACCTCTATTCAACTAAACATGAGTTCATATTGATGTTTCTAAGTCTAATCAAGTACCACACAGCTCATTCCAGTCTCTTCCCTAGCTTGTTTGTAAACTTCCACTTCACAGTGAGAAACCCAACTCCCATGATCTGCCACCCAGGGTCCTACATGTTTAATTACAGTATAGATGTATAGTGGTTTCAGAAAAAAGTCCCTGTTGGAAACAACTTTATCAACCAGAGTGCAGTGTTTATGTAGAGTTCCTTTTGCCTTTAGTGTTTTTGTTTTGTTTTGTTTTGTTTTGAGATGGAGTTTCGCTCGTTACCCAGGCTGGAGTGCAATGGCACGATCTCGGCTCACCGCAACCTCCGCCTCCTGGGTTCAAGCAATTCTCCTGCCTCAGCCTCCCGAGTAGCTGGGACTACGGGCACGCGCCACCATGTCCAGCTAATTTTTGTATTTTTAGTAGAGATGGTGTTTCACCATGTTGACCAGGATGGTCTCGATCTCTTGACGTCATGATCCACCCGCCTCAGCCTCCCAAAGTGCTGGGATTACAGGTGTGATCCACCCGCCTCCGCCTTCCAAAGTGCTGGGATTATAGGCATGAGCCACCACGCCCGGCCTCTTTTGCCTTTATCTCCAAAGCTTGCATTCATCTCCAAAGTTACTTAGGTCAGCACCCCCTTAGTAAAGTTATTTGACTCATTTGTAATACAGTTAGAATGATTTTCACAGTCTGCATTTCATCCTGGGATCCCAAGAACTCTTAAATGCTTTTTTGAAAATTTTAGTAACATTTTAATTCACCTACATTAAGATTCATTCTTTTTTACTGGAAGGCTCTGTAATTTTGACAAATACAGAGAGTTATATATTCATGATTGCATTATCATACATAATATCCTCAACTCCCTAAAACTGTCAAGCATGCTTCACCTGTTCAGTTCTCTCCTTTCCCCAAATCCCTACCAATTACTGATCTGTTTTCTGACTCTATTCTTTTGTCTTTTTCAGAATGTCATAAAAATGAAGTCATAGAGTATCTAGCCTTTTGAGACTGGCTTCTTTCCCTTAATATGCACTTAATGTAATTTTAGTGATTTGACTCATCATTCTATTTTATAGCTGAACAACAGTCTATTGTTGAGAGATGTACCAAACAAAAGTTTGTGTATTTATTCATCGTTGAAGGTCAGCTTGATTGGTTCCAAATTTTTAGCAATTATGAATAAAGCTGTTATAAACATTGATATGCAGGTATTTATGTGGACATAAATTTTCAAATCAGTTGGGCAAACACCCAGGTGTACAATTGCTGGATCCTAAGACAACACTATATTTAGCTTTGTAAGAAACTGTCAAGCTGGCTCTACACTTTTGCATGCCCACTAGCAATGAATGAGAGTTGCTGTTACTTAATATCCTTGCCAGCAATTGATATTATTTGATCTTCTGATTGCAACTATTCTATAGATGCATAGTGCTATTTCAAGGTCATTTTAACTTGCATGTCCCTAATGATAAATAATAGTGAGAATCTTTTTCTACACTTATTCGCCATCATATGTTCATGAGAAATAATGGTACATAGTTTTCTTGCAATGTTTTTATTTTTCATATTAGAATAATGCTAGAGTAATGGAATGAGTTAGAAAGCATTCTATCTGCTTTTGCTTCCTGTAAGACTGTGGGGCATTGGAATTAGTTTTCCTTTAAATGTTTGGTAGAATTACCAGTGAAGCATTGTGCTTTGTTTTCGTTTTTGAAAGGTTTAAAATTATTTATTCAATTCTTTTAATAGACGTAGGACTATGTAGTTTATCAGTTTCTCTTTGCTTAACTTTGGAATTGGCCAATTTTATCTGAATAATCAAATCTATAAGCAATGAGTAGTCCGTAGCACTAATTGTTTAAAGTCGATGAGATCAGTCACAGTGACCCCTCTTTCATTTCTTTCTCTAGTTTTCCAAGACATAGACTTAGGTTTTTGATCTGAGATCTTTCTTCTTTTTGAATATATGGATTTATTGCTATAAATTTTACTCTAAATACTGCTTTTGCTGCATCTTACATATTTTAATAAGTATCTTTATTTTTACTTAAAAATATTGTTTAATTTTTCTTGAGACTTCTGTGTTGATCCATGGGATAATTTAGGAATGTGCTGTGTTGTTAAATTTCCAAATATTGGGGGATTTTGCAGCTCCCTGATGCTCTCTGACAGTTTGATTTGCTTGTGGTCATAGGTGTGAGGGCTGGGGAGTGTTCCATCCTCATGATTAAATCTCAGTGTTTTTCTGGGCCTGTATTTCAGGGCTGTGTCCTTCCAAGTGTCATTCTCTCCTCCACGTACACAGATGTCCCCACAATGACCACCTGACATCCCTGCTCCATTCTCTGGCTGCAGCTTTCGCAATCCATTTCTGATCCATTTCTCTGAAGCCTGCTCCTGATGATGCTCTTTTTTCACCCTTAGATCAGACATGTAGGCTGGAGAGGACTGTAGTGGTTCGGAACTTATTCCTTGCAGGTGAGACAAAATTTCAGAATGTAGTTCTGGAAAACTTTTTTTAAAATTTTGCATGAAGAGTAGACCCTTGTTATGGAGAAGGTTTGATCATCACTGTGAGAATCTGGCAAGGCTGCTAGAGGGAAAGTCTGTGAAAGGGTGAGGATTAACCCCAAGACTGTGGCCCTTGGGAGCTCCTCACTCTCACTCCAGTCCACACTCAGCCACCAGCCATGTCCTAAAATTACCATTGACTTGTTCTTGCTGCTTCACTGGCCCAGCAGCTTCTGCTCCAGATAAGCCGATCTCCATTTTTATAACTCGCTGTGTCACCTTTCTCTAGATTTCTAGTTTATCTCTATCTATTCAGTTCTCCGTAAGAAAAGTTGCTGATTTTCAGTTTTTCCAGGTATTCCTTTTCTCTTTTCTTTTCTTTTCTTTCTTTCTTTTTTTTTTTTTTTTGAGACAGGGTCTTGCTTTGTCTCCTAGGCTGGAGCATAGTGGCATGATCACGGCTCACTGCAGCCTTGACCTCCTGCACTCAAGTGATCCTCCCACTTCAGCCTCCCAAGTAGCTGGGGCTACAGGTGCACACTACCATGCCTGGCTGATTTATGTATTTTTTGTAGAGATAAAGTCTTGCCATGTTGCCCAGCCTGGTCTGGAATTCCTGGGCTTAAGTTATCTTCCTCCTTGGCTTCCAAGTGCTGGGATTACAGGTATGAACTACCGAGCCTGGCCTCCAGCGTTTTCTTGTTGTAAAGATGAGAACAATGCCCTATAAGCTTTTCATGTGTCAGAGCCGAAACTGAAAGTTGATACCTCCTCTCTTGTAATCAAATATTTTATTTACCAATCTGATGTATACTTGAGCAGTATGATGAGAGACTGGTCTGGATCCCGCCCTTGGCATTTCAGATGATTAAAATTTATCTTACATTCTAGGATTCATCTAAATGTTCCCACGCATCTACTTGAAAAATACCATTTTTTTAATCCACAATGAATATAGTAATTTTTTTGGATTTTATGAACAATGCATATCGGCAGACTAGAATTCCACTACTTCTGCATTGGCAGACCTAAAACTGTAACTATGAGGCTGATGATGTGATGCTTTATGCACTAGGATGGAATTCTACTTCTAGTTGCAGCCCTGAAGACGGGAAAAACATGGAATAGATTAAAATATGATGAAGCCAAAAATAGACTGGTTGAGTCAAATCAAGAGGTGCAGCCACCTGTTAAGGGGTGGCTGGCTTTTGTGAGATGCCACAAGAGACAAAAATGAATGTATGTATCTAGGGAGCATGGGGCATGATAGACCCATGGGAAAAGCTTTGATACAGTTCTTTGATATACCATAGAACAGACTGGGACTGAATTTTACAAACAAGATGCCAGTCAGTATCTCTACAAGGGACTTCCCTGGTTATTAAGGAACCTCAGTCCACTAGGAAAATACCCCTGAAGGTGCCCAGGAAGCAACTGCCCGGACTGTTTGGCATTTCATGTTTCCCCTGTAGATAAGTGTCTTCTAGCTCCAGAAAGAGTTAGAATTCCATACAGAAATGTTTTAGAGAAAAAGCCCAAATTATTACTATTTTTATGGTAAGACATCTGTGTGGTTTAACTGTTATTTTAATGAGATATATTAGCATTTCTCATCAGATTTGTAATTCTAATTTAAATGTATAATTAAGTAATGGATTTAGACAGGTGATATTAAGCAGGACTTTTACTGAGGTTAAACATAGTAATGTGATATTTAAGAAGTTATAATAATACTAGGTTATTTATGTTCAGTTTATTTATTTATAAGTTACTAAGATGCCCAGAAAAGTTTTGTTAGATAATTGGAGTACTTAAAAAGGAAATTAAATATGTGTAATTTATAAATATAGTTTAATGTACAAAGATGAAAAATGAACTAAGTTTATAAATGGCCCAGCACTTTGGGAGGCCGAGGTGGGTGGATCACGAGGTCAAGAGATCAAGACCATCTTGGTCAACATGGTGAAACCCTGTCTCTACTAAAAATACAAAAAATTAGCTGGGCATGGTGGTATGTGCCTGTAATCCCAGCTACTCGGGAGGCTGAGGCAGGAGAATTGCCTGAACCCAGGAGGCGGAGGTTGCGGTGAGCCGAGATCACGCCATTGCACTCCAGCCTGGGTAACAAGAGTGAAACTCCGTCTCAAAAAATAATAATAATAAAAATAAATAAATAAATAAATAAATAGGTCTAAACATTAATAAAACATCTCTTAACATGGGAAGAGGCAGAGGATCAGAAAAATTACCTGTTGGCTACTATGCTTATTATCTGGGTGATGGAATCATCTGTGCACCAAACCCCCATGACACACAGTTTACCTATACAACAAATCTGCACAGGTACCCCCGAATCTAAAAGTTTTTTTTTTTTTACAAATCCCTTAAAAACACTTATTTAAATTTCCTAGCTACATATATAGAATAATAAAATTTATAAGTTGCACTGAAAAAGAAAGATAATTTTTGCATTTACAACTGTAATAAATATTAATTTAAGTCAAAGTAATATTTAAATTTTTTTTCTTCACCCAAAATTATCTGCAGACTCAAACACACTCACCTAAACAAATATACTTAAATTTGATGAAGAAAATAAAGGTCACCTAAAATTCAACCAACCAGTCTGAGGCAATTATGGTCAAATTTCTACTGACCATGTTTCTATATACTCTTCTGTGTAATACACACACACACACGAACACGTAATATTGCATGCCTGGAAACACATGACATATGCTGTTGCTGTAAATGGAAATATTTTTGTCTTATGTCCATTTTTCTATCCTTCCACTCTACATGGACACACTCCCTCATGCTCATCCCTGCCCTCCAAACAGTCTTTATTAATAACCTGGAATATGCCCTTTCATATTTTTCTCTGCACACACATGTACACACATACACACATATGCAATTTTTTTGGTCATGGTTCCTTTGACAGAAGAGTATCTACTATATACATTTCTTCATACTGCTTTCACAAGCAGCAATAACTCATAGCAATTCCACATGACCTGGTATCACTCCAATTCACTTATTTTTTCATGGCTCAGTAATGGTTCTTGCACGTTAAGCTGGCTCCAGGCTGTGTCAGCATCTGACAGCCTCAGTAAGGTCTGCACACTCCTCCCTGCCTCGCATTGGCTGCTGTGTGACTCCCTTCATTCAGCCAGTCTGTGCAAATCCCAGTTTCTAGGTTCATATTGTCTATAGTCCTTCTCAACCAGAAGGCTCATGCCGAGAATGTACAATAACTCTTGCCACAAAGTCAACCTGCAGAGCTGGCTAGCAAGAACGTGGCTGTGTTCTCAGAATATTATACTGGTCTTAAAACAGTCATTTCGTTTTCACTTTCCTGTTGAGGCATGGAGTTAGTTTTTGGATAACATGGTGTCTGGCTCAAGGCAAATTTGAGTCATTCTACTAAGACCATCCAGGTTGTGAAGACCTACACAGTGCAGAACGCCACTTGTCTCTCGTACAGAACAGTTCTACGAGTTTGGACAACATCTCTGAGCCACAGTTGCTTTGCCTATAAAATGGAAATCATGGTCATGTCCACCTCAGAGGCTGATGCAAGGAAAAGTGAGATTACATAAGAAATCAGTCCCCACTGGACCTGGCTCTTGTAAGAAAAGGATAAACATAAGCTATGATGTGCTTTTCCATACTTGGTAACATTAAGGAAAGATGTGGTTCTTGAACTTTTGGGAAACAGGACAGATGAAAAATTCTGTGATCATTTAACTCCTGTCTATTGCAGCCTCATCACTCTGTGTCCTGCTCCTCCTCTCTGTCTTTGGCTATTCTGTGATGTTCTTGATCCAGTTCTCTCTTCTCTCACTTTTCTGCAGTCATATGGTTTCTGTCATTCCTTCCTGGTACATGCAAATGCATCCAGTTGGCAATTCTTTGGGTGGATATATGTTTCCTTTTTTTTTTTTTTTTTTTTTTTTTTTTGCTGGTAGAACTTCTTTTACCCTGAATGATCCCGCTGTGTGTTTTTCATAAAACAGAATGTGAGTAAAATATGTACCCCTCAAGTCCAGGGTAGAGGCAGGTCACAACCTGAGTGCTGGTCCCTTTCATTTACAAATAAGAGACTTCTCGGTCTCCATCTAGCTGCAGACCTTCGTAAGCGTATCCAGATGTTATGATTTAGTTGCTCTATGTCTGCAATGATAGTCAACTTGTTAATAAAATCACTATCACTATCAGCTCTTCCTCATTTGTGTGAAACTAGCTTCTTCAGAAATATAGTAGTATTAGGAACGATTTACTTGCCTGTGTAATTAAAGAATCTACTACGCTACATGCAAGAAAACTTACTATTAGCATAGTAAATGTTTCTATTATTCTATGTACATTACTATTAGCATAGTAAATGTTTCTATTATTCTTTGGCAATGGTGATACATTTCAATGGAGTTATCCACCTTCAGCCCTACTGAGGCACTGGGATATGGTCAGTGGGTCAGATGGCGACCATAAAATACCAAGATGAAACTCAAAACAGCCAGTGGTTTCACATCAGTTAACCATCTGGTCCACAGTAACCAGCCGTGCCAGCCTCCAAAGACATACATTTTGCTCTTATGAAGTAGGAAAACACAAGAGAGGAAGCTGCTGGGTTTTCAAACTATGGAGGCATTACTTTTCCTTTACTGTATATTTAATTTGAAGAACATTACATAAAGGCCAATAATTAAGACCAAAAGAGCTGCTACTTCGGTCTGTGTAGGGTTCTTTCTGAGCTCTTTATAATGACCCTGACCCTCTTCAGCAAGAAAGCTCAGCTGAAATAAATGGAAAATAGAGTTTGGTTCCCAAGGAGCATTTGGAAGAAAGGAAATGGCACCGCACCCACGAGGCCCGAACACTGCCTTCCACTCAAAACACTTCTCCACCCCTCAGGGTCACCTGATTCCACACTTCTTCAACTGTATTCATCTGCAAGCAAATTTAGCCGCACCCCCAAGGGCACTGCAACTAGGAGGTTAACGACGATGCATCACCAGGCTTGCATTTCTTTTTAGGAAAAAAAAATCAGATCTCTTTACGCTGCACCAAAAGCCATTATCATTACTGAGACAGCTCTGACACATTAGATACAATAAACATATGTTTGTATCATCAATGGGACTGAGAAAGAAAGCTCATTGTTGCATGAATAATTTTCTATTACTCAACAGTAAGATTGCTTTGCTAAAAGTCGCCAAAGCCCCATTTGATGAGGTACAAGGTGGTTGTGTTATCAAGCACCACATCGAGGGTGGAAACACTGTGGTCGGAAATAAATCTCCTCTGTGCACTTGCTTCCATCTGCACACTTAAATATACAAACAACGTGTTTCTGCCCATGCATCTGCATATATTAAAGAAGAATTCTAAACCCTGACCTTGGCTGCCCATGTTTCTTGCCTGCATTCTAGAAACTGCTTTCTGTGAGTGGGCAGGCCGTCTCGTTCTGCAGGATATTCCAAGCACTGAGCGAAGGGTGTGGCCCAAAGTGGAAACTTAATCAATGTCTGATGAATGAATAAGTCAAAACGTGCTTCTCAAGGGGCCCACTCTGAAGAGCATCAGAGCTCTGGCACACTCCCACCATGTTGTAGGGTCACCACAGCCTAGGGCTTCTGTCTCTTCCCTACCTGCTGGGTCTCCATGGATGTGGGCTAGTTTATCCTTCCAAAATTTATACAGAACTTCCAGTTCTGTAGGGTGTTACTCCCATGGTACAAATAAGTGGGGTAAGGAGAGCTCTCCGGTGTTGTGGTCAAAGGAAATTAATGCCCAGCCCCCAGACACACAGCACAGGGTGGGCTTTGAGTGACACCAGGGGCCAGGCTGCCCAGACTCACATCCTGGCTCTGCTTCATAGAAGCCCGGGGTCTTGGGTGAGTTCCCTAGGCCTCAGTTTCCTCATCTTTAAAATGAGGTTAATAGTAGCACCCAAGTCATTGTGGAGGAATAATTACTAAACAAGTTAATATAGATAAACATCTTGGGACCGTGACTGATCTACAGCGAAGTGGTGTCTACTTAACAACACTCAGATAACTGAAGCAAAGATGTTCCATCTTACTAGTGTCTGAGAGAAGGCTGCCAGTGTCACCAGGTAGGCATATGAGAACAGTGTGGAAACCACGGGAAGCTTTATCACTTCTGACAACGATGGAACAACTGCCTTCCAACTCTCCTGTCAACTCCTGCAAGACAGGTGTCTAGTGCCCATCACGTGTCCCAGTGCCAGCTCTTGAACTGTTCTGTGGAGACTGTTCAGTCCAGGTTTGCCGAACAAATGCTGCAGCAAAGCTAGGAGGTTGTAGACATTTCCTGTGGCTGCTGGAATAAATTCTCACAAAGGTGGTGACTTAAAACAATGCACATTTATTCTCTCACAGCTTTGGAGAGGAGAAATGTGAACTCAGGGTGTCAGCAGGGCTGTGTTCCTTCTGAAGGCACCAGGAGTCTCTCAAGGGCTGCCTCGATTCCTTGGTTCAGGGCTCCCTGCCTCTCTACTATGAAGATCCTGGTGATGACACTGGGTCATCCTCCATCTCAAGATCCTTCCTTAATGACATCTGCAAAGCCATTTTGCCAGGCAAAGTAACACATTCATGGGTTCCATGGTTTGGGTTACAGACATCCTGGTGAGGGGGTACGTATTTTTCTGTCTACCAAAGAGCTTTGGGAAGTTTGGGAGAAAAATTGAATTAGATATGGGGATATGTTGGAGGAAATGAAGGAAAGATGACCCTCCCTAGGGTAGAATCTTTCTGAGGATTTTTTAAACCGTAATACTCCAAAGAATCAACCAGGTACCTCTAAGAATAGAAAATGTAAAACTCCAGCCCCCGAGTCTGATTCTGTGGTCTAGAAAGTGGAATGGGAATCTGCATTCTTAGTTAGCTCTGTCATCCCCAGTGAAAATGACCCTTGGACACATTTGGACAAGCATGCTGAGGATGTAGCAGTCCAGATGGAGGAACTGAAAATGGGCCAGACCTTGGCTCATGAGAATCTCCTCTTTACGCAATAAACCACAACCATGGGCTCTGTATTTTAGAACCAGGGAGGTGGGAGAGCTGGATAGCTTTTGGGGACATCTGGGCCTAAGAGCAAGTAGGGGAGAGGATGGAAGTGTTCACCCCTAAACTCCACCTAGCAGGTGGCATAGGTAGGTGTCCCCTAGGAAGGAGGAAGACAGAGACAACCAGGCGCTCTGAGTGGAAAGCTTTGTGTCTTCTCTCACCTGTGCCATGCAGCTGGGGGAAAAGAAAATGACCAATTTGTGTGTCGTTTAAATAAGCAACAGCATCCAGAAGCATCTCCTTCCTTTCCACGCCTGCACTATGTCTAAGTACCAGCTTTATGTGACCTTAAGTGACATGCGACTATTCTTTTTGGTGACAGCTCCCAGAGGTGACAGTGCAGTACTTGGGAGGAATTAAAAGACTTTCTGTGATTTTCTAGAATCCTACCACTTTCAGGTGAGACTGACTGTGCCCTTCTCACCTGAATCTGACAGTGCCGTAAGTGTCCATATAAGGTGATATTCCTGCTTCCCTTTGCTTGAGAGGCAGCGACAACGCCACTCTGAAAAAAAAGCAGATTCTAATTTGAGCAGCATGTGTATCATTCACCGTCTAACTTACAATCTTTTAAATTCTCCCTGGGAATGCCTTCAGAGATTGAGAACAGTTACGTGTCCAGAGTGGAATCAGGCCATTATGATGGATTACCATCATTTCTCCCCATCTCTAGAAAGTCGGCTTTAAAGGTCTTTTATGCAGAGAAGAATGCGCAGCGTTTCAGGATGTCAAAACCTTAAATGCTTATACTGAAAGATGAATTGAGCCCTAGTAAGAAGAGGAAAATTAGTTTTCCCCTTTTTTTCGAAATAAGAAGAAATAATGACAGCACATGCTGGAAATATAATTTTGATATTGCAAATATCTTAGGAAGAGAAAATAATATATAACAAAATAGAGAGGTGGGCCTGTTTCATATGTTCTATTTTTTGATACATGCCTTCTTAAATTTGAGTTAATCACTTTACTATGCAAAAAGAAATCAACAAAAAGCACTGATGAAAGAAGAGGCACCTTTTACCTTTTCAAGAGATAAAGGAAGTCATTCTGTGAGAGAAGAAATAAAATGTATCGCTTTTTCCAGCAAAAGTTGAATTAGGTCATCCGGGTTAGAAAGTTTTTCTATGCTGGGAAGGTAGGATGAAGTAACTGAGCATAAGTGCCTAGAATTTTACAGGAAACTTCCAAAGTCACCTGATTTAGAAGGACAGATGAGGCTTAATATAGCATCTTCCCTCGAAAGCGGCATAGGTTCCAGCAGTAGTAACTTAATCCAGCCTCAGAAAGAGTCCCCAAAGCACTCAAAAGCTGTAACTACAAATAAGAAAGACTTGAAAGACCAGACTGGAGATATTTTATAAAGTAACCCTGAATGCTTTAGGACGGTTACTTTTTAATGTATTCTGTGTGTGTCTAACACCTGTTCATTCCAGGGGGTACACATTCAGGGGCTTCTCCAGGAGAGCATCTCAGTTACACTTCCATCAGGACTGGGCAGGAACACTGGATAGGGAGGCTACAGCCACTGCACGTCGCCTCTACCACAGCTGCTCAGCCCTTCCTGTGCACACAAAACACCCAGAGATCTTGTTAGAACACAGTTGTCAGGTTACAACCCAGGGGAATTTGCATTTCTAACAAGATCTGCCCCTCTGCCCCCTGCAAAGCAGGTGCTGTGGGTCCCCAGACCCCACTTTGGGCAGCACTAACCTACACAACCACATGAGGCAGCCCTCACGATTAACGCTCAGGCCAGGCAGGTGAAGGCTGGCCATGCCTACCTGCCTGTCCCACAGGGACCTCCACCTTTCCTTCCCATTCCCATCTTACCTTTGTTCAGCAGGCTTTCATCCCCTTTCTTATCTAGCAACTGAAACAGCCTCCTCACTGTTTTTCTGTCTTCTTTTCTCTTCTCACTCTACCCATTCTCATCCGTCTTGCATATAGATAGATGTTCATCACTTTTCCACAAATACATCTTGGATTATACTTTCTCTGCCTTTAATAGCATTCTGTGTCTTCCACAAGTTGACCGTGAGTTAGATGTGAGCCTTTTCTACCTAGATCACTTTCTATTTTCCAACCTCTAGGTTTCTTTTCAGAATGTTTCCAATGTTAGAAATTTCTTCCCCATTCCCCTCCTTTCCTCTGCTTACTGAAACTGCATAGTTCTTACTACACAGCTCCAACATCTTCTCCTTTGTGCAGTATCCATTGATTGCCCTGTGTGAAAATATTGGATTTCTTCTCTACATTCCAATAACAAATTGCCTGACAGGCACGCATGACATTTGTGACAACTGCCACTGATCCCCTTGTAACAGGTATTTATAGCTTTCCCAACACATCTGAGTTTCTTGGGTGCAGAGATCCTGATGACTGTATCAGATCTATCACATCTTACCCACAGCAAATGACTATTGGTAATGGTACTGGGAGAACTGGCTAACCATATGCAGAAGATTGAAGCTGGACCCCTTCATTACATTATATACAAAAATCAACTCCAAGACTTAATTGTAAAACCCAAAACTGTAAAAACCCTGGAAGACAACCTAGGCAATATCATCCTGGACCTAGGAATGGCAAATATTTCATGACAAAGACACTAAAAGCAAACACAACAAAAGCAAAAATTGACAAGTAGGATCTAATTAAACTGAAGAGCTTCTGCACAGCAAAAGAAAGTATCAACAGAGTAAACAGACAACCTACAGAATGGGAGAAAATATTTGCAAACTATGCATCTGACAACGGTCTAATATTCTGCATCTATAAGGAATGTTAACAAATTTATAAGAGAAAAACAAACAACCTTATTAAGAAGTGGGCAAAAGGCATGAACAGATGCTGTTCAAAAGAAGACAAACATGTAGCCAACAAGTATATGACCAAAAGTTCAATATCATCTATTACTAGAGAAATGCAAATTAAAAGCACAATGAAATACCATCTCATACCAGTCAGAATAACTGTTATTAAAAAGTCAAAAAAATAACCCATGCTGGTGAGGTTGCAGAGAAAAGTGAACACACATACACTGTTGGTGAGAGTGTAAATTAGTTCAATCATTGTGAAAAGCTGAAAAAGCTAAAAGCAGAGCTACCATTTAATCCAGCAATCCCATTACTGGGTATATATCCAGAGGAATACAAATCATTCTACCATAAAGACACATGCAAGAATGTTCATTGAGGCACTATTAACAATAGAATAGATATGGAATCAACCTAAATGCCCATGAATGACAGATTGAATAAAGAAAGTGTGGTACATATACACCATGGAATACTATGCAGCCATAAAAGGGAGGGGATCATGTCTTTTGTGGGAACATGGATGGAACATGAATGGAGGCCATTATCCTTAGCAAACTAATGCAAGAACAGAAAACCAAATGCCATATGTTCTCACTTACATGTAGGAGCTAAATGATGAGAACTTATAAACACAAGAAGGAAGCAACAGACACTGGGGTCTACTCGTCCAGTGGGGAGAGGAGCATGAAAGACAACTATTGAGTACTGAGCTTAATACCTGGGTGATAAAATAATCTGTACAACAAACCCCTGTGACACTTGTTTACCTATGTAACAAACCTTCACATGCATCCCTGAACCTAAAAGTAAAAAACAAAAACCAGAAAAGAAAATGATTTTGTTAGATGGACTCCTGAAGGAATGAATGAATAAATGGATGAATGGTCAAAATAATCAAGGAAATAAAGTAACGTTTTAGGTTCTGTGGTGATCATCAGTGCTCTTTCTCACATGTTTCTGGCCCTCCACCTTCTGAGCGCCTGGGAAACTTGTTCGCCTGATCCCTGTGGTTGGATGGGGACATATAACTGGCTCTAGCCAATAAGCTGTGAGCAGAAGTGCCATATGTATCTTCCAACCAATGAAATGTGAGCAGAAGTATAATGAGGTACCATGTATGTCTTCCAGTCAATTAGTTGTGAGCAGAAGTACTATATGCAGCTTCTAGTGAATGAGCTGTGAGAATAAGCACTATGTGTAGCCTCCAGTGAATGAGCTGTGAGCAGAAATGTCATATGTGCCTTCCAGGATAGAAGCCTTGTTATGATGGCACCATCCAGGACACTCTTATTGATGTGGTGACAGGCAACTTTGAGATGGTGTCTATCAGTCTGGGATCCTGAGGCCATAATAAACAGACCCCCCTGCCCCAACCCTACAATGGGCAAATTGTGTAAGTGATAAATAGCTAACTCTTTGTTTAAGCAGCTAAGAAGTAGGGTTGCTGAGTACTGAGCAGAATCCTCTGTCCTTACTGGCATAGGTCTTTCCCACCACTCATTTTCACCTCATGCACAGCTCTTCCAGCCACAACCAGGTCCTTCTCTCAACAACTTCTGTCCTTGAAGGTGACCCCTTCTTACCCATTTTACTCTAGTAACATGTTAAGACTCCCTGGTGTCTGGGACTTTGCTTCCCATTTTCTATTTACAGCTAATGATCTCTGAGTCTCCCACCTCATAGCTGAGTAATCTGGTCTGAGCTTTGGGACCACCCTGGGCTTCTGTTACAGTGAATGTTCTTTTGTGTTTACAGTGACTTTGAAACACAAAAGTTCAGGAGAATAGGTCTGCCTGCAAGACTCTTGTGACATTTTGCAATTTAGAATTAAAGCAAATGAACAATCATAAAGAAAAAGGAAAAAAAATAGGTGATTTTTTTTTCAGAATAAAATTTTAGTCTTTGTGGCGAGGAGACAGATTGAGCATTTCCTTGGCTGGACTGTTTTGCTTTGGTGAAAAAAGCACAGAATCTCTTCTTAAGTGCATTTCTTTTTATTTTTTCATAGTGAAGGGTAGTGAAGAATGAAAGAAATGAGCACCTTTATCAAGAATAGTTTCACACACACTTCCTATTCAGGAGACATAATTGGTGCAAAACAGAAACAGGAGGCCCTCGTTCAAAAACTATTAATATGTGCAAGATGGTGACAGGAGTACATACATACAAGCATGTTTTTTTTCTGAGTGTGGAGCCCTGTATGACCGCACAGTTTGCTCCCCTATAAAGTCAGCCCTGCCTGTAATATGGCAGCAAATCCTAGAAGGTTTTTTGCTCCTATGCACGTTATTTCAGCACTGTATTCCATGACTTCAGAGAATGCAGTGCTGTGATCACTGAATTTGGTGAGCATTTCTGGAGGAGAAAAGGATAAGGCAAAGAAAGAGGGGAACGGAGCACCCTTGCCAGCAGCCACCATGACTTGTCATCACACTGATTTCCCCAGTGTCATGGAGATGGTCTACCAGGACAGTGATCCACACTGGCATCAGAGGGAGGGACCTTGTGGGGGAGGAGTCTACCTTGCATTTCCCATCTGTGATGTTCATTTCAGTCCTGTCAACCCCAGAGGGCACAGCTAAAGACAAGCAGGAAATAAACGAATCTTAATGCCCAAATGGGTTGTTCCTTCTACATTTAGACAACACAGGGAGGAGATCATTTCTAAACTAGTCTACTGCCATGTGGAAATGGACCATTCTCTTTTGGCCAATTATTATACTGACTGCAGCCAAATGTTTTTAAAATTCACAATTGTGGCTGGGAGCAGAGGCTCATGCCTATAATCCTAGCACTTTGGGAGGCCAAGGTGGGTAGATCACTTGAGGTCAGGAGTTTGAGACCAGCCTGGCCAACATGGTGAAATCCTTTCTCTCCTAAAAATGCCAAAATTAGCTGGGAGTGGTGACAGATGCCTGTGATCCCAGCTGCTCAGGAGGCTGAGGCAGGAGAATCGCTTGAACACATGAGGCAGAGGTTACAATGAGCAGAGATTGCACCACTGCACTCTAACCTGGGTGACAGAATAAGGCTGTCTCCAAAACAAAAGAAAAAGAAATCACAATTGTGCAGGGGTAGCTTATTCTCTGTGTAATCAATCATTTTCTTAAGTCTCTGTGCCTGGTTTGCATTTTGTTTTCTACGATGCAGATGTAAGAGGTCTGAGATGAGTCCCAAAGAAATGGGGGGCACAAGGAAAGCTGCTGAAGGTGTTCTGTACCAAGGCTAAGTAGCACCGACTTCTTCCGGGTCCCTCACAGCACTCGTAGTTAGGTAGTTAGGAGCCCTGCTTAGGTTGCGGTGGCGAGGGTGGGAAAGGTGAGCCAGAAAAGCCCAGGAAGTAATCTGAAGTGCAGTTTGTAACAGACCTCATTTTTTTCCAGAAGCCAGAGGGTGGGATGGATGAAAGAGGAGTTTTAAAAAAGCAAGACAGCTCAGTGCTGTTAGGATTTGCATGCAGAAGTGCTTGAAGTTCTGTACTGGCAATTAGCTAATGGGACAGTGCTCATTTCCACCCACTGCCAAGGACTTGACTTCCCAGAGCACTGGGCAAGGCACTGGAAACCTATGGGAAGAAAATGGAGGGAGGGACAGAGGGATGCTCCTGCTTCCCCAGTCACCTTGAACCCCTTCCTTAGATGTGGCCACCATGTTGTTCCAATGCCAGCCCAAGTGTCACAGAATAGCCGTGAGAGAAAATAAACCAAGACTCGCTCTGGCGACTTTCAGCGCAATCTATTGGCACTTGTGTCTTGTAGCTGCTGCCGCCTGTTGGGGTAATGACACGTGATGGGTGATTAAAGTGTGAGTCCTTAAATTAAAGCTGTGCGGATGGTCTGGAGAGGCAGCCAGCAGCCCTCAGAGTTTGCTCATCCCTCTGAGAGGGAGGACCTCATTAGGGCAAAAAGGGGCCTGTTATCCGAACAAGGGCAAGTCCTTATATCTGGGAACCGTTTCATGTTTCAGGATTTACCCTAGCTCCTCTCTGACACATGAGAACAAAGGAAATGTGAGAGGGTAGCCCAATCCGTCATAGCTTGCTGGGCGATTTGCATGAGGCTCCCGGGGCTGGGATGGCCTTCGAAGATGCCCCCACCTGCACCTCTCCCTGAGGGGAGGCCTATCATGCAGCAAATCACAGGAATTTTCCAAGTGTCTTGATTACCAGTATCTCTGCTTTTCACCCTTTCAGGATTGGTGCTGGCAGGGAGGCTCGCGTGGGTGGGTGGAGTTCATAATCTCTCTTTTCCCATCATGCCAGGAATCAACAAATGAGGAAGAGATTGTATGTGAGCCTCCCTGAGTCATGGACGTAACAATCTTTAGTATGTCAAGAGCTTTTATGCTTCATTATTCTGAAACTGGACAAATCAATGAAGCTTTCAAACTTACCTAGCCTGGAGGAGGAATGGGGATGGTAGATAAAGAACAGCCCTTGAGTTCTGGTAAGATCTAGGATTCTTTTGTTCATTAAAAAGTAGGAGCTTCACAGCAATGAATCAGCAGAGGCCCAGCTTACCTAAGTCGGTAGTATAAGGAAGTCCCCTCTGTTTTAACCCTTTAAGGACAGTCACTTTGAAGCCACCCACCAGATTTTTTTTTTTTTTGAGATGAAGTTTTGCTGTTGTTACCCAGGCTGGAGTGCAATGGCACGATCTTGGCTCACCGCAACCTCTGCCTCCTGGGTTCAGGCAATTCTCCTGCTTCAGCCTCCTGAGTAGCTGGGATTATAGGCACGTACTACCATGCCTATTTTTTGTATTTTTAGTAGAGCTAATTTTTTGTATTTTTAGTAGAGACGGGGTTTCACCATGTTGACCAGGATGGTCTCGATCTCTTGACCTCGTGATCCACCCACCTCGGCCTCACAAAGTGCTGGGATTACAGGCGTGAGCCACTGCACCTGGCCAGATTTTTGTTCTCTGTATCTGTTTTCCTTAGCCATTTCTCTTTATAAACCCCACCTCCTCTGCTCAGCTCACTGGAGCACTCATTCTATGGATTGAGTGAGGTGTTGCCTGAATCTAGACTCTCAAATAAAAGCCAAAGATTTTTAGAAACATCCTCAAGAAGTCTGTTCAGAGAGTTTGAATAAACAGAGGGAAGAGTCCCATACCCACTTCCTACACTTCCAGATAGAAGCAGAAAAGAGGCTGTGGCATGGTGGTTCACTCCTGTAATCCCAGCACTTTAGGAGGCCAAGGTGGGTGAATCACCAGAGGTCAAAAGTTTAAGACCAGCCTGGTCAACATGGTGAAACCCTGTCTCTACAAAAAAAAAATTAGCTATGTGTGGTGGTTCATGCCTGCAGTCTCAGCTACTCAGGAGGTTGAGGCAGTAGAATCATGTGAACCTGGGAGGTGGAAGTTGCAGTGAGCCAAAATCACACCACTGCACTCCAGCCTGGGTGACAGAAAGAGACTCTGTCTCAAATAAAAAAAGAAAAGAAGGAAAGGAAAGGAAAAGAAAAGAGGCCGTTGGGGAGTGAGATGTTGGTGTGGGTAGATGTGCACTACTCATGACTAATATGGTGAAAAAGTACACAACAGTGATCAAGATGAACTCTATACTACTCTAAAACACAGTGCTAGTAAAACAGGCAGAAGCCCACAGTGGGTAGCCTGGAGAGATCCCAAGTTTAAATCTCAGCTTTTAAATTTCCTGCTGTGTGAGGAGTCCCCAGCATGCAGGACTTTCAATGTGGAGACAGAGAGTTCGAGGCAACCTGGGACAGTGGTCACCTATATGTGGCCTTGCATCAATCTTTAACCTTGATGAATGTATTAGTCTGTTTTCACACTGCTGATAAAGGCATACCTGAGACTGGGAAGAAAAAGAGGTTAAATTGAACTTACAGTTCCACAAGGCTGGTGGGAGTCTCAGAATCATGGTGGGTGGTGAAAGGCACTTCTTACGTGGTGGCGGCAAGAGAAAAATGAAGAGGAAGCAAATGCAGAAACCCCTGAAAAACTCATTAGATCTCATAAGACGTATTCACTATCATGAGAATAGTACAGGAAAGACTTACCCCATGATTTAATTACCTCCCACTAAGTCCCTTCCATAGCATATGGGAATTCTGGGAGATAAGATTCAAGTTGAGATTTGGGTGGGGACACAGCCAAACCATATCATTCTACCCTTGGCCCCTCCCAAATCTCATGACCTCACATTTCAAAACCAATCAATCACACCTTCCCAACAGTCCCCCACAGTCTTAACTCATCTCAGCATTAACCCAAAAGTCCATAGTCCAAAGTCTCATCTGAGACAAGGCAAGTACCTTTTGCCTATGAGCCTGTAAAATCAAAAGCAAGCTAGTTACTTCCTAGATACAATGGGGGTACAGGCACTGGCTAAATACAGCCATTCCAAATGAGAGAAATTATCTAAAACAAAGGGGCTACAGGCCCCATGAGAGTCCAAAACCAGCAGGGCAGTCAAATCTTAAATTTCCAAAATGATCTCCTTTGACTCCATATCTTGCATTTAGGTTACACTGATGCCAGAGGTGGGTTCCCATGGTCTTGGGAAGTTCTGCTCCTGTGGCTTTGCAGGGTACAGCCTCCCTTCCAGCTGCTTTCACCACCTGGTGTGGACTGCCTGTGGCTTTTCCAGGCACATGGTGCAAACTGTCAATGGATCTACAATTCTAGGGTCTGGAGGACAGTGGACCTCTTCTCACAGCTCCACTAGGTGGTGCCCCAGTGGGGCTGTGTGGGAGCTTTGATTCCACATTTCCCTTCTGCACTACCCTAGCAGAGGTTCTCCATGAGGGCCCCGCCCCTGCAGCAAAATTTTTGCCTGGGCCTCCAGGCGTTTCCATATGTCTTCTCAAATCTAGGTGGAGGTTCCCAAACTTTAATTTTTGACTTCTTTGCACCTGTAGACTCAATACGTGGAAGTGCCAAAGCTTGGGGCTTGCACCCTCTGAAGCCATGGCCTGAGCTGTACCTTGGCCCCTTTTAGTCATGGCTGGAGTGGCTGGGACATAGGGCACCAAGTCCTAGGCTTGCAGACAGCATGGGGACACTGAGCCTGGCGAATGGAACCATTTTTTCCTCCTACACCCCCAAGCCTGTGTCAAGAAGGGCTGCTGTGAAGACCTCTGACATGCCCTGGAGACATTTTCCCCATTGTCTTTGGAATTAACATTTGGCTCCTCATTATTTATGCAAATTTCTGCAGCTGGGTTGAATTTCTCCTCAGAAAATGGGGTTTTCTTTTCTATCACATTGTCAGGCTACAAATTTCCAAATTTTGATGCTCTGCTTCCCTTATAAGATGGAATGCCTTTAACAGCACCCAAGTCACATCTTGAATGCTTTGCTGATTAGAAATTTCTTCCACCAGATACCCTAAATCACCTCTCTCAAGTTCAAAGTTCCACAACTCTCTAGGGCAGGGGCAAAATGTCACCAGTCTCTTTGTTAAAACATAACAAGTGCCATCTTTGCTCTGGTTCCAAATAAATTCCTCATTTCCATCTGAAACCACCTCAGTCTGGACATTATTGTCTGTATCACTATCAGAGTTTTGGGAAAGCCATTCAACAAGTCTCTAGGGAGTTCCAAACTTTCCCGCATTTTCCTGTCTTCCTCTGAGCCCTCCAAAGTGTTCCAACCTCTGCCTGTGACACAGTTCCAAAGTTACTTCCACATTTTTGGGTATCTTTTCAGCAATGCCCCACTCTGATGGTACCAATTCATCTGTTTTCATGCTGTATTCATCTGTTTTCATGCTGCTGATAAAGACATACCTGACACTGGGAAGAAAAAGAGGTTGAATTGGATTTACAGTTTCACATGGCTGGGGAGGCCTCAGAATCATGGCAGGAGGTGAAAGACACTTCTTACATGGTGGCAGCAAGAGAAAAATGAGGAAAATGCAAAAGCAAAAGCAGAAACCCCTGATACACCCCATTAGATCTTGTGATACTTATTCACCATCACAAGAAAGCACAGGAAAGACCAAGCCCCGTGATTCAATGATCTCACCCTGGATCCCTCCCACAACACATGGGAATTCTGGGAGTAACAATTCAAACTGAGATTTGGATGGGGGCACAGCAAAACCATATCAATGAACATGTTTTGTCATCTGAAGCAGGGCAGATAGAGTTATCCAAGTTGCAGTATTGTTGGATATTAGCTGATATGGTTTGGCTCTGTGTCCCCACCCAAATCTCATCTTAAATTGTACTCCTATAATTCCCATATGTTGTGAGGGGAACCTGGTGACAGATAACCTGAATCATGAGGGTGGTTCCCCCATATTGTTCTTGTGGTAGTGGAGATGTCTCATGAGATCTGATGGTCTTATCTGGGGTTTCTGCTTTTGTATCCTTCTCATTTTCTCTTGCTGCTGCCATGTAAGAAGTGCCTTTTACCTCCCTTCGTGATTCTGAGGTCTTCCCAGCCATGTGGAACTGTAAGTCCAATTAAATCTCTTTTTCTTCCCAGTCTCAGGTATGTCTTGATTAGCAGCACAAAAATAGGCCAATACGCTAGCATAGAAATATATTCAAATAATGGGAATTGTGAAGGGTGAACAAACACGGGTATAGAAGCAACATTTCAGCAGGTTTGAGAAAGCTGTTTGTGAAGGCAGCTGTCCCCCTGGAGTGTGTGATGTGGCAGGTCTCAGAGTCAGAAATGAGCTCTCTGCAACCTAGTAGTTAAGCTTCAGGAAACACAGAGTTGAGGTAATCATGGCTTCATGGGGAAAATGCAGGGGCTCCATGCAGCCAGAAGAGAACAACCTCCAAGCTCCGAAGGTGGATGAAGGAGGTAGGTGTGTGGCCCCAGCCCATAACCAGGAAGAGGCCTCAAGGTGCTCAGTCTGACACCAAGGACTCCAGGTGCTGTTCCAAGTGGAAGGAAGCTCTAAGCTGATCTGAGACCTGGGTGGAGCTGTTTTAAAGGAAGCTGAGGTCCTTCTGTTGATTTTTAACCTTCAGAACGTGGTCACTTTGTACTGTTTTTGCAGGTTCTGTTCACATTGACCTTGACTCCATGACCTTGGAATTTAAACCTGTGACAGTGTTGCATCCTTGCCTGGGTTTGGCAACTGCAGGGTTCAGGCCAGTAGAATGGTCTATGAAGGTTTGGGATTCACAGACTCTGTGGTAAGCTCAGTTCATGCAGCAGGTGGGGATCCTAACACTCTTCCTGTGGTCTGTGACATCTCTGAAAAACTTCTACGTGGTAAGCAATTTTGGTGTTTTTTTAAAAAAGTCAGGGGCCTGGATTAGAAACATGGATAAAGGGAGATGAAGGCTACTTTTGTAAGGATGTGTCAGGGCAGGGAGACATAAAGTAAGGGTGAATATATGGCACTACATGGTAAGCTGCAGATAAAATATTCAATTTAGCTTGATGCAGCTTCTGTGGTTCTTTTATAATTGTTTTAAAATTCCACACTTAGAGTAAATACTTGTGATAGATGGCCTGCTAATATACTGCAAAATGTGGCCATTTTACATTTTTCTCACAGAATTAACCCAGAATTTCTGAATCCCCCAATGGCTTTGCTGTCACCTCCTTTCATCCCCATTGCTAATCTGTGAAAAGGCAGCCCTCACATGAAGACAGTTTCTTGCAGTGGTGGCGACAGCTCAGTGAGGGCTGCTGTGCTGCACTAGGTCGGAGCTGACATTCCCAACCTCACTGCTAATGAGAACATCTGAGAGATTACTGACATGTTCATGTCCGTGGAGGAGGCTGGAAATAATTAAGCGCTGCTTTAATAAAGGGCTACCTTGGCATGTTCAAGATTTGAATAGGAAAAGGGTGATGGCTGGGCTGTGTGCACATGTTATGTGCATCTCCAAGACCCTGTCCTTCTTAGTGTCTCTCCCTGTTTATCAAACCAGTTGTGGGCACTGATAAGACCTCAGAGCATTTGCTCAATTTCTGTCATCTGATATCCTGAAAGGGAGTGGAGGCCTTTTTGCAGACTTCTGGCCTCCCACAGCCCTTGTTCTGCAGCATGCTGCCTGCCCTCTCTTCTGTTGTCAATGAAATATGGTGCAGGTAGCTATGTTGCTGGGCTGGCCACGTGGGAGAGAGCACAGAGACCACTAAAAATCACATAGCAGAAGAATACCAAATGACAGAAAAAAATCAATACGTATGATTCAGAAAAAAGGCTAGGTTATTTTTCATTATTTTTTGAGATGGAGTTTTGCTGTTGTTGCCTAGGCTGAAGTACAATGGTATGATCTGGGCTCACCACAACCTCTGTCTTTTGGGTTCAAGTGATTCTCCTGCCTCCGCTTCCTGAGTAGCTGGGATTATAGGCATGTGCCACCACACCTGGCTTATTTTGTATTTTTAGTAGAGACAGAGTTTTTCCGTGTTGATCAGGCTGGTCTCAAACTTCTGACCTCAGGTGATTCACCCACTTCGGCTTTCCAAAGTGCTGGGATTACAGGTGTGAGCCACCATGCCCAGCCAAAGGCTAGGTTATTGAATGGTATATTCAGATGTTTCGAGTTATAGAAAAATGCTTCAACACATATTAGCAGAGAGAGAGAAAAAGACTACAGGGAGATTTATCACTATATTAATATATTTTTGTGTGAGGGAGGGTTTTTCTCACCAGTCCTGATGTTTCTGTCCGCGTGGATCAGCCCTATTGATGTAACACTGCTCGTATTTCCCTACCCCTTCCTTGTTTTAATTCAGGGTAGAAAGAATGACTTACACTTGATAATAAGTTTCCAAGAGGGAATGAGGCATACATAGCACTACTTTCTGCTATTTTTTGTTGGGCGCTGACAGTTCCAAAGAAACACCCTGTATTGGGTAGATTCCAAGATAGCTCCCAATGATCTTGTCCCCTGATATCCACACCCTTGTGGAGTCTCCTCTTGTTGAGTGTGGGTAGCTTCTGTGACTTTCTTCTAACCACTTAAATACGGCAAAGATAATGGGATATCATTTCCACGAGTATCTCACATGATATTATAACTTGCATCTTTCAAATCTCTCTGTTGCCTTCTCCACTTGCATGTTTTCTTTATTTCTGTTTTTTAAAAACACTTGCAAGCAAGCAGCCGTGTTGCAGACATCCTTATGGCAAGGTACCAAGGGTAGGCTTTACTTGGCCAACAGCCAAGGAGTAACTTGGGCCACAGGTTGACTCCTGACAACAATTACATGAACTTGGAAGCAGATCCCCATGTGAGCCTTCAGATGAGATCTAAGCCATGGCTAACACTTTGATTGCAGCCTTGAGGAAGACATTGAGAAGGCTGTTTGTGAGAAGGTTGAAGCACAGGACCTAGGTAAGCTGTGTCTGGACTCCTGACCCACAAAAACTGTGGGAACATAAGTGTGTGTTGTTTTAAGCTGCCAAGTATGTAATAATTGGTTATAAAGACATAGATAATAAAATAACACCTTTATTCCATAAAGTATGCATGGGTGGGACTACGCTTCAGTACGGTACAGAGGTGGTATGGGGGTCCTGTGATGCCTAGGACTGTCTGGGTAACCCTATTGGATTCTGAGCTTAAGTTATGAGGATCATTTGTCTATAGATATAAAAAGCATTATCTCACATGAATTTTATCTGTGACAAATGAGATTCTATTGTTTTCCTCCTTTGTTTCCCTCAGAAATTTCAGATCTTGAACAGGTGAAAGAGAAATACATCCATCAGTTCTCTCTTAAAACACTATTATTGAATATTGGGATAAGGAGAGACTTTTCCACCTTTTAACTTAAAATTTTATTTTTAAATATGGGAACCTTTGAAATTGTTATAATCAGAAAAAAAATACTAAGAAGGGCAAGCCAAGTGCACACAAGTGAGTTTTGATAAGGACTTTTACCACTGTCCTAGATTTTGTTTCTGTGATTCAAGACTGAGGATTGAGTGTCACATCCTTAAACTTTTTTCAAGACTGTGGGGGTGAGATTCCCATTAAAGGCTTAAGTTCTGCTACTTTCAATCATTACTCCAGTCCCCACAACCTCCCAATGTATAAAAAAAATTGGGGAGAGTAGGAAGAAAGAGAAAATTGTCCTGGGTTGGTAGAGAGTGCTAAGGCTTGAGCTGTCTGTCCCCACAGACCCCTGTGAGAGGGGCTGAAAAAGAATCACTCACAGAAGTTAGAGTGCCTGTAAAAGTAGTAGCATTGAATTTATATTCTTCTGTTTGCTATTTCTTTGGGATGTGACATGTTTATCTGCCTTACACATACCTGAGCAGGAAGACAAAAAGCAGAAGGAGAGAGATGCCAGGTAAAGTATGAGCACAGACAATCATGCATGAGTTTCTATGGACACTACAGAAACTATCTGGCCTCAGGATGGTTGGTCCACAGTGAGGGAATTCTGCAGCAAAGGCTCTGTAAGACACTGGGGAGCACTGTGGGAGGGAGGATGTTATTTGCCTCTTTATCATTGTTCTAACTCAGTTAGGGATTATATAGCAGGGAACCTGAAAATTCCTTGCCGAATAAATTGCATGTATTTGGTTATGTGATACAATGCAGAATAAATCTGTTCTTTGTTCCTGGTTCCTGGACAGAGCTTTAAAGCATCTTGGAGTTTTCAGAGCGATAAGAGTGTCTTTGGTTACTCAAAACAGGCCCTCCTGCCTCTGCAGTACTTGAGTTTATGCTAATGTGGCGACTCATGGTGGGCCCTCAGATGATTATCAAGGTGGGGCTGGCCTTCCAGAAAGACCATCAATGTGATGAGAAGAGGGGGACATTCAGCCCCGCTCCCTGACCTCTGGGGAAGGAAGAGGGGCTACAGATAGATCTCAGTCGTGGGGCCAATGATTTAAACAATCACACCTCGGTCATAAAACTTAGATAAAAACTCCGAACAATGCAGCTCAGAGAGTTTCTGGTTAGTGAACATATGGGTATTTCAGGAGGGTGACACAACCCAGATCCACAAGGCTGGAAGTTCCTGTGCTCAGGGTCCTTCCAGATCTTGCCACGTACACCTGTGCATCTAGCTGCTCATTCATTTCCTTTTTAGTAAAATGGTAATTGTTAAGTGTAGCATTTTTCTGAATGCTGTACAAGGTTCTAACAGATTATCAAACCCAAGGAGGCTGTGCCTTCTTGAATTTGCGGCTATCCAGGCAGAAGCATGGGCAGTCTGGGACCCCACTCACTGCTGGTGTCGGAAGTAAGAGCAATCCTGCTTTGGTTCTTGCTTTTTAACTCATGGGACCTGATGCTAACTCCAGGTCATTAGTGCCTGAATCAAATTAAATTGTAGGACACGCAGTTAATGTCAGAGAATAGTGAAGGAATGCAGGCTGCTTTCTATATAGAGTGAGCGCTTTGATGGTCAGTAAATATTAGAGAAATAGTCACAGCCAAGATAAATGAGAGAGCCTTTGTTCTTCATGATCTTCTCATTTCAAATCACCCCACTACAGAAGCAAGTGACCCAGAATGAAAAGACCAGACACTCTGGCAGGGGAGAGGGTGGAATATCACAGTTCAGACTGTATGAGGTAATAAGTAAAAAGCTCAGAACCCAGTGGAAGTGGTGATGGGAGCAAATGTAAACTGATTCATCATACTCCCTCATTCCGCTAAGCAAGACCAGGTTTTCTGAGGCATACAAAATGGTGCAGTTGCCAATATTAAATGTATTTGATGCTTATAGTCATCAGCTTTTCCAACCATTCAAAACAGAGGTCTCACATCCAGAATATTGAGGTACATCATGACTAACACACAGAATCAAGGGGGACTGGTTCATGGGGGTGGGTATAAAGCCCAGGCCCCCAGCTTCAGAGCTTTCTGCAGCATCAGCCAGGCCCCGCTTGCACCTGCATCCCAGCCTTTTTCTCTGCCTCTCCGACTTCTTGTACTTCCACAATGACACTGATCCTGAGCACTTTCCAGTGGGCTTCCAGCACACAGATCCCCACCCGACAGCCTATTTTCCCAGAAGCCAGCCTAAGACGAGCCTCCTTTCCTCAGCTTTCCACTCAAATATCAGCCTCCTCGGAGTGGCTTTCCCTTCTCTCTCACACGCCATCTAGTAAGAGACTTCACAATATTTAGTGCATGTTTTAACTATACAATTATTCGTCTGCTGGCACAATTAATGTCAGATTATGAGCTCCATGTGGGAAAAGGCCCCCTGGTCTAATCACGATCGCATCTCTAAGGCCCAGCACTGGCAGTTGTATAGATTAGACTTCCAATAGATAATTATGGAATAAACCGGTAAATAAAGGATGTTAAATCCCATTGAAGAGATGACTCCATTTTTTTTAGTGCCTGACTCAGTTTTCCTTTGTATCCATTCATCTCTTTAACCACCGACTACCTGCTGTGTATGTTACCATGTGCTGGGCATTCTGTGCCAGATAACAGTGACTCAGACAGCTCCTGCTCCATTATTGCTGTGTGATTCATGAAGCCGGGTTCCACTCTGCAACCCCTTGCTATGGTTTGAGATAATGCTATAAATGATCTACTACATGCATGTGGCTCTTTTCCCCAGTGGGTCCGTAAAAGACTGAAAGGCAAGGACATTTACAGTCCTTGCTCATAGCAGTACAGTAGGCTGAATAATAGTGCTTCAAAGACATCCAAGGCCTAATCTAGGGAACGTGAATATGTTACGCTACACAGTAAAAGGTATTCTGCTGATGGAATAAAGGTTGCTAATTAACTGACCTTAAAATATGGAGAAGATCCTAAATTCTCTGGGTGGGTCCAGAGATATCACATGGGACTCTAAATGCAGAATAAGAAAGCAGAAGACTCAGTCCCTGCAATCTGGCAGAAACAGAGGCAAAAAAAAAAACCAAAACAGGAGAGTCAGAGATCTGAAGCGTCAGAAGGACTCAGCCCACACCTGGCTTATTCTGAGATATAAGTGATGTATGCAAGGAACAGAAAGAGACTTATAGGAGCTCAGGGCAACCCCTAGCTGACAGCTGGCAGGAAAGCAAGCATGTCTGTCTCACAGCCACCTGGAGCAGAATTCTGCCCACAGTCAGAAAGAGCCAGGAAGCAAATTCTCTCCCAGGTCCTCCAGTAAGAGGGGCACAGCACTGTGGACACTCCGACTTTGGCTTTGTGATATGTGAAGCAGAGAAACCAGCCAGGCTGCTGGATGCACAACCCGCAAAACTCTGAGTTAATAAAAGGGTGTTTTGCTTAAGTGGCTAATTTTGTAGTAATCTGTAACAGCAACTTGAGAAAACGAATATGGTAGGTATCCGATACACATTTTGGACTTGAGTGTTTAAAACTCTGTATTCCCAAATTAAAATGCAGCATATCATAAAGCATTCATAGAGTGAATTTGGTTTCAACTTTTTGTTAACAGCACGGAAGTTCATGACATATTAAAATGTGTACTCATTAACTTGTGTCATGTTGCTGAGGGAGATATCTAGGTTGTGGATGCTGAAAGGCATGTGTGTGGGAATATAATCCTTCCTGAACTTTTCGGACACTAATTTCAAAATCTGCATTAGTCACGGCTTTGCTGAGAAACAGAAGCAACAGGAGAGAGAGAGAGAGAGAGAGAGAGAGAGAGAGAGAGAGAGAGAGAGAGAGAGAGAGAGAGAGAGAGAGAGAGAGAGAGAGAGAGAGAGAGAGAGTCTAAAATTTGCAGGGCCAGACAGCAGGCTGGACCCGGGAAAGAACTGATGCTGCAGCTTGGGTCGAAGGGAGCAGAATCTCCTCTTCTTCCAGGGACTTCAGTCTGTTTTCTAAGGACATTTAATTGATGGAGCCCACTGGCATTATGAAGGAGAATCTACTGTACTCAAAGTCTACAGATTTAAATGTTAGTTGCATCTAAGAAATACCTTCACGGCGACATCTAGGCTGGCTTTTGACCACACATCTGAGTACCATGCCTAGCAAAGTTGACACATAAAACCAACCATCACAAATCCACCCCTTGTCAACTTGACATCCATGCATGTCTTCTTAAACCATACTTAATCTTCAAATAAAGACAGTAACAAGGTCATATTTTCACTTCACATGATATGGCTACCCTGAGCACAGCTGAAAGCACAGAGACCGCGAGCCTAAAAGCAGCACAATCCTTCAGTGATGTTCATGCCTCTCCTTAATGTCCTGTAACTTCACTGCTATGATGTAAAGTTGACAATACTTAAATACGATGATATCGAACCAATGTATGATATGTTTTATAAGGGGATACGAGAGGAAAGAAAACAAAGATGCAATCACTCCTTGGCATCTTCGGGGAAATGGGTTCCAGGAACCCCTCCCACAGGATCCAAAAATCTGAAGAAGCTCAATACTTTTTATATGCAATGGCTTAGTATTTGCATCTAACCTACACACATCCTCCTGTACATGTCAGTGTCTTCTGGACTACATGTGAAACCTAATAAAATGTAAGTGCTATGCAAATAGCTGTTGTACTGTACCATTTTCTATTTGTATTGATGTTTATTGCTGTATTGTTATTTTTGTGGGTTTTTTCCCCTGAATATTTTTGATTTGAGGAAGGTTAAATCTATGGGTGTGGAAGCTGCAGATTCAAAGGGCTGATGTATTTGCTGAACACACACACACACACACACACACACACACATACACACACACACACACAATGCCAAACTCACTCCCTGGCACTGCCTCTCCCTGTGGCTATGCTATTCTCACATAATGCATCATCCTCGGCCTTTTACAGTGATTACCTTGGAAGACAGGATTGAATGCGCAGAATAGATTCATTTAGAATTACTGTAATTCCAATTTTTGCAGTTGTGGAAATAATTTTACAGTGACACATGAGAAAGAGAGGCACCTTAGAGGTCTAAGAAAGTAAAAGAGACGACTCAGGACTTCCAGACATTAGTTTTTTTTTTTTTTAATGCTTATGCACTTACCCTTGTTTTCTCTCCTGCCTTCAGTACGCGGTAGCACAGAGGGGGCTGCATGGTGTGATGGTAATGACAACATTCACGGTATTTTGTGCCCATTAAAATACCGTTAATTTTGGCTACAGAAAGCCCCTTGCTCTTTATTCTTTTCACAGGGGAATGTGCCTTCCCCTTGCTGCATTATGAGCAGGGTCTTAAGCAAAGGGGCTCTTTTCTCCTCTTACACATTTACAATCAATGGCTACAGACTCAGAATTGTGAAGGGTTTTCTGACTGTTGTGTTTCCATTTTCTAGCAATGGCCCACTATGTATCAATCGAAATGAGCCACAGAAGACATGGCATTTGACCTGCATCTCTGGGGAGAAAGTATTGTTCCTAGGAGCATTCAGCAGTACAGTATACAAAGAGGAGAATTGATGAAACCTAGAAACACGTCTCCCAAAACTCCCTCCTGGGCATCTTCTGCTTTTTCCCTCTTGCATTTCTTCCTGCTGCAAACACTGACTGGGAACCTACTACTTGCAAGGCCTAGAAATGCTCAAAGGCCAGGAGCACATGAAATTGTTTCCAAACTGAATGTCCAAGTAAGATAACAGTTACAAACCGATGCCAACCCATAAAGGGAAGCATGATCTACTCCTGAAAAGCAGTAAAATGGAGCTATGTGTATTGATCTGGGAGGAAAACTATTATATACCGTCAACTAGAAAAGCAAATGCGGCCGGGCGCGGTGGCTCAAGCCTGTAATCCCAGCACTTTGGGAGGCCGAGGCGGGTGGATCACGACGTCAAGAGATCGAGACCATCCTGGTCAACATGGTGAAACCCCGTCTCTCCTAAAAATATAAAAAATTAGCTGGGCATGGTGGCATGCGCCTGTAATCCCAGCTACTCAGGAGGCTGAGGCAGGAGATTTGCCTGAACCCAGGAGGCAGAGGTTGCAGTGAGCCGAGATCGTGCCATTGCACTCCAGCCTGGGTAACAAGAGCGAAACTCCATCTCAAAAAAAAAAAAAGAAAAGAAAAGAAAATGCATACTAACATGTGCTGTCTGGTTTCACTTTTTAAAAAAAGAGTAAAAGCTTACACACATGGTTATGCCCACTAGGAAAAAGGAAAAATGAAGAGGCTGGCCACCCACCCAGGGTGCAATGCAAAGTCCTCACCAGCCTTGAAGGATTTGATTTCCTCTTTCATAAACTCCTCTTTTTTATTCCAGCAGCAGCATGGAGGTAACACACCAAGCTTCCTCTTGCCACAGGGACTTTCCTCTGGTTGCGCCATCTCAGTGGAATGCATATGGCTTCCCTCCTTCTCATTAAGAATAAAGACTACACTCTGAGCAAATACAGAAGCCAAGTAATAAGGAGCAGAGAGCTAGATGGGGACTTCCTAGTATGAAGCAGATCCCATAGCACCAACTAGGGATGAGAATCTGGCCATACCTGCAAGAAGGCGATACCTCTGGGCCCAGAAGTTGAAGGCTAGCTTCATTTTCTTAGAGAGAAGGCTACAACTGGAATCAGCTGAACACTGGTTATTAAATAGTTCTCCTTACAGAGAATGAGAGTTTCAAGTCAGCCATTCTCAACTAACAACGCTTATAAAATGCTATGTAGTCCTTTAGGTTTTATTATATAACACACTGAGGAGTAAAGACACAGTTACAGCATTCAGAATGAGCTGAAAATCAGATGTTCTTTTCTGCTCAAGCATCTTTGGAATGAGGTAGTTTTTTTTTGTTTGTTTTGTTTTTTTTTTTTTTGAGATGGAGTTTCGCTCTTGTTACCCAGGCTGGAGTGCAATGGCGCAATCTTGGCTCACGGCAACGTCTGCCTCCTAGGTTCAGGCAATTCTCCTGCCTCAGCCTCCTGAGTAGCAGGGATTACAGGCATGCGCCACCATGCCCAGCCAATTTTTTGTATTTTGAGTAGAGACGGGGTTTCACCATGTAGACCAGGATGGTCTTGATCTCTTGACCTCGTGATTCACCCACCTTGGCCTCCCAAAGTGCTGGGATTACAGGTATGAGCCACCACGCCCGGCCCAGAAATGAGGCAGTTCTTATTCGCCTGTGTGTACATGGGCTGTTCACCCTGTAATGCATCATACAATCAGTAGCCAAATGGATAGACACAAAAACGTAGACATCTAACTTGAGGTTCTGGAATCAATTGGCTTAAATGTGTGGAAATTGAAATAAATAGGTTGGAAAGCAGTATATTCAAAAGTCTACCACCTTCAGCCCTGTCTCTGCCTTCCTGCCTCAGCCACAGCTGAGCTGCAAAGAGCAGATGGTGAGTCACTGCCCCGTGGCACAGGCACTTGCCACGACCTGCCACTGCATGACAAACCTACATCTGACTCTGATCTAGAGCCATTGTCTTTGGATATATCCTAACATGAGGAGTGAGTATCATCCCATCAGAGGGTCACACCTGGGAGTCCTCAAGAGAAATGTGAGCATCACACCCAGGCATTTGTACTCTACAAAGAATAAATAATCAGAGGAACATCTCTGAGCCTTTCCTGTCCATCAGCTTATTCCCATGCGCCCATTCACAAGGCCCATGGCAGAAAAGGTGAGTGAGTTGGGTGTTTGTTTCAGCTGAGTTTGCAAAGAGACTGGTCTAGTCCCCTTGAGGAAAGCACTTATGAGTAGCTTTTCTTCTTAATTAAGTCTAAAGAAAACCATGCATTGTCTTCCGCATCCTTTTCAATATGAATTATGTTAAAAATGATTACATGGTAATAATGAAACTAGAGGCTGGAAACAAGCCCCCAGAATCCAAGAGCTGGCTTGGAACTCCCACTTGGGCCTTGGTGTTCTCTTATTGAAGACAAACAATTTCACAAAACATTAACATCAGACCAAACAGCTCTATGGCCAAGACGGAACAAGACAAAAAGAAGACCCCTCCATTCTCATGTCTGAACACAGACCATAGCACGAACGTTCTCCAGAGAAACCACAACAGTGAGCAAACATCTGTTCTCCTGGCTAACATGACTGACCACTGCTGCTTTACCCATGACAGCTCTAGCCTGGCTTCATTTCTCTCTTATGAACAAGATTTAATGAAATATCTGTTGTGGTTTGAATGTTTGTCCCTTCTGAAACTCACACTGAAACTTAATCACAATTATAACAGTAGTAAGGGGGTGAGAAATCTTGCCCAGATATTTGATGAAACATTGTTCTTTAAGTGTCTGTGAGGTTGTTTCTGGACAAGATTAACAGCTGAATCAATAGGCTGAGTCAAACAGACTGCCTTCTCTAACGCACGTGGGCCTCTTCCAATCAACTTAAGACTTGAACAAAAAGATTGAGTGTGAAGAAACTCTGCCTTCCTGATGGCTGAGCTGTGACCTTAGTCTTTTCCTGTCTTTGGACTTGGACTGAAACATTGGCTCTTCTCGGCTCTAGAGCTTCATGGTTTTCAGATTGGAACTACACATTGACTTTCTTGGGAGTTCTTAGCCTCCATAATCATGTGAGCCAATTCCTTATAATAAACTTATCTCATTCTCTCTCTCTCTCTCTCTGTATACACACACACACACACACACACACACACACACACACACACACACACGTATAGTCTTATGTAAGTATATACATATATGCCAATATAAGGATAAATAAATATGCATGCTAATACATAGATCTACCTCTCTATGTATCTTGTTGACTTTGTTACTCTGAAGAACTCTGACAAATAGCAATTTAATGTTATGGATTGAATGGTAGTCCCTCTCCAAAATTCGTATGTTGAAGCCATAATCAATGTGATGGTAGTTGGAGATGGAGAGGTAATTACTTTGAGAAACAGAGTTAGGATAAGTCATGAGAGGCTCTAGTCTGATGAGATCAGTATCCTTTTAAGAAAAGGCACCTGAGAGTTAACTTGAGTGTTCTCTCTCTCTCCTCTCTCTTTCTCCCTCTCTTTCTCTCTGTCCATGTGTACATAAAGAAGAAGTAATGTGAGTGCACAGTGAGATGGCAACCGCCCACAAGCCAAGAAGAGAGACCTCAGAACAAAACTTTCCTTGCTAGAATCTTGATCCTGGATTTTTCAGCCTCGATAACTGTGAGAAATAAGTTTCTGTTGTTTAATCCCACTCTGCAAAAGAGGGTGGGAAATCTAACCACGGTATTTGAGAAGCAGGGTATTTAGGAGATAATTAGAATTAGATGAGGTCAGCTTCCTCACCATGTCATGCGTTGTGCAGCAAAAGGACTCTGCAGATGGTTCCCACCAACAAGAAGGCCCTTACCAGACAGCCTCTTGACCTTGACCTACCCAGCCTCCAGAACTGTAAGAAATAAGCCTATTTTCCTTATAAAGTACCCAGTCTCAAGTGATCAGTTATAGCAACAGAAAACAAACGAAGAGAATACCCAGTTATAGAATTACTGCCACTTTCTGGCAGCATCACTCTAGAGCTAAGTGCCACCTACTTGAACCTTCCCCCCATCACCTAACGCAGGCCCAAGTACATTATCCGCCCTTCCCAACACCCTCTCACGAAGGCATCTCATTGCTCCCCATGTTGTATGCTCTACCTCATGACAGGAATAAACCCAACTTGTCACCCTACAAGTATGTGGCTGATGGGCTTTGGCTGGAGGGCACTGATAGAAATGAGGTATAAGGACAGCAGTTTGGGAATCCCAGGTCAGAGGCTTGGCTGGCTGTGCCTAGTATGGTGCTTGGCACATGGTAAGAACTCAGCAAATGTTTCTTGAATCAATGAAAAGAACCAGGCAGCGCCTGCTGAAACCAATGTGCATGTACCTTGGAGCTTTCTTGTCAATGGCCATCTCACCATGAGGCTGTGAACTTTGCAAAACTATTCAAACATAATTAAAAGTCCAATAGTATTATATTAATAATAACTCATGCTTAGGCTACACAAATAAAGGAGAAAGGCAAGATGTCTTTTTAAAATGCCATACAAAATTCAAAATTCTTTGGTAAAAATTAATAAAACATGTCTAACACCAAAATGGAGAAAATTGTACCTCTTCATTAAGGAACCTACCAGAAAACTAAAGAAAATGAAGAGAAGTTTCATTTCTGGATATGATGACTCCATGTGGTAAAAAGGTGGGTCCCTCACATCAAATTATTCTATAAATTAACTAAAGCTTTAATCACTCAATAGCTATTTTTGAAATAGACAAAATCATGTTTAGGTTAATCTGGATGAATAAACATGTGAGCAGAGCAAAGAAAAATTTCAATCATATTAAGTATCTTCTCAGACCATGGTGGAATAAAACCAGAAATCAATTCCAAAAGAAACCCTCAAAACTATACAAATACATGGAAATTAAGCAATCTACTTTTGGAAGATTTTGGGGCTAACCATCAAGATGGAAATATAAAAATTTTTCAAAATGAGTGATAACTGTGGCATGAGTTATCCATATCCCTGGGATACAGCAAAAGCATTGCTAAGAGGAAAGTTTATAGTGCTAAATGCCTTATCAAAAGTCTGAAAGACCACAAGTTGAGACCCTAACATCACATTTCAAGAAATGAAACAAGAACAAACCAAACCCAAAGCTAGCAGAAGAACAGAAATAACAAAGATCAGAGCAGAACTAAATCGAATCGAAACAAAAATGTTCTAAAGGACCAATGAAACAGCAAGGGGGTTATTTGGGAAGACAAAGAAAATTGATAGACCACTAGCCAGATTAACCACGAAAAGAAGAAAGAAGATTCAGATAAGTTCAATTGGAAACGAAAATGGAGACACCAAAACTGACACCACAGAAAGGCAAAAGATCATTTGAGACTATTATGAACACCACTATGCACACAAACTAGAAAATCTAGAGGAAATAAATAAATTCCTGGAAATGTACAACCCCATAGCTTAAATCATGAAGAAACAGAAATCCTGATGAGACTAATAACAAGCAATGAGACTGAATCAGCAATAAGAAAAAATGCCAACAAAACAAAGCCCTGGGCCGGTTGGCTTCACAGATAAATTCTACCAGATATTCAAAACAGAATTGGTACCAATCCTACTGAAATTATTCCAAAAGACTGAGAAGGAGGGAATCCTGCCTGACTTATTCTGTGAAGCCAGTATCATCCTGATACCAAAGCCAGGAAAGGATATAACCAAATAAGAAAACTACAGACCAATATTCCTGATGACTATAGATGCAAAAATTCTCAAGACAATACTAGCAAACCAAATCCAATGGCAAATCTAATCTAATAGCACATTCAAAAAAATAATTCACCATGATGAGTGGGTTTCATTCTAGGGATGCAGGAATGGTCCCACATATGCAAGTCAATAAATGTGATACATCACATAAACATAATTAAAAACAAAAACCATATGACCATCTCAATAGAGGCAGAATAAAACATTTGATAAAATCCAGTATTTTTTAATGATAAAACCCCTCAACAAACTAGTCATAGAAGAAACACACCTCAAAATGAGAAAAGCCATATGTAACAAACCCAGTCCACCTCATTCTGAATTGAATGGGGAAAAGTTGAAAGCATTCGACTGAAGTAAGACAGTGATGCTCACTGTCACCACTTCTATTCATCATAATACTGAAGGTCCTAGCCACTGAAATCATGAAAGAGAAAGAAATCAAAGACATCCAAATTGGAAAAGAGGAAGTAAAACTACCTCTGTTAGAAATCCCGAAAGACTCCTCCAAAAGACTCATACATCTGATAAATGAATTCAGTAAAGTCTTAGGTTACAACATCAATGTACACAAATGAGTAGCACTGCTATACACCAACAATGACCAACCTGAGAATCAAATAAAAACTCAATCCCAGGCTGGGTGTGGTGGCTCACACCTGTAATCCCAGAAATTTGGGGGGCCGAGGCAGGCAGATCGCCTGAGGTCAGGAGTTCGAGACCAGCCGAGCCATTATGGTGAAACTCCATCTATACTAAAAATATATAAAAATGAACTAGGTGTAGTGGTGGGTGCCCATTATCTCAGCTACCCAGGAGACTGAGGCAGGAGAATCATCTGAACCCCAGGGGTGGGAGGCAGAGTTTGCAGTGAGCCGAGATGAAGCCACTTCACTCCATTCACTCCAGCCTGGGCAACAGAGCAAAACTCCATCTCAAAAAAATAAAGGAAGAGGGAAAAAAAGAACTAAATTCCCTTTATAATAGCTACAAAGAAAATAAAATGCTTTATTTGTATTTATTTATTTATGTGTTTATATTTTATTGCGCTTTAGGTTCTGGGGTACATGTGCAGATCGTGCAGGTTTGTCGCATAGGTACATACACGGCAACGTGGTTTGCTGCCTCCATCCCCATCATCTACATTTGGCATTTCTCCCCATGTTATCCCTCCCCAACTCCCTATCCCCCACTGTCCCTCCCCTAGACCCCCTCAACAGACCCCAGTGTATAATATTCCCCTCCCTGTGTCCACATATTCTCATTGTTCAACACCCACCTATGAATGAGAACATGTGGTGTTTGATTTTCTGTTTTTGCATTCATTTGCTGAGAATGATGGTATCCAGGTTCATCCATGTCCCTACAAAGAACACGAGCTCATTGTTTTTTATGAGTAGTAGTATTCTATGGTGTAGTATTCTATGGTGTATATGTGCCACATTTTCCTTGTCCAGTCTATCATCGATAGGCATTTGGGTTGGTTCCAGGTCTTTGCTATTGTAAACAGTGCCGTAGTGAACATACATGTGCATGTGTCTTTAAAATAGAATGATTTATAATCCTTTGGATATATACCCAGTAATAGGATTGGTGGGTCAAATGGAATTTCTATTTCTAGGTCCTTGAGGAATCGCCACACTGTCTTCCACAATGGTTGAACTAATTTACACTCCCACCAGCAGTGTAAAATTGTTCCTATTTCTCCACATCCTCTCCAGCATCTGTTGTCTCCAGATTTTTTCAATGATTGCCATCTAACACTTTATTTTTAAAACACTTGGTAAATTTACTTTACCAAGTAGGTGAAAGATCTGTATAAGGAGAACTACAAAACACTGCTGAAAGAAATTGTAGATGACACAAACAAACGGAAATACATCCCATGTTCATAGATTGAAAGAGTCAGTATTGTGGAAATGACCATAATGTCCAGCAATCTGCAGATTCAATGCAATTCCTATCAAAACACCAGCATCATTTTTTCACAAAATTAAAAAGAATCATAAAATTCATAGGGAACCAAAAAAGAGCTAGAATAGCCAAAGGAATCCTAAGCAAAAAGATTTATTCTTAGAATCACATTATGCAACTTCAAATAATACTACAAGCCTATAGTAACTACAACAACATTGTAATGACATAGAAATAGATGCATAGACCAAAGGAACAGAATGGAGAACACAGAAATAAAGCCAAATATTCACAACTGACTGATCTTTGACAAAGCATACAAAAACACAAATTAAGGAAAGTACAACTTACTCTATAAATGGCGCTGGGAAAACTAAATAGCCAGATATAGGAGAAAGAAACTGGATTTCTATCTCTTACCATATACAAAAATTACCTCAAGGTGGATTACAGACTTCAATTTAAAACCTGAAACCATAAAAATTCTAGAAGAAAACCCAGGAAAAACTCTTTTGGAGCAAAGAATTAGGTCTAGGACCCCAGAATGAAATGCAACAGAAACAAAACTAAATACATGGGACCTAATTAAAAAGCTTCTACACAGCAAAATAAATAATCATCAAAGTAAAAAGACAACCTAGAGAATAGAAGTCAATATTTGAAAATTTTGCATCCAACAAAGTACCGCTATTTGGAATCTACAAACTCAAACAAATCAGTAAAAAAATCCCAAATAATCCCATTAAATGTGGGCAAAGAATCTGAATGGATAATTTTCAAAAGAAGATATACAAATGGCCAAGAAACATGTGAAAAACTGCTCAACATCACTAATCATTAGGGAAATGCCTACTAAAACCACAATGAGATACGACCTTACCCTAGCCAGACTGGCCATTATTAAAAACTTAAAAAGCAATAGATGTCGGCATGGATGTATTGAAAGAGGAACACTTATACACTGCTTATGGGAATGTAAATTAGCACAATCTCTGTGGAAAACAGTATGGGGGTTTCTCAAATAACTAAAAGCAGATCTACTTTTAATCCAGCAATTCCACTACTGCGTATCTATCCAAAGGAAAGGAAGTCATTATATCAAAAACATACCTGCATGTCTGTGTTTATCACAGCACAATTCACAATTGCAAGGATATGGAATCAACCTAAGTGTCCATCAACCGATGAATGAAGATTTTATATATATATATATGCGCGCGCGCGCACACACACACACACACACACACATACACACACACACACACACCATGGAGTACTACTGAGCCATAAAAATAATGAAATAATGTCTTTGTCAGCAACATTATTCTAACTTACTTTATAATTCCTGAAGTAATTCAGGAATGGAAAAAATCAAATAATGCATGTTCTCATTTATATGTGGGAGCTAAGCTTTGGGCACACAAAGGCATACAGAGTGCCATAATGGACACGGGAGACTCAGAAGTGGGAAGAGTGAGAGGGAGGTGTGGGAATAGAAAACTACATATTGAGTACAATGCACACTACTCAGATGATGGGTCCATTAAAATCCTAGATTTTACCACTATACAATTCATCTATGTCACCGAAGCCACTTGTATTCCTAAAGCTCTTGAAATAGAAAAAATTAAAAAATAAAAAACAAGTAACAGGTAAAAGAAAAGGTTCAGGAGGAGAGTTGGAGGGAGAGGCAGATCTTTCCTTTTCATAACCTTAACATATTACGAAGATACGACTTATTTAAATCACCTGATGCTTGTGTGGACATTCAAAAAATCAGTGCGAATGTATACATGAGCATTTGATATGTGAGCACAGAAGCATCTACTAATTAAAACCTTTAATTTATTCTTTGGTAAGGCACTCTGCTGTCAAAATATCCTATCATTTAACCCTCATAACTCCATTTTGCAGTTAAGGAACATGAAACTCGGAATGGTTCAAAAACGTTGCTCAAGTTTCCATAACTAAGAAGCAGTGAACTGGGATGTGAAACCAGATTACCTGACTTCAAAGTTCAACCTGTTAACAACTGTCACACAATCCCCTTAGAAGTTGCTAAACATTCTGGAATTATTTTTTGTAATAGCTTTATCTAAGTATAATTCACATTGCATAAAATTTTTATTTTAAAAAATTATACTTCAAGTTCTGGTATACATGTGGAGAACATGCAGGTTTGTTACGTAGGTATACATGTACTAAGATGGTTTGCTGCACCCATCAACCCGTCGCATACATTAGGTATTTCTCCTAATGCTACCCCTCACCCAGCCCTCCTCATCCCTGACAGACCTCAGTGTGTGACGTCTGAGATATCTTCTTTAGATAAATGTCTTTCCAAATCCTTTATCCATTTATTAAACTGGTTGCTTGTTTTTTCACTGGTGGGTTTTAAGAGCCCTGGATATATGTTCCCTATCAGATATGGGATTTACAAATATTTTCTCCCAGTCTCCAGATTGGCCTTTCATTTTCTTGATCCATAGAATGCTTTAATATTTACTAAGTCCAAATCATGTATTTTCCCCTTTGTAGCATATGCCTTTGGTGTCATAGCAAGGAAACCATTGCCCAACTCACAAACACAAAGATTTCCTCCAATATCTTATTCAAAAGGTTCTATAGTTTTAGCTCAAATTTAGGTATACAATTTGTTTTTGGTTAATATTTGTAAATGGTGTGAGAAGGGACCCAACTTCATTCCTTCATCCCAGGAAATCTGTATTTCTACATTTATTCATTTAAGCCCTTTAACAGTACTCTGAGATAATTTGAGAATTAAAAGCCAAAGGCACAGAGAGATTAAGTGAATCGCCCATGACACACAGCTAATATTTGGCAGAACTAACCAAGTTTTACTTTAGCACCCATATTCTAAAATATCTCACCCTAAAACAAAATCGACCTTTCAAAAAGTAAAGACTCGATGGGCTGTTCAACAAATTATGTTAGAACAACAGACTAATCATTTAAAGATATTAGCTCCTGCTCTTAATTTGGCAAACATATTAGTTCCTACTCATAATTTCCATCACAGGAAATTCCATAAGCGTTAAAGAGTTAAATGACAAATGTAGAATATTTGTACTCTTGGGAGACATAATTATTTTGTATGCATGTTATGAAAAAGCTGTTTAGCTATGTTTAGCTGTTAGCTATGTTTAGCTACATAACAATTTTTAACCTGTAGATCAAACACTATAAAGTAGAATGAAATGTTTCATACTTGCTGTAATGGCAAAGAGTTTGGATAGACTAACCTTTCCGCATACGGTTATGCCTCAATGACAGGAATGCACTCTAAGAAGTATGTTGTTAGGCAACTTCGTCCTTGTGTGAACATTAGAGGGTACTTACGCAAACATGGGATAGCTTGCTACACACCGAGGCTCTATGGTACAGCCTATAGTTCCTAGGCTACAAGCCTGTACAGCATCTATCGTACCAAATACTTAGGCAATTTTAACACAAAGATGAACACTTGTAACATAAAGGTAAGCTTATGCCTGTAATCCCAACACTTTGGGAGGCCAAGGCGGGCAGATCACTTGAGGTCAGGAGTTCGAGACCAGCCTGGCCAACATGGTGAAACCTCATCTGTACTAAAAATACAGAAATTAGACGGGCATGGTGGCAGGCACCTGTAATCCCAGCTACTTGGGAGGCTGAGGCAGGAGAATCGCTTGAACCTGGGTGGCAGATGTTGCAGTTAGCTGAGATCACGCCATTGCACTCCAGCCTAGGCAACAAGAAACTCCATCTCAAAAACAAAAATCTGGATTATATGTGTCTATGTATACTGTATGTGTATACATACAAACATATGCACACACACATGCACAAATATACACAAATACACACACACATATATACATTCTAAGCAAATGGGGTTCTTGCTTCTCCATAGACATAACCAATTTCTCCCTTCAGCCTTTGCCCTTGCTATTCCATTTGCCTGGAATGCTTTCTCTAAGACGTATGCACACCTTGATTTCTTATATCACTCTATCCTTTGCCAGGCATTATGTTATATACCCATCTGCATGTCTTTCTTCTCAAGGGAATATGTGCTACATGATGGTCAACTAATACTTGGTCTTGTTCAGGGTGTGCAGGGTGTAGAACAATTCTTCAAAATAGGGGGTGCTCAGTGAACTCTGCTGCTGGGCAAATGGGTGGCTCTGGCCAAAGGCAGCCAAAAGACAGGAGGAGACTCCAAGGGAGCTAAGCAATGACCCCACACCCAAGGACTAAATGGGAGGGCAGACGTCTCAGCAGATGCCAGTGTGGAGGATAATGGCTGACTGAGAGCGCAGAACATTGATGCCTCTGGCCACAGGGGAAGGCCAAGGTACAGGGAGGACCTTAAATCAACAGAAAAACATTGAAATAGCTGAAATTACCCCAAAGTAGAAAAAATAAGTTTTAGTTGCTTGGTAGAAGGGAGCCTCAAAACAGAAGGATGAAGAGGAGGAGAGGCGGGGGAGGAGGAGGAGAACAATAAAAGGGAAAAAATAAGATTTTTGCTGGCTCCAGCAATTTTTTCAAAGGCATATCCTTCTCCCTCACCAGGTAATGACCTTCCTGCTCTGAGCCACCAGCTGTGCCCAGATCTGAGTACTGCCATCCACCTTAACTGTCCTCCAACGGAGCTGCTCTGTCCCAGCTGGAAGCATGAACTGCAAATTCCTATAGCTTCTCAATCCAGATCAAATTCCTTATTCTTTCAGAGCTGTTTATTTCAGCATGATTACCGAGGGGAGCACTGTGGCCAAATTGCACTCCATGAATTGGCGACGCTGCTGTCTCCTTACCTGATTAGTTTGGATGCCTCCAACTGCAAATGTGAAAACCCTGACCCTTTTTGGCCTAGACAGCAAAAGCAATAAAGTCCCAGGTCATCTCATGTACTGCCAGGCATTATGTGGTCAAGAATTCAATGAGGCCAGACGCGGTGGCTCATGCCTGTAATCCCAGCACTTTGGGAGGCTGAGGCGGGTGGATCACGAGGTCAAGAGATCGAGACCATCCTGGTCAACATGGTGAAACCCTATCTCTACTAAAAATACAAAAAAATTAGCTGGGCATGGTGGCATGTGCCTGTAATCCCAGCTACTCAGGAGGCTGAGGCAGGAGAATTGCCTGAACCCAGAAGGCGGAGGTTGCAGTGAGCCGAGATCACGCCATTGTACTCCAGCCTGGGTAACAAGAGCGAAACTCCGTCTCAAGAAAAAAAAAAAAAAGAATACGGAAATCTTTTCCAGAAACTCCTAGGAAGATCTGTTTTTACATTTCATTGCTCAAATCCTGGTTGTCTGCGCATCCTTAAAGCAAAGGGAGCTGCTGCCTTTGATGGGTTCTGGCCAGGGCTCGGACTCTGTGGCTTTGATGGATTCAGACTCTCCTGCTTAGGCAGGTGATCTGGCTTGCGGAAGGCTTCCCTCCAACACAAGACTACAAAAGAGTTCTGTTGTCACTAAGTGTACAGTATCCTGGGCCTGCTGTAATGAAGTTCCACAAACTTGGGGACAACAGCAATTGATTCTCACACCTTTCTGAGAGCCATACGTTCAACATGAAAGTTCAGGCAGGGCTGGAGTCCCTCTGAAGCTTCTATGGGAGACCTCTTCCTTACCTTGCCCAGTGTCTCTTAGCCTGTGGAAGCATACTCCAATCTCTGTCTCTGTCTCTGCCCACCCACGTTTTCACCATCTGTGTCTGCATCCAGATTTCCTTCTTTTTATAAGGACACCAGTCATATTAGATGAGGGATTCGGCCTACTTCAGTAGAACCTCATCTTAACTAATATCTGCAAGGTATAAGGACACTATTTCCAAATATGATCACATTCTAAGGTACTGGAGGTTAAACAGTCAACATATAAATCTAGGAGGTGGGTGGGAAATAATTCAACTTTTAGCACAGAGAAAGGAGGAAAATTGAAATTGGAGCAGGGAACAAATTGCATCAATGATATTAACCCTCCTGTTTCACAAATTCCTTGTTTACCCCAGAGAATCTTTAGCTGGTGGAATTTCAGGCTGACTTGGGAAGTGAAATGTACATGTTTGCGTGGAGCTCAGGACACCCTACAAAGGACATGGCAGCTACTGAGTGGCTTCCTTCACTGAGTGACGTCCCGTCCACCACACTTTTCCCAGATTCCTCCCATTTTCTGCTTCTGCCTCCAGAAATTTATTCTCAAACAGTTCTGGGGGGCCGTAGTGCAAAATCAAGGCACTGGTCCAGCTGCAGTCCCTCTGAAACTTCTGTGGGAGACCCCTTCCTTGGAAAAACTCCCAGCAAAGTGGCAGACATATCTGGCAACTGGACTTGAGAGGGAAGCCCGAGGGGTCTGAGCATTGCATATGTGCAGAATAAATTGCTGGGGTTGGTGCTGGAAGGCTGGTGACTGTGAATTCAGTAAAATGCATAAGCTGGGAGATTTTAAACCTGGGACACTTCATATTCTATTTCAGGCACTAATTTGTCATGTCTGGGAAGGCCTTACACTATCATTCAGAAATGATGATTGATACGGTTTGGATTTGTGTCCCTACCCAAATCTCCTGTTTGACTGTAATTCCAGTGTTGGAGGAGGGGCCTGGTGGGAGGTGATTGGAGCAGAGGCATGTCTGAGGGATCATAAGGGGCCTGGAAAACATATGGGGTTGATTCAACGTGGCCAAAGCTTCACCTCGCGAGGCAGCTTGGGCTTGGGGTGCTTCCTTCTCCAAGAAGTATCTCAGAGCAATGCTACAGGGACTGGAGATTTCTATTTAGCTAACTAGGGGTTAAAGATTTTTAGGTCCTTATGGCAGTGGGTGAGGGCAGAAAGTAAAAGAGATTGACTGGATTACCCGGGCATAGATACGGATTCCTTTGACAGGAAAGGAGACGGGTTATTATATGTCAAACCCAACATATACTCCCTGGCAATGGCAGGGCTTGAGAGTGGCTTGAGGTCATATCACAATGCCCAGAAATAGCTAAGGCCCTGCAGACCATCAGATCAGAGCTGAGTGAGTTGGCACATGCACTTGCATTCTGAAAGTCAGAGATCTGCTGGGCATCGCGACCCACAGACCTGCCTGGATTCAGCATGGAGGAGGTAGACCACATTACCTAGGCTGGACTGGAGCCCCACGGGTTGAGTACGGGAGCTGGTTCATTAGATTCCAAGAGTAACTGACTCTCCAGGGAAGTGCATGCTTGCCTGCTTTCCTCTTTGCTTGTGGCCTCCTTATGCTGGATTCAACAACAACAACAAAAAGAAGTGTTTGTGTGTGTGTTTATGTGTGTGCGTGTTGTGGGTGTTTATTGTTAAAAGGCTTTATTTTTGGAGTGATGTTTCTTGAAAGCAGTAAGAAAACTTCCCATATAGGAGACAGGTTCCCAGGATCCCACAGTGAGCCCCAAGAAGCAGGTCCCATCAGGAGAGTTGGGGTCTCTAAGTTATGTTTACAGCCAGCACCAGCTACCCTGGGAGTCCAGACTTCCTGCAGGAGCAGCTGTCTTAATTTCCTGTCGTCATCTGATTAGACAACAAGGTCTCCCTCATTGAATTTAGAAATATTTGCAGCCAAAACAATAAAAATAAAAAGAAAAAAGAAAAAAAAATATTTGCAACCCATTTTTTTTAAAATGACTTATAGAAAGGCAAGAGTACTTAATGTGTTTATTTAGACCACTAAACTCTCCTTCAGATCTATTTTTTTCAGTTTGAGATCCTCAAACATTTTACTGACTTTTCTTAAACAACCAGGGTTAGGGGAAAGACACTGGCCATTAGAGTTTCTAAAGACACTACACTACTCCAGGGCTGAGCTTTGGGTGAGAATTACACAAGAATGAAAATACCTCCCCATGGGCCACGGATGTCCTTGCATTTTCTTTCTGTTTCCCAGGTTGTGGCCTTTTAATTTTTTTTTCAGAATCACTTTCTGGAAATGCGCGTATGCACAGCACCAACAATATATGTCTTCTCTTTCTTTCCATCCAAAGAATCACTTACTCTATGTATGTATTAGAACACTTATTTAAAGTATCTTATATCTTACAACATGTTTTCACATGCGTTATCTTGTTTAATTTTCATGCTAACTCTATGAAGATGGCATAGTTCTTATACTGCATAGTCTCAGACAGTCACAGAGAGGTGCATTTAACTTATTTAAATCCACCTCTCCATGGCTAGTTTCTATTAGTTTAAGAATCTAAAATTTGGCCAACTCCGCCTTCTCTCTTTCAAGTATGCCCACTTTAAATGTTCTCCTCTCCCATCTCCTCCATGTATGTCAGAACATCCAAACGGAGAGTTACTCTTGCCTGGTGTCTTTCAGTTTCTTGTGTCTGCTTTCTGTGCCTCCTCTCCCTGGAACACCCTCTCTAGCCTCAGCAATCCTGCCCTTTGAAGGCTTGTGTGTCTTTAAGACTGAACTCGGATGCTGTATCTTTTCATTCTGCAGTTTCTTAGTCAGCTGGAGCTTCTGTAACAAAGTGCCAAACAAACTGGGGCTTATCAACAACGGAAACGTATTTCTCACTGTTCTAAGGCTGGAAGTCGAGATTGGGCTGCCAACAGGGGCAGGTTCTAGTATCCTCTTCCAGGTTGCCACCTGCTTGTGTATCCTCACAAGGCAGAAAGAGAGAGCAGGAGAGCTCTCTCTTTAGAGTCCCTTCTATGAGGACACTAATTCCATTCCTGACAGCTCCTTGCTTGTGACACAATCACTTCTCAAAGGCCTCAGCTTCTAATATCATCACATTGCGGGTAAGACTGCCACAAATGGACTTTGAAGGGACACAGACATTCTGTTCCTTGCACATGGTCACTGATTCTACAAACAGAAGCAAATCACACCCTCTTCTGTGCACCCTGGTGTTCTGGGCTCTGAACCACCAATTGTGTATTCTGCCAGACAGGAGTTGGATATACACACCCAATTATCCCCATAGAGCAAAACCTCCCAGAGGGCAGGGGCCAGCTCATCCCCTTAGTCCTTCCCGATGCTGCAGGATTACCACAGAGTACAGAGATCTGGAGAGAGGACACATCGGGGCATCTTCTACTCTTTCAGCCTATTTTACATGAAGCTTTCCTTAATTCCCTCAAGCCAACATGTCCCTCCTCTGCTGAAAGTCACAGATGTGATCCATGTGACTCTTCACCCTGCATTATAATCAGTGGCCTCTTTTTCCTTGTATCTCCACTTCCAAAACATGAGGACTGCCATTTATGAGGGTAAGATCCATAGTTGATTGTACTTCAAGCTTCCATAGGGTCTCATATATATTAGATCCAAGATACGTGTTTATGGACTAGAAAATTGTCTTATACATTTAAAACCTGTTAAAATAACTGCAAAATACACCTTTTCCTTTGGGGAGAGATGGAACAACTCTGGTCGATATTGCTCCTCAGATTTTGGGTTTCCATACTATTTCATCAATTTATAACTTTTAAAAATTACCATTTCAGCTCTGGATTAAAAGGATATCACAATTTGTTATCAAATTACTGTAAATCAGTTCCTCCAGAGTGTATGATTTAAAAGTTGAAAACTTGGTATTGAGTATATACCAAATATATTTCAAAACAACCCCATTTCAGAATTATAATCCCCCATTTCACAATATAAAAGTTTAATAAATAAACACTTAGATGTTTTGGTATTCTGTTGGAAACAGTGGAATAACTAAAGTAAACTCTTATTGAGTTACAATGGATATTCGTCTGTTTAGCTAGCCTTTCAGGATCATACACACACAAATATATACACCCCAGAGAATGTTACTTTTAAATCCCATCCTTCTAATAAATCTTATGGTAGACATTTTTCTAAACCATCCATAGCAGAATTAAAGTTAAAAAAGAAAAAAGAAGAAATTCAAGGGCCAGGCATGGTGGCTCATGCCTGTAATCCCAGTGCTTTGGGAGGCCAAGAGCGGCTGATCACTTGAGGAAAGGAGTTTGAGGCCAGACTGGGCAATAAAATGAGACCCTCATGTTTACAAAAAATAAAAAAAAAATAGTTGGGCTCAGCGGCAGACACAGGTAGTCTTAGCTACCAAGAAAGCAGAGGTGGGAGAATCCCTTGAGCTCAGGAGTTTAAGGGTGCAGTGAGCTTTGAAGGCAGAACTGCACTCCAGCCTGGGCAACAGAGTGAGCCTCTGCCTCAAAAAAAAAAAAAAAAAGTGAAGGATTTGGCATTGTGCTTTTCAAAGATGCTGCTAGTGTTGATAAGGTTTTGGAACTGAAAGAACACAAACTGGATGGCAAATTGATAGATCCCCAAAGGGCCAAAGCTTTAAAAGCGAAAGAACCCCCCAAAAAGGTTTTTGTGGGTGGATTGAGCCAGGAGACTTCGGAAGAACAATTTAAATATTTTAGAGCCTTTGGAGAGATCAGAAACATTGAACTTCCCATGGATACAAAAACAAATGAAAGAAGAGGATTTTGTTTTACCGCATATACCTATGAAGAGCCAGTAAAAAAATTGTTAGAAAGCAGATACCATCAAATTGGTTCTGGGAAGTGTGAGATCAAAGTTGCACAACCCAAAAAGGACATAGGCAGCAACAGCAACAACAAAAAGGTGGAGGTGGTTCTGCAGCTGGTGGACGAGGTGGTACGAGGGGTGGTGGCCGAGGTCACTGAACCAGGTATTTAATAACTATCATGATCAAGGATATGGAAAATACAATAGTGCCTATGGTGGGGATCAAAACTATAGTGGCTATGGTGGATATGATTACACTGAGTTTAACCATGGGAACTATGGATATGGACAGGGATACAGTGGCCAGCAGAGCACTTACGGCAAGACATCTCGAGGGGGTGGCAATCACCAAAACAATTACCAGCCATACTAAAGGAGAACACTGGAGAAAAGAGGAGGTGATGTTAAAGTCCTCCATCTTGCAGGGCGACATTGAAGACTGGTCTTCTGTTGATCTAAGATGATTATTTTGTGAAAGACTTCCTAGTGTACAAGACACAATTGTGTCCAACTATATACAGCAGCCAATTAGTTTTCTTTGTCCTTTGCTATCTGTGTTATGACACATGTGGATTTGTTTATACATGTTTTTTGTATGATTTACTTCAAATAACAATAACAAATGATTTACTTCAAATAACAAACTTCAAATAAATGCTTCCTTATGTGAAAAAGAAAAGTGAGAGGGGAGTCTGAATAAAGCCTTGTAATCAAGAAGAAATCGCAATTCATTCAATAGAAACTTATACAAATCGGCATAAGTCATTCACTGTAAACTAGATGCACCATAATTCATTAATAAGCACGACTCAGTAGAAGTTGGTTTGCTTTACATCCTTTCCTTGGTTGCCAGTTGCCAATTGTATGAAAATAATTTCATCATAAGGCACCTTTTCCTATAAATTGGGCCAGCAGCGCCAACATTAAGCCTAGTGCAACACATTTCTGTCTTGTAGTTGTTTTTGGTAATGACGTTTCTAGCCACTTGATTTTATAATGATTTTTAAAAGGAAATCCATGGACAAGCCAGCTTGCAAATTATAAAATGCATGACCAAAGGCTTTGTAAAGAACACATCTGAGACCACATATTGGGGTTTTCCACAGGAAAATCAACAGGTGGCAAGGTGGGTGCTAAAGGCAGACACCTACTCATCTGCTAGGTTGCCCAGAGCCCATACCAATGGGTGCGAGAGAAGGATGTGGAGAGAAGAATGTGGCTCATGCCCCCAACACAAGGGGCCCTGGGCATGCTGTCAACAATTGGCTGGATTTATCATCCTTTTCAACCATGTTACCATAACAGCAAAACGCTAAACCCAGCTGTATCACACCAACGGTCCTCTTTTGTTTTGATTTTAAACAGGTATGTATGGAGACAGTTGAAAATGGAAGCCCCCAAAGACCTGTGTATTTCAACCAGGTAAAATGAAGCATTTCTTCTCTCTTACTTTTAACTGTGAGGTACATGGACTTGCTGACGTCTGCGCCCACATCGTTGCTGACCTTGCAGAGGTAGTAGCCACTGTCTTCTTCCACAACATGCTTGATCAGCAACGATCCATTGCTGAGAACTTGGATTCGACCATTTAGGGCAATTGGCTGGAACTGCGGAACCCCAGCACCTGAGACAGAAAAAGAGGAGCAATGATGTGAACCTGAGTAAGCATGGGTAGACAATGAGTTCAAGGACACCCAGACTCAGAAAGAGAAGCACCAGACACTTCACACTGATCACACAAGGCAGTCACGGGATATGCCAGGCTTTTCTTTCTTTCCTTCAACATTAGAATTCTTTTTTAGAGAGAAAGCACTTATTTAAGATGACAGTATTTCAGACTCTGAGATAAAACTAACAGAGCTTACAGATAGTTTCTACATAAAAAGCCAAATTTGATGAGTGTTAAGTAGCTGATAAATTATTCAAAGAAATCACAGTAGAACAACCACAGAAGCAGACAACTCTCACGGTGCTAAATAAATTCCTTGTGTTCCCAGGGACTTAATATGAATGTAAACAAGGAGTGCTCCAGGGACATGGCATTTGAAGTCTTTGCTCACTGCACATGTCTGATGCTACAAAGAGAACAGGAATATTGCAGGTTTCTCTCTAAGTGTGGTTTTATTCCAGTCTAGTAACACAATACACTGTTAATATCATTTAATGTTATTTAAATAAGTACATCAGATTATTGCAGAAAGACAGCACAGAATTAAAACACCACGCTCCTCAGAGTGCTTATATGCAAGGAGGGAATGACATGGATACCATTATCATGAATGCGATGTGATTCATAGGAAGGACTGATACACAACCATGTTAAAAAAAAAAGGATTTTAGAAATAATGAAACAGACTATTAAGGCCCTAGAAGAGTTCTGGGAAGATGGTGATTTGGATGAACTCGCCATGCTGCCTGCTTCTGGCCTGGGGGAATTGGGTGGGCTAGGAAAATGTGATGCAGGCCTTGAAAGATTCTCCCAGGGCATTTTTCTTCTCTGGCCTAAGTGTCTGGGGACTTCCTGGAGGAAGCTCAGAGTTTGGATCAAGGATATGCCCTAGGGAGAAGTTGCTAGCTTCCTGGTCCATGAACCTGCATGGGAGCTGAACACGTCGGCCTTCTCCACAGGCCTCAGGCAGGAAACTTCAGACTTTGCATCTGAGGACAGGAGAAGGGGAGACACTTCCTCCCACTGTTTCTACACCCTAATGACAACTTGCCTACTGGTCTCACTAGAGCTCACAATTGCAAAGACTGTGGCACTTCCTTCTTTTCTGTGTTTCTGATTTAGATTTCTCAGCAGCTGGCCTCTAACCCCATCAAAGAGATGAGAGAAACTGATAATGTATCTAAGGGAACCTTTCACACTGAATAAAGAGATCAAGTATAATTCCTACAACAGGTGGTTCCCATTGCAATAGAACTACGAGACGGGACATATTATAGCCTTATTTTTTGGTTTTTTTTTGATATGGAGTCTCACTCTGTCACCCAGGCTGGATCTCAGCTCACTGCAACCTCTGCCTCCTGGGTACAAACAATGCTCCTGCCTTACCCTCCCGAGTAGCTGGGAGTACAGGTGCCCGCGAACACACTTAGTTAATTGTGTATTTTTAGTAGAGATGGGATTTCGCCATGTTGACCAGTTGGTCTCGAACTTCTGACCTCAGGTGATCCACCTGCCTCAGCCTCCTAAAGTGCTGTGATTACAGGCATGAGCCACCTCACCTGCCCAACAGCTTGAATTTTTTGAAAAACAAATTCTGCTTTTGATAAGAATGTAGAAAGCACAAAAGAATTTCACTTCCATTCTAATAACAGAAAAAGAACATTAATCTGCAAAATCTACTTTCATTTGAACGAATCAGAAAATTAAAGCCATAAGCAAATAGGTAAACTTAGATGCAAATAATTAAAAGTCCTGAAGGGATATGGGCTACATAAACGAATTCACCTTTGGCACAGTAAGGAAGGAAGAGGTTATGTGCATTAAATCAGACGAGAAGAACTGGAAATAACTATAAATCATCTCAGCCTCTACTTTTCTTTTTAAATACAATGGCTAGAATTCAATAAGAAGTTATGAGACACACACCAAAAAAGCAGCAAAAGGAAAACTGTCAGAAAAGCAGTCAACAGAACCATATCAAGAGAAGCTGAAACAATTGGACAGAGATTTTACACAAAGTATAAGTATGCATGAAGAGATAGAGAAACCCAGATGAAATATTAAAGCTATAAGAAAGAGACAGACAGATAAAATGACAGAAACAACAAACACATAATTAGATATGAATAATTTCTAAAGCAGCTTATCAGAGACTGGACACAGCAGAGCAAAACAATTGGATCAATAGATATTATCCAACTTGAAATGAAAGAAGCAAAAGTGTAAAAGATACAGAATAGATTATCCTAGAGCTTTGGAACAATATTAAATATTCTAACATTTAGCAATTATAGTCTCCGGAGAATAGAAAAAGCAGAAGAAAAAATAATTAAAACATAGAAGGCTTTAATACTACTATCAATTTGACTTAGTTGATATTTATAGAATTTTCATCCAGCAATATCAGAGTACATGTTAGATTTGAGTGCCCAGGAAACAATCATTACAGTGGATCGAGTGTTTATGAATCCCCCAAATTTGTATATTGAAATCTTAATGTCCAGTGGAATGGCATTAAGAGATGGAGTCTTTGGGGGCTAAGTCATGAGGGTGGGGCCTCATGATTGGAATTAGTGCCCTTATAAAAGGAATCCTCATTCTCATTCCACCACGTGAGGATTCAAAGAGAAAACTATAGTCTGTAACCTGGAAGAGGGTGCTCACCAGAACCTGGCCACACTGGCACCCTAATCTCACACCTTCAGCCTCCAAAACTATGAGAAATAAATTGTTGTGTAAGTCACTAAGTCTACAGTAATTTGTTATATAACAGCCTAAACATTCTAAGACAGTGATTAAAAGAGACAACATTGTGATTGTGGGTCATAATGTAAATTTCAACAAATGCAATATGAAGAAAAATTACAAAGTAGGTTCTATTTTCACAGCAAAATTAAAATTGAAATCAATAATCAGAATATATCTGAAAAAAAATCCAAATATTCAAAAATTGAACAATACACATTTGAGTAACTTATAGGTAAAGAAGAAATCACCAAAGATATTAGAAACAAATATTTTGAGTTGAATAAAATTGAAAGAGTAGCACATTAAATTTGTGAGATGCAGCTAAAGGAAATGCTTAGACAAAAGTTTGTACCATTAAATGCCAGCACTAGAAAACAAAAATCATGTCAATTATCTTTAAGTCCATCTTAAGGAGCTATTACTAAAAGAGGAAATACAATCTAAAGTGTAGAGAAGGAAGGTAACAATAAAGGGAAAAATTGAAATTACTGAAATACAGAACGGATGAACAATAGAGAAAATCAGTAAGACCAAAAGCTGGTTCTTTGAAAAGAACCTTATAACAAATAGACCTCTAGCTGGATTGATCAAGAAAAAGAGAGAGGAGACTACTATAAAATATAAGCTACTATAAAAGATGACATTACTGCAGCTCTTACTTACATTAAAAGGATAATAGAAAAATATTAAGAATAACTTTGTGCCAATAAATTTGACAACTTGTATTAAAAAGATAAATTGTCTTTTAAAAACTAGCAAAGATTAATTGAGATAAATAGATAACCTCAGCAGTCCTATATCCATTAAATAAATTAAATTTGTGGTTAAAAAACTTCTGCCAAGAACATTCAAAGCTCAAATTGCTTCACTAGTGAATTCTATTCAACATTTAAAAAAGAAATAATACCAGTTTTACACAAACTCTTTTGGTAAATACGAGAGGAGGGAAACTTTACAAATGATGTTACGAGGCTAGCATCATTCTGATACCAAAATCAGACAAACATCTTCCCAAAGAGCAGAACTACAGGCCAAATCCGTAATGACCACAGACATAAAAATCCTTAACCAAATATTAATAAATGAGACTTTTCAACACGTGAAAGAATAATGCATCGTGACAAAGTGAAGTTTACTCCAGCAGTGCCAAGTTGGTCAAAATTTAGTCAATGAAATTTACCATATCAACAAACCAAAAAGGAATGTGAAATGATCATTTCAATTGACATGACAGAAGAAAAGATTCTTCATAGAATTTAACATCTATTCTTGATACAGTTTTATAGAACACTAGGACTAGAGTGAAATAATATGATAAAAGGTGTCTGTGACTAACTTACAGTTAACATCATACTTAATTGTGAAAGACTGAGTTACTTTCCACTAAAGATCAAGAAAAAAACAAAGATTTCTGGTCTCACCCTTTTTATTTAACATTGTTTTGGAGACTTTAACAAGAACAATGAGGGGCCGGGCGCGGTGGACCAAGCCTGTAATCCCAGCACTTTGGGAGGACGAGGCGGGTGGATCACGAGGTCAAGAGATCGAGACCAACCTGGTCAACATAGGGAAAACCCATCTCTACTAAAAATACAAAAAAATTAGCTGGGCATGGTGGCACGTGCCTGTAATCCCAGCTACTCGGGAGGCTGAGGCAGGAGAATTGCCTGAACCCGGGAGGCAGAGGTTGCAGTGAGCCGAGATCGCGCCATGGGTAACAAGAGCAAAACTCTGTCTCAAAAAAAAAAAAAAAATAAATAAAAATAAGAAAATGAAATTCAACGAATACAGATTGATAAAGAAGAGTATAACTTTCTTTACTGACAGATAACATGATTTTCTACATAATCAGAAAGAATTAACAAAAAAAGTTGCTATAACTGTAAAATGAGTTTAGCGAAGTCATAAGATATGACATCAACATACAAAAATTAATATCAATTTTATTTATATATAGCAGTAACAAGCAACTGGGAATAAAAATTAAGAAGAAAACATATTTGTACAAAACCATAAAATATTTAGAATAGATTGAAGAAATATGTGTAAGAGCAGACCATTGAAAGTTTTAAAAGTTGTGAGAACTAAATAAGACCTAAGTTAGAGAGTTATACCATGTTCATGAATTAAAAAGGCTTAAAATTTTCAGGAAGAAGTTGTCAATCTTTTTCTCTAAAGGCCAGATAGTAAATATTTTAAACTCAGCAGATTATACAGTCTCTGTCACAAATACTCATCTCTGCCACTGAATTGTAAACATAACAGTATTTTATTATCTCTTTATAAAGTCAGGGATACAAACACAACAGTATTTTATTATTCCTTCAATATGTTGTTTTCCTCACTACCAGCTAATGAATATTTTATAAAGTGAGACTAAAAGGACAATCACTTTTATCCCTAAAACTTCTCCCTCCTTGGAAATAAATTGTCAAAATGTACAAAATTCAGAATTATACCAGCAACTTGTATAATGTAGAGAACTTAAAACTTAATTCATATGAGAAATTTATGTGGCCAAAAAACATATGAAAAAAGCTTGTCATTACTGGTCATTAAAGAAATACAAATCAAAACCACAGTGAAATACCATCTCACACCAGTTAGAATGGTGATCATTAAAAAGTCAGGAAACAACAGATGCTGGGGAGGATGTGGAGAAGTAGGAACAATTTACACTGTCAGTGGAGTATAAATTAGTTCAACCACTGTGGAAGACAGTGTGGAGATTCCCCAAGGATCTAGAACCAGAAGTACCATTTGACTCAGCAATCCCATTACTAGGTATATACCCAAAGGATTAGAAATCATTCTGCGATTAAGACACATACACACGTATGTTTATTGCAGCACTATCACAACAGCAAAGATTTGGAACCAATGTAAATGCCCATCAATGATAGACTGGATAAAGAAAATGAGGCAAATCTACAACATGGAATATTATATGGCCATAAAAAAGATAAGTTCATGTTCTTTGCAAGGACATGGATGAAGCTTGAAACCATCATTTTCAGCAAACTAACACAGGAATAGAAAACCAAATACTGCACGTTCTCACTCATAAGTGGGAGTTGAACAATGAGAACACATGGACACAGGGAGGGGAACATCACATATTGGGGCCTATCAGGGAGTGGGGGACAAGAGGAGGGAGAGCATTAGGACAAATACTTAATGCATGCAGGGCTTAAAACCTAGATTTTTTTTTTGATGGGTGCCGCAAAACACCGTGGCACATGTATACTTATGTAATGAACCTGCACATTTTGCACATGTATCTCAGAACTTAAAGTATTAAAAAAACCCCTTAATTCATATGAAAGTTCACAGAAGATTTTGGCAACTTTTTTTTGAGACAGGGTCTTGCTCTATTGCCCATATTGGAGAGCAGGGGCACCGTCATAGCTCACTGTGGCTTCAAACTCCTAATTTCAAGCAATCCTCCCACCTCAGCCTCCCAAGTAGCTGGCACTACAATACAGGCACATACCACCACACCCTGATAAGTCTTTACAATTTTTTGGTAAAGATGTGTTCTCATTATGTTTCCCAGACTGGTCTGGCACTCTTGGCCTCAACTGATCCTCCTACCTTAGTCTCCCAAAGTGTTGGGATTACAGGAATGAGCATATTGTGTTTGGCTTCAAATGCTTGAGAAAAAATAAATACATCAGTATTGGAGTGGTTGATTTTGAAAAACAATTAATGAAAGCAATTTACTAGTTTACTTATTGGGATTTAAATCATGAGAATTTTGGATTAGGGAATCTGAATTTTTTGTCAAAAATTTAAACAGTAAAAAAGTAATCACCTTCTGAGGGATAATGGCCTTTCTAATATTTTCTAAACATAAAATAATGTATCCTTTGTTTTTATGCAAATGGACTTTAATGTTTAATTATTGAGCACCTGCATTGTGACAAATACTGGGTGAGGAGCTATGGCTGAAAAGACCATGACTTTTTCTCCTTCTCTCTCTCCCTCCCCCTCAGTCCAAATTCTGGAGAATTCCAGCTGCCATGTCCTGAGCTTCTCTGCAGAGAGGCTCCCATGGGAAGAAACTGGGGATGGTCTCCAGTCAACAGTCTGAGAAAATAAAGCTTATCAACCATCGCAGGAGTAAGCTTGGGAGTAGACCCTACCCCAGCTAAGCTTTGACGTGACTGTGTCCCATCTGCAGTGTTAGGAAGACCATGAACCAGAGGTCTCAGCTAAGCCATACGTGCATTCCAGATCTACAGAAATGGGAAACTGTTAGGTGTATAATATCTTAAGCCACTAAATTGGGGTAATTTGTTACATAGCAATAGATTCCTAATGTGAAAAATTAGGCAAATTACATAATCTTTCAGCTTCTTAACTTATAAAATGGAAATAATAATAGGATAAATAATAATCATCATAGGATGATAAAAGCATTAAACTTCTTGAACTATGGTATGGCTTATAGTAAGAAAACAACACTTAGGCTTTTTAACATTCTGTTTTTAATTATTTAATACTTTTAAGATTATGTGGCTCTCTGTCTTTTCCATTCCACAAGAATACAGATCATGTTGCTGTGAATTTCAACTTTTATTTAAGTGCTTAAATTTGTTACCCACTCTGAAAATCTGTAAAGGCTATTGATGTCTTTCTCAAAGTTGACTGTAAATTGAGAGTAGATTCAGTCTAATACACACAATCTGAAAACTCAATCAAATATAGGATTGAAAAAATATAACCGTAAGATAGGTAATCTAAAATTTTCCCCAAATTGACACAAGAAAAGAAAAGGAAACACC
>CM052665.1:53530439-53581341 GCA_028533165.1 Leontopithecus rosalia
CTGAGGTCTATTGGGGGAAATAGGGGAGGGACAGCGGGGGGGGGGGAGCGGGGGAGGGATGGCATGGGGAGAAATGCCAAATATGGGTGAAGGGGCAGAAGGCAGCAAAACACACTGCCACGTGTGTACCTATGCAACTATCTTGCATGTTCTGCACATGTACCCCAAAACCTAAAATGCAATAAAAATTAAAAAATAATAAAAAATAAATAAAAATAAAAAATAAAATTTTCAAATTATATAAAACTGTATTTTAAAGGAAACTGAAAATTAAATAAAATGCTGGTATGGTTTGCAAAAGTTACATGAATGTCCATGTCAACAACACAATTGTTTTCCCTTCCTTAAATAATTTTCACCAGAAAAATGCTTGTAATAATTCAAACATTTATATCAAAGAATCACAACATAAAATTTAACTACATTGCTAAGTTTTCTCAATTAAATAGCAGAAGAGGATGACCTGTTAACTCCTATCTGGACTGAGATAAGCCTCTTTATTACTAAAAGGTTCTAATGAAGACAGAAATAAAGTTTCAAATATATTTAAGAAAATATTAAACCTTTTCTTCATCAGAAAAATGAACCTAAGTTGAAGGGTTATTGCATCTAAAGATCTAATCATGCTTACTAAACGGAATAATAGTGAACACACTGCCAACTGATTCATCTACTATGAGGACTACAGTTTCCAATGCTTAGCATTTGTTTACTTTAAGGGCAGTGGACTTTGCCAGGGTTTTGATAGGATTATCTATTGGTCATCTACTTTAGATTCATCTTTATTTTAAAGAGTAAAATTTAACCAACTGCATCAATATGTAAAATCCTGTAATCTTCTTAGCAGAAAGCAAGCACTTTAGGTAATTAGCTAGAAGATACAATGCAGCAACCAGGAGTCATTAATTAAAAATACTGTCAGTGTTCTGTGGCTTGCAGGGGTCAAGTGGGGACAATTTCAATGCTCTGTTACATGAAGATGAAATGTTAAAGCATTCTGTAAGGCACACACTGAACTGCTAGCTATATTAATGCTGGGTCACTTTTCTTATTTATTGCAAAGATATGCCTAGCAATATTCCCAGGGACTGAGGGTATGGGGACAGTGGGAAAAGAATGGCTGATTGCCACCAAGTGAGTCTACTTTGATGGCAGCAGCAAATAAGAAAATGGTTTCATTTTTTTTTCTTCCACTGTTAAGTCTTTGCTGATCTATAGAGGACACTTGGCTAAGAGTCAAAAGGATTGGGTTCTCATGCTCTCTGAAACTGCCTGTGCCTTAGAGCAAGTGGCTTACTTTCTCTGATTCCTTAATTTCATCATATATGAATGAGGAGAAGAATCCATTTACATATGATGTAGGATTGTTGTGCACATAAAGTGAAACAAGATTGTATGAATGTGGGTATAAATGCCTGCATGCAAGGGCCATGAGAGTTTAGTCAATGAGCTCATCCAGAGAGGTTCCCCAGTAGGGTGGCATAAAACTGAAGAGTCACAGGACCATGGGAAGGAGGTCTCTTCAGGCTCTCTGGTTTGCACACCAGTAGTCAGCCTGTAAGCTGTTCTTTCTTCTCACCAAGAAACCAAAAACACAATCCCTTTCATCCTTGTGGAGTGAGTGGTGTTTTCCTCAAGAATTAATTTGTTTTTCTTCTTTAGGAAGCGGGGGTTTCCTTCTCTGAGAATAGTTGGGGGATTGCCAGAAGTCACTGGGTAAAAAGAGAGGTGGCAATGGAAAGAGAAGAGAGAAAGCAATAATAGCAACAGCAGTTACACCTAAATAAGGTTTAGCCACTGAAATATAATGCTTATTCAGTGGAGTGCTAAAGAGTTCTGTTACAAAGAAGAATACAGAAGTGGACAGAGGCACAGCCTTGAGACACTACTGGCTTGGTTCCAGGCTGGAGAGCTATTTCCAATCCCTGAGAAAGAAACTTCCGCTGCTGTGCAGGTAATATTTATGCCATTGAAAGTTTGTACTGGCCAGCCATGGTGCCTCATGCCTGTAATCCCAGCACATTGGGAGGCCGAGGCAGGCAGATCACCCGAGGTCAGGAGTTCAAGACCAGCCTGTCCAAATTGGTGAAATCCCATCTTTACAAAAATACAAAAAAAAAAAAAAAATAGCCAGGTATGATGGCAGGTGCCTGTAATACTAGGTACTTGGTAGGCTGAGGCAGAAGAATCACTTGAACCTGGGAGGCAGAGGTGGTAGTGAGCCAAGACTGCACCACTGCACTCCAGCCTGGGTGACAGAGCAACATTCCATCTCAAATTAAAAAATAAGGAAAAAAAGAAAGTGTGTGTCAGATGTTGTATGTTGACCTTTAGCACTACCACTTTCCCTCTAAACTCTGCCCTAAATTGTAGGGTTTGAAAGCCTGAAAACTACATTCCCTGGCTCCTCTGTTCCTAGATTCTGGTTTACATTTTACCAGTGAGAGGCACTTAAAAACAATTTGGAAGGTGCAAGGGTGGAAAAGCCATTATTTTGCTTTAGAAGCAGAAAATTGATAGATGGGTCAACCCCAAACATCAGGTTAATGGCTGGCTGTGGGAGAATTTCTACAAATCACTGGTTGAGGACCAGAGGCAGCTGTTATCAGTGATGGGAGGAGCATCTCATGGTTCCCACATTTCTCAGGTGCTTAAAGGGCCACTCAGTTTGCCCATTGCTTCAAAAGATTTTGCATGCCCTCTGATTCCCTTTTTTAAATCCCTTCTTGATAATACACCACACCCTAACTGAGACAGCATCCAGGTTACTTCTTTTGTAAATTTGCACATAATTGTGTTCACTGTGCAAGCCAATCATCTTTCCTCAACTCCTTCATTTCTATGTTGAAGAAGGCTATACAATGAAAACAATGGAAATTTCATGGTCTAGATTACCGCCTGGTCAGGATTTGTTAAAACTTGCTACTCCACTAATTCTAATTAGGAATTAATTAGAATTAATTCAGTGTCTAATTCTGTAACTAATAGGTAATTATGCAACTAATATGAAAGAATCCTTTTTTTAAAATCAGCTAATATGTACTGACTGGTTGCTATGTGCCAGGAGCCACAATAAATACTTTCTAGGAGTCATCTAGGAATCTTCACATTTATCCCCTTATCATTTTCTCTGTTTCAGATGCAAGGATACTGTGGTTCCTGTGGGGTAGGTAGCTGACATGCAGTCATGCAGCCAGACAGTGTTGTGTTGTGGCTGGGGTTTGAGCTCAGAGTCCAGTCTCCTGATGATTTCTACTCCTCCTCCTAGATTCCTACTCCATGTATTTTTCTAAAATCAAGTCCAACTTTAATGAAGCTTTGTATTTAAACAACAGAATTTCATATTTAAAGATGGAGGCATAAACTAGCATTTCTTCTTCTCTTCCTGGGAACAACATGAAAGCAAATGGGAGAGAGAAACCTAGAAAAATACAACCTCTATTTCCTATGAAATTAGAAAATAGCGAAACTTCCAACTACAGAGTGGGTAAATGGGAACCCACAGGGTAATTGAGCAGAAGAGCATGCAGGAAGACGAGGGAATCAGGGCCACCGCTGTGAACTTCAGCAAGCCCCAGCAGAGTGGGTCACAAGTGAGGGCAAAGCCTCCATCAGTGGAAACAGTGTGCACAGGCCAGGTGCAGGTGGGTGCTTCCCCAGGCCTGGTGTGTATTAGAATCTTGGCAGTAGGGTTAACTGAGAAATCAGGCATTTGCACAAAACAATATTTTTTTTCTGGGGACATGGATTTTCTTCAAATGTAAGTACAGTAGTTCCCCCTAATCCATGGCTTCAGTTTCCATGGTTCAAGCTACCTGAGGTCAACTATGGTCTGAAAATAGGTGAGGATAACCTCATAAGATATTTTGAGAGAGAGAGCAAATACATTCACATAGCTTTTATGACAGTACATTGCAATAATAATTCTATTCTAGTACTAATAATTTGTGTTAATCTCTTACTGTGCCTGACTTATAAATTAAACTTTATCATAGGTATACATTTATAGGAAAGAGCATAGTATAAGTAGGGTCTGGTGCTCTCAATGTTCAGTCGTCCACTGGGGGTCTTGAGACGACTGTATTTAATACTGTATTGTTTCTAGCAAAGATACAATAAGAAAAATTGAAGAAAGAAACAGAACAAGAAACCAGGTATCACGACTAGGATGAAGACCGTGAATAAAACAGTCACTTGTCTATAAAGCCGTGGCTAAAGAGGGTGAACTGTGAGCTGGCAGAGATGGAGAGAGAAGGAGGAAAAATATAAACTTAGACCTGGAGTGGGCACAGAGAACAGACCCTGCTGGGGAAAAGACACGGAGGATAGAAATAAAAAAATATCGAACAAGTTAAGATGGAAATGAGTTTTAAAAACCAGAGAGAAATGCCAGTTACAGAGGACAGGTGATGATCTGAGGGAACCACAGTTGGTGACCCTGAAGAAGATGAAAGCAGGGAAGAGAACAAATACTTAGAGATACAATTCATGGGAAAAATGTTTTTAAAGACAACCTGAATCTACATATTAAATAGATGCACCACATCTATGGGAAAATTGACCCCAAATAGAAAACATCAAAATACAGACTGTAAATTTACCAGACTTTGGGCCAGACGCGGTGGCTCACGCCTGTAATCCCAGCACTTTGGGAGGCTGAGGCTGGCAGATTACAAGTTCAGGAGTTCAAGACCAGCCTGGCCAACATGGTAAAATCCCGTCTCTACTAAAAATACAAAAATTAGCTGGGGATGGTGGTACACACCTGTAGTCCCAGCTGCTCAGGAGGCTGAGGCAGTAGAATCACTTGAACCTGGGAGTCAGAGGTTGCAGTGAGCCAAGATCAAGCCACCGCACCCAGCCTGGGTGACAGAGCAAGACTCCATCTCAAAAAAAAAAAAAAATTAACTAGACTTCAAAGTCAGCTCTTTGGTGCAGACAAGCAAAAAATTAAGTTCCTTCTACAGGGAAATCAGGAAGCCTGGGCTCCCTCCAAGGAGATAGTGTGAGCCACCAATATCCTACCAGATACTCTGTCCTTTGGGTATAAAAAGGTAAGGAACAAACCATTGCAAACCAGAAAGAGGATGAAATATTCCTCACTACGGCCAAATAACCCGTACTGAGCACACAATCAATCTAACATAGAACTGTGATGGATGGAAAAGTTGGGCACACAGATGCCACATAGAACATAGAGGTTCTAAGCCCTGACAATGTAGAAAATGTTCATCAAAAAAGTAGAATATTTAGAAAATTATCATTGCTTATACTGGAAATTGACAGCTGTGTCCGCAAAGAGATGAGCCTAAAACCCTGATCTTATCCCAGCCCCGGATCTGCCCTCCTGGAGGCGTCCTATCTGTCATTGGCACTTCCATCCTCCTCATTGCCTGGGGTTTCCCCCCTTTCTCTCATACCCATAGTAAGTCCGTCACTCAAAGACATTCAGAATCCTACTAGTTGTCCCTTCTCCACTGCTGCCACCCTGGCCCCAGACACATCCTAGCCAAAGCCTCTGAACAGCTGTCCAGCTGAAATTCCTGTCCTCCACACAGTCCTCTTTCAAAACAGAATGCCAGTGTCATCCTTTTAAAGCATGAGGCAGATCACACCATCTCTCTCCAATTACCCAGCTAGCCTCCTAGCTTCTGGCTTCGGCAGGGCAGCAGCTGAAGAGAGCACATCACCAGCCTCACCATCACAGCTTTCATGCTCACCGTGCCCACATCCCACCTGGGCAGAGGCAGGTCCTTGCAATGATTGATGGGGACCCAGGGCAGGAGTCTCCTCTCCTGGGACCTCCTTTCACTAATTCTGCCACGGCTGCAGCATCCTCCTTGGTGTTCCTGGATCACTCCTTTCACTAATTCTGCCACAGCTGCAGCATCCTCCTTGGTGTTCCTGGGTCACTCCTTTCACTAATTCTGCCACAGCTGCAGCATCCTCCTTGGTGTTCCTGGATCACTCCTTTCACTAATTCTGCCACAGCTGCAGCATCCTCCTTGGTGTTCCTGGATCATTCCAAGCAACACCCTCCCCACTCCCGACTTCCCACCCCCAACTTGAGCACTAGCTGGCCCCTCACCTTCAGCTGTCCCTCTGAGGACTAGAGGACGGCATTCATCTGTCTTTCAGGTCTTTCCTCAGACTTTACTTACTCCTGGGGTATGCCGATGATACTATTTTAAATGCAAACTACTCCCCATTTCCCCCAGTGTCAACCTCAGGCTCTGATTCCTGGCGTTGGACATTCCCATGATCAAGTAACCCTGGAGGTCAAAGGGCAGCCAGAGACAGCAAAGGAGGCCCAGGCCAGGTCGCATGCTGGTGTGTTATCTATTCTCTTGCATTTGCAGTCCCTCTTTGCTCCTCGGCAGGTAACAAGGAGATGGCCCTGGTCCTCAGGACGACTGGAACTATTTTCCCTCCACTATAAGTGACATACAGGTGGGAGAATGGCATTAAGCTGTGGACCTCTGGGAGTACAGGTAAGATCTACCTCAGAATGAAGCCCTGATTTTTTTTTAAATCTCTTTTAGACAAGAGGCCTCATTTTTTCATGGAAAAAACAAAATTGAGAAAGATAACTGAATGTCTTAGACTTTGTGTAGCTAGACCCAAGGTCAAAAATGTAATGACATTTTTTAGCAAAGATTGTTTCATTTCTACAATAACTACATTTAAACTGCAGTGATTTACCCTGGAATTCTGCCTTCCCTGAATTAAATTGTTGCATCTTTCAAGGAAACAAGCTGAACCCATTTTGTTTATACGGTTTTGTCATTTATAAGGGAGCTGCACCTCAGCTCTTAGTGATCATTTCAATGAAAGAAAACATGTTCTATAAGCAAGGCTAAATCTATCTTAAGTAATAGATTGATTACTTGCATAATTAAGGTAACAATATACATTGCTTCTCTATCAGGTTGGAAAATGTAAAAATAAAAGCCTAATATTCATATTATTTTGGTTATAAGTGACAGATACTATTGCAAACTGAGGTGGCATATGTAAATGAACAAAATGCTGGCAAATCATCAATACATATTGAACGTTATAAAAATTATTTAATTTTGAGCCAGCACCTCTACTTATAGAAACTTATCCCCAGGGAAAAATGAACACATACACAAAGATAAATGTGATAGAAGTCATTATGATATTTTTCTAAGAGAAAAACTAGCAAAACCCAAAAATATGACATTCAACAAAAGTGTTGAAGATATCTAGTTGGCAAGTATCCAACTCCCCCGCTGACTTAGGAAAATAACACACATTATGTCCATGATGGCTTACAGACCCTTTATAGCCAGGGGCGACCTGGCCAGTGATCTAGGGAGGTGCTGGCAAAATTCTGTGATGCACATTCTGGAAAGGACCTTAAAGGGAAGTGACTCATGTAGGACGGGCAGCCATCTCTCTTTGCTCTTCCTCCTTAGGGAAATGTGAAAGAAAGATGACACTAAAGCTTGGTGGCCATGATTTGAGAATGAGGAATGCTGCCAGGAGGGGCGGAACTCCTAGGAGTTTGGGTGCCTGATGTTTTAGCCAAGCCAACAAACTAGTCCTGAGCTGTCGACATCCAGAGTCCTCTTAGGAGAAAAATAAACTCTTGTAAATTTAAGTGGATGGCCGGGCACGCTGGCTCACGCCTGTAATCCCAGCACTTTGGGAGGCTGAGGCAGGTGGATCACGAGGTCAAGAGATCGAGACCAACCTGGTCTCGATTGAGACCAACCTAGTGAAACCCCGTCTCTGCTAAAAATACAAAAAATTAGCTGGGCATGGTGGCGCGTGCCTGTAATCCCAGCTACTCAGGAGGCTGAGGCGGGAGAATTGCCTGAACTCAGGAGGCGGAGGTTGCGGTGAGCCGAGATCGTGCCATTGCACTCCAGCCTGGGTAACAAAAGCGAAACTCCATCTCAAAAAAAAAAAAAAATGTAAGTGGATGAACTCAACCTTAACTAAAGTAATTAGTTAGATGTAATTGCAGATGTGTTAAGATAAACATCACACAGACATTAAAACGTCATATTAATGACCATATTTGTTGTTATGGCAAGACATACATAGTATATTGTTAACTGAAGAGAGAAGATTATAAGCCAGCAACAATCATATGATCAAAAACTTTAAGTATTTATAATGTGTATTTATGGGTATACAATTGCTTGGGGACAGGACTGAGAGGCTAGAGATAAAAAATGTTTGCAGCAATTATCTTTGGTTATGTTTGAGTGATGCTATTTTGGGGGTATTTAACTTTTTCAAAAATTGCAATTTCCAGTTTTTTTCTTTGATGACTTGATATTGCATATGAAATTTAAAGACAAAAGGCTACTACTACAACTTAATTTTTAAATTAGTGGTAAGAAGGGATAAACATCAGTAATATCCAAGACAGAGAAAGCATTATTTCATCTATGTAGAAATACTTCCAAATAAAAAGAAATAGAGATAAGTGGGCAAGTAACATGAATACAAAATTTCCCAAAAGAGAAGTAGAAGTGGTCAGTTAATATCAAATAAAACATATTACATAATTTTTACAATCTAAGTAGGCAAATTAAAGTGAGAAGGCATTTTCAACCATCAGGTTGTAAAGACTATTTTTTTTTAAAGATCTTATCTAGTTGGTGAGGATGCTGGGCCACATACACCCACCCACACTGTTGGTGGCCTAAGTGCTCCTGGGCAGTAAAGAGTAAGAACCTTACATATGGTTGGTGCCATTTCACTTCACTTACACTTATGCATGTTGAATTAACATACAGGAGTGTTCATTTGCTGCAGTATTTATAGGAGTGAAAACTTTAAACACCCTCAGGGAGAGAGAACACCTGTATAATGACAAACATTAAAAGTAATGTCCAAGAAGGCAAATGTCATGGAAAATGTCCATAGTAACAAATACACATCTTGATAGAAACTAAATTAAATTTATGCTGTTTATCTGTTTCCATGTAATAATGTATAATGGAGCTTCAAATATGGCAGGAAATAAAAAGTCATGGGGGCAGGGCCTCCGAATAACAGGCTTTTATTTTTGAAGAAGTCCTTTTCACACAGACAGTGGATGTGGTGTGTGACAGGGGAATCGCCTCAGGGATTTTAAAAAATTGAGTTCTTCTCCCAGTCAGTGTCAAGCACCCTCTTCCCCCTTCTTTACCTTCCTTCTCAAAAGACAGATAGCAGGAGGGTTGCCACAAAGTTACTACTTGTTTTTCCTTTGGTCATTGTTGTTTTCATAATGAGAAAATGCAGCATGCTATTTATTTTATTTTATTTTAGAGATGGACTTTTGCTCTTGTTGCCCAGGCTGGTTTGCAATGGTGGGATCAGAGCTCACTGCCTCCACCTCCTGGGTTCAAGCAATTCTCCTGCCTCAACCTCCCAAGTAGCTGGGATTACAACTATGCAGCATCATGCCTGGCTAATTTTGTATCTTTAGTAGAGACAGGGCTTCTCCTCGTTGGCCAGACTGGTCTAGAACTCCTGACCTCAGGTGATCCACTGGTCTTGGCCTCCCAAAGTGCTGGGATTACAGGCATGAGCCACCATGCCTGGCCTCAGCATGCTATTTTAAGAAACATCTAGAGTATAAACTGTGATTAAGTCAACACAAAAACAAATACCTCACAATAATTAAGCCTAGATGCTACATTTAAGACTGGTGGAAAAAAATGATCATGATTGACTGATTATTTGATCTCACCAATACATATTTGGCCCTCAACTTTTTTGTATTAATAAATATAGTACTGAACTCAAGTGTCTAAATGAGAAAAGAAAGATAACTTCCAATATGTCTGCAAGTACTGTTAAGAAAGCTTTCTGAAGAAGCTAATCAAATGAACGGAAATTATTTTTCCAAAGTCTAAAATGATTCCACCCTTTGTTTCCATGTTATACATTCCTACTTGTGAAATGTTTACAATGTTACCTAAAACCCAGGAACTACTGCTCTGCATTAGAAGAGGAAACATGATTAGGAGTAGAAGCAGGGAACAGGAAACCCTCACAACAGGACATTGTTTGGGTGTGTTTGTTTTTAAAAAGAGCATACCAAGGAGATGATGTGTAATGTGTATATTCTAAGGTGATCAAGGGAATAAAACAATCAATGATATTATCTTTAACTATCTAAACCCATTCATATATCTAAATAGTGGATAAATAATTTCCCAGCTATCAGTAGTTCTCACAATTTAAACTCACATCTCTTCATGTGCGAGTGTGCAGTGGTCAGAGCATGGTTATGTAATACAGGTGGGCAAGGTAGGATTTCCTAAGTGCTGAAACAACCTACATGAATAGCCTTCCATCCCTCTGAGGTCTTTCCAAGGGCACGTTATGTGGAACAGACACAGTGTCGGTCTGAATAAAAACACCTAGGAATGCCTGTGAGACAATGATAGGCTTGGAAACAGATACATATCTACTTGCAAGGAACTTCTCTGGAAATCTAGAAATGCTCATCTAATCATTTAGAACATAGCATTTGTTTCGCAGGTAACAAGCAGATCAAGTAACTCCATACCTTTAGAGAATTTCCACACAATGGTAGGTACAGGGTAACCCTCAGCAGAACAATTGAGGATGACAGCTTTGCCATAAATCCCGTCCTGGTCCCGTGGCTGAACCACAAATTTGGGAGGAACTGAAAAGAGGAAAATATCACCAGTAATTAAGACTAGACCAAAAACGGATTACAGGTGTGATTTTAAGAAACGGGACCATTTTAATGAACATTAAAATATGAATACTGTTCTATGTACATGGGACAATAAAAACAATTGGCAGTTTGGGACAAATGAAGGCGGTCATCTCACTGCTGAAACATTTTCTGATTCATATCAATGAGCTTTTGTCGCAGGTAAAAGCCTTTTGCACTAGGAAAAACTGGCCTCCAGGGAGGAAGTTTGACTAAACCAAAGGAAGAGAACATACTGCTTTTGATTGTATTATCAAAAATATACAGGAATTTACTCAATGGAAAATTGAATCAGAATCACCATTTAAAGAACAGATCAAATATATATTTGTGCCTCAAATAGTAATTATCAAAGATAAGTATTCATTTTGGGTGTGAACTGGTCAAAGCATTTGATGTTGATTTTTCCACTAAGAGGAGACAAAAGGAGAAATAATAGTTGCCCCCTAAAGGCAATAAAGAATACAACGTGGGACTGAACTTTTCCCAAACCTCTGGTGAGGACACGTAACCGTTATGCCTGATGTCCGCACCATGGCAGGCCCAAGGGGGACTATGGAGAACCGTTGTAGTGAGGTACCATAAAGGTTTCCTAGTGTGCCCATAATAAATAAGATATTAAATGACTGCTTATCTGGTGAATGTTGTGAGATGCTGAAAAGACTCATCCCTACCTAAAACATAAACATGACTTAACTTAAAACATATCTACGAGGTCAAGAGATCGAGACCATCCTGGTCAACATGGTGAAACCCCGTCTCTACTAAAAATACAAAAAATTAGCTGGGCATGGTGGCGCGTGCCTGTAATCCCAGCTACTCGGGAGGTTGAGGCAGGAGAATTGCGTGAACCCAGGAGGCAGAGGTTGCAGTGAGCCGAGATCACGCCATTGCACTACTCCAGCCTGGGTAACAAGAGCGAAACTCCATCTCAAAAAAAAATATATATATATCTGCCAGCCAGGTACAATGGCTCATGCCGGTAATTCCAGAACTTTGGGAGGCTGAGGTGTATGGATCACAAGGTCAGGAGTTCGAGACCAGCCTGGCCAATATGATGAAACCCCATCTGTACTAAAAATATAAAAAAAATTAGCCAGGTGTGGTGGCGGACACCTGTAGTCCCAGCCACTTGGAAGGCTGAGACAAGAGAATTGCTTGAACCCAGAAGGCGAAGGTTGTGGGGAGCTGAGATCGTGCCACTGCACTCCAGTGTGGGTGACAGAGTGAGACTCCATCTCTCTGTCTCTCTCTCTCTCTCTATATATATATATGCTTATGCACCAAATATATAAATATATAAATAATATATAATAAATAATATATAATAAATATATAAATAATAAATATATAAATATATATTTGGTGCATAAGCATATAATTTGAGAGAAGCCATTAGGATTTTAATATGCATCACATCTCTTAGAAAGAAGACACGCGTTCTCCTAGGAAAGGTAGCATCTGAAAGTATTCTAATCCCTAAATCTTTCCCAGAAGATGAGTGATCCATTACAGGGCAGACTTGCAATGAGGCAGTCATAAACTATGTGAGAGGCGAGGAATTATCTACACCATATAGTAAATACTTGGAAATTCCTAGTAAGGCTAATCTTGTCAGCCTTGCAATAACCAGAATTCCTAATTTTAAGACATAAATGTGGGTCTATGTGCCAAAGGTAGATAGGAACTCCAGCCACCATATATGACGGACTAAGAAGTTGGGTAGGGCCTACGTTAACAAGGGGCCTAGAAGCATGTTAAAATGATCTGAGCCAAGGTGAAGGTCACTTTAGCCATAAAATAACAAAGGAGGAAGGGGCTATGTCAGGATACAAGAAGCAGCTAGAGATGGAGAAGGTCACTTTAGCCATAAAATAACAAAGGAGCAAGGGGCTATGTCAAGATACAAGAAGCAGCTAGAGATGGAATTCACTGCAGTGTTTCTGGAGAAAACATTGCTTTTAATTTTTCTAGCTTCCCTTTCTTCAGAAAGATTTACAAATGAAAAAGCACCAGAAAATAATGGCTACTAGCATAAAGCCAAGTGTTAAACACATTGGCCTGATGTCCAGCTCTGCTATTTCCTGTTGGGCAATTTTGTGCAAACTATAAAATGGCTCTTGGTCTCAATTTTCTTACCTGAATATTGGAGAGAATTATGAAACTCATTTTTAAGGATTGTTATGAAGATCGAATAAATCAAGATTAGAAAAGTTCTCAGCAGGAGTGCTAGTTAATTTAGTAAATGCAGGTATGTTTAGCTTTGACATATTCTTAATGAGAAAAGTTTCCAACTTGCAAATGAAATAAATAATTTACATAGCCAATGGGTCTCTGAGATATTGCTTAGAAGCAATGGTACCTCATGTAGATAGTTTTCAGAGACAACTGTAGTTAAGAAAACATAAATATATTTAAAATAAGATAATAAAGAATGACTGTTTCCAGGTGAGAAAATTATCTCTAATAAATATGGTAGAGATTATACAGAGATAGTTTTCTAGTAAGTTACCAATCAACCTCAAGAGTAGGTGACAAAGTTGAAAACATGCCAAAATCATTCTCCCCGGGGTGAAAGGGAAGTCTGCAGCCATCACCATTCTGTGCTCTATTTGGCTCAAGTTCTGCTAAAAGCAAGAAATTGCTCATCAAATGGACAGGTAGAAAAGCTCTTGCATTTCCTCTGGAAGCATGTCTAATTATAATTGATCCATGACCCCTTCCCTCAATTTGGTTCTAATCCAACAAAATGTTCCTCAAAATCTCATCAAAGAAGTTTATATGAGAAACAACCATTGATACATTGTAAGTATAAATAAGGTAGTTATAGATGAAAATGGTCCCTAAATGAGAATAAGTATCCCATATCTTTAAAAACTGTTTCTGATCTGGGTAAAAGTAGCCAGGAGATTTCCTATGTACACCTCTTTGCTCATAGACTGTAACTCTCTCTTCAGATACCCCAATGATCTACAGTGATGTGAAGACCTGAGAAAGAAGCTTCACCATTAAGTGAACTTCTTAATTTTTATAGCAAAGAGAATAATTAACAGGTCAGATATTTGACCTTTGGCTGATATACCATGCAACCAACTTAAGACCACCTTTAGAAAAATGCTGTATTTTGCCAAGTGCATGAATAAGCCAAATCATATATATTTCCTTTAATGTTGACAGAAGACTGTCATGAATTTAAATATTAAGACCCTAAGTGATTTCTTATCACGTCCCAGTGAATATGTGGGTCCCTTTCACAAAAGTGAACTTGCAAGTTACAGTAAGAATTATAAGACTGGAAACATCCATATACTTACAATATCAAGAAGACCTGAGGTCACACCCTTCAGATCTGACACCTTAAGGATGTGCTTGGGTTGAGTTTTGCAAAATTAGAGGTGATGGATTCCTGGGAAAAGTTTTAATAAGTTTCTAAACAAATTTCTTTGCCTGCCCAGAGCATCATGTGAAGACAACAGGCATATAGTCCCTTGGGGGTTGATGTCACTTTGAGACAACTGCAGCACCAGCTAAGATTAAAATTTCAGGGTTGAGGAGTGTCTGAATGAAGACCCAGTGTTTAACATGTAATGAATGACATCATTCTCACACACTCTAAGCACTGGGAATGACCATTATCCCTAGGGACAACATAGTTCCCAATTTTTTAAAAAGTAAGCAGCAGTTTATTTTTTAAAAAGTGGAGATATTTTTTAAAAGAAACCATTAATACTTGACCTAGATATTTTCTTTTCTGCAAAATGGCAGCCTAAGAAATTGTCCTAAAAGCAGAAGCCCCCCACGATGAGTCGCTTAGTAATAAAAGTGAGAATTTCCTGAGTACTCAGTGTGTTTCAGATACTCCCAGTTCCCTCCTTTGTCCCCTTCCAAAATTTCCCTCAAGACAATTCTTATTTTCCTTGTTTATTAAAGAGAAGATCTCCCAGTGCTCCCTTCTCCTGCTTTTCAGGGAGCTGTCTTCAATTTTCTCCACAACTTATTCAACACACCTCCTGAGCTATTTCACCCATTCCCATCACAATGATTGCCTTTATCTTCCTTTGGTATGTAGAGTGCCATACCCCCCATCACTAGCTTATATCACAGGTACTTCTAACTCAAGCTTACAAAATGGTACCTGCTACTGTCCACCATCCATTAAGGTCCTCAAAAAAGATAAATGGAATTTCCTTTCATATCCTCCTCTTTTATCTCTTTTTATTGGGTACTGATGATTATTTCTTGAAAATGTATCCTCAAACTCTCCTCATCTCCACTGCCACACCCCAGTCACAGTGAGTAGTCTGGTTATGTGGGAAAGGGCCACAGCCCCTCTGTCCATTCGACTTCAGCACCTCTGTGGTGGACAGCTCCACCTCCTCACACTTTGCCAGGACGCTGCACTAAGGGCATGGGTCCTTTCTTTGCTGTCTCAGGCCTTCTCTGAAGCCATGATCCTTTAGCCACCTAACTGGTGCAAGCCTGACATGTGAAAAACAATTGTCCATCACCCAGGGACAGGGGTCAGGGTATAAATTCTCTGCCTCTGCCTCTCTTTCCTTCAATCCAGTGGGGCAATTATGAGGCCTGCTCTACGCCCACACTTCTCAAACATCAGAGGGCATCAGAATCACCTGAAGAGCTGATTAAACCACACATTGCTGAACCTTGTCTCCAGTGATTCTGAGTCAGTAGGTCTGGGGTGGAATCCAAGATTCTGCCTTTCTAATGAGCTCCCGGGCGATGGTTCGGCTGCTGGTACAGAGACCACACTTCAAGAACCACTGTTCTATGTGATTCCTTAGAGGGCTCCCAGTAGGAATCAGCTCCAGTTGCCCATAGCAGCAACCAGCTCATTAAAGCAACTTTTATTGATTTTTTTCTCCCTTTTTGATTTTATTCTTTCCATTCTGGGATCCAGGAATGACATCCCTAATAAATAACCTGCCAGCCAATTCTGAACCTCACCCTCTACTTTTTTTTATGATTTTTAAAAAATTTTTATTGCATTTTAGGTTTCGGGGTACCCTCTACTTTCAAAGGAAACCAACCTAGGACAAGGACCATAGTGTCTCTCTTTTTTTTTTTGAGACGAAGTTTTGCTATCGTTACCTAGGCTGGAGTACAATGGCGCGATCTCGGCTCACCGCAACCTCCGCCTCCTGGGTTCAGGCAATTCTCCTGCCTCAGCCTCCTGAGTAGCTGGGATTACAGGCATGCGCCACCGTGCCCAGCTAATTTTTTTTTTGTATTTTTAGTAGAGACGGGGTTTCACCATGTTGACCAGGATGATCTCGATCTGTTGACCTCGTGATCCACCCGCCTCGGCCTCCCAAAGTGCTGGGATTACAGGCTTGAGCCACCACGCCCGGCCCCATAGTGTCTCTTATTTGAATTTCTTATCCCCCAACTGTTCTACCTGCCACCAACTGTCCCACTTGAATTCATTCTTCACATAGTGACCTAAAGGATCTAAGACACAAATTGGACAATATGACTTCCTTGTTCAAAAGCATCCCATATTCCCATTTCCCTTTGGTATAATCCAGCCTCTTGGGATATTTTAAAGGATTTTTATGACTTGAGCCCCTGGTTTCCAGTTACATTTTGTAACATCTCTTCTTGTAGGCTTTGCCTCAACCATTCTAAAATGCTGTCTGTTATGCAGTCCCCAAGACTGTTCTTGCTGCTGGGTCTTTACACAGACTTCTTCCTATCTTTGTTTAATAAGTTCCCACTCACTATTTGCATCCAAGCTTAGAACTCACTTAGTCAGGTACCTTTTTTCTGATGCTGTGGATAAGATTAAGTACTGAACCCTTAATTACTCACCATAACCTCTATTACACTCGTTTGGTATTGCTGTTTTATTGCCTGTCTCCCATACTGGGCTGTACATGCTATGAGAACAAGAACTATTCCTTTCTCACAGACCATTGTATCCCAGCCCATAGCACAGACCTGGAGGACAGAAAGCACTCTGCAACTATTTGTTGAAGGCACACATGAATAAATGAATGTTATTATTTCAGTTTTATAGATTAGTGAAATGGAGCATGACTAAGTTAATAACTCAAATCAGGGTGATCCCAAAGCCCAAGGTCTTCTACTAGAATGGACCCAATGGAAGTGCCATCTGAGGAATAGCAGAAGACAGCTCCATAGGAGGACTCTGTCCAACAAGAAACAGAACCTGAGATGGAAGGATGTGAAGCTGTTGGGACTGTTGCCATTTGGGCCAAAACTTAGAACATAAAGACCACCAATACTCTATATTGTCTGGGTGTATAATTCCCTAAAGTTGTTGGTTTTTTAAATAAAGATTATATTTTGATTTCCTTTTATTAGTAGAACACATTATTTGCTATATTGTGGTGAGCCTGCTTGCAAATATAGTTGGTTTTCCAATACAGCATAATATGGTTTGGCAGCCTCCCCACCAAAATCTCATCTTAAATTGTAGCTCTCACAATTCCCACGTGCTGTGGGAGAGATCCAGCAGGACGTAATTTAATCATGGGGGTGGATATTTCCTATGCTGTTCTCATGATAGTAAATAAGTCTCATGAGATCTCATGGTTTTATAAAAGGGAGTTCCCCTGCACAAGCTCTCTCTTGCCTGCCACCATGTAAGACATGGCTTTCACCTTTCAGCCACGTGGAACTATGAGTCCATTAATCCTCTTTTTCTTTACAAATTAGCCAGTCTTGGCTATGTCTTTCTCAGCAACATGAAAATGGACTAACACACAGTGGTTTTTCCAGTGGGGAGGAGAAATGATTAAAGAGAGGAATCGGTTCAACTGCATAATTATATCCCATCTCCAAGAGGCAATATGGCTAATCTTGCCAAACATTTCTCTGAATCATAATTATGTACACATAACTAGCACTCTTGTCTCCTTCAAAAGAGCAATTTGATATATATTCTAAAACACCAAAATCTTGTCATGAGATCCCCATAGGCTGAGGGTATCTGAAGTTTCAAATGGGTTTCTTTGAGGAAGTTTATTCCTGGTATTGCCTAAAATGAGGGTTGTTTAAAATACAATGGTCTTTGGCTTGATCTGTTTATTTTGTATGTGTGTGTATGGGGATTATTTCTGTTGTTTTATTTTTAAAGAAAGAATACTGTAGTTATAATAAGACAGGCACTTTTCTAGTTTTAACATAGTCCAGTATTTTATGTTTGGAAGTCATGGCTTCTAAGTTGTCGTATATTTCCAAAGAATGGATTTAGGTTTCCCTAGCTGTAAACCTGGACAGAAATACAGTTTTAATGAAGGTTAGGGAACTGAAAACCATTTGGTAGAGGTGGAAGGGGTGCATGGATAAATACCACCATTCTGTACTTGAGGACATTTAGTTGAAATAGGACTTGGCCTAAGTCTAGGTCAGATTTAATTTACAACACTGAAAATTAAATCTATTGGCTTCCCCTCACTCTGAAAATAGATGGTCTGGCCCCAGCTTATCTCTCTGCCTTACACTTTTGGTCCTTTTTTACTGAACAGGAGGCACCTTGGGCTTCTTGCTGTGCTGTGAACACACAAAACTCATTCCAGACTCAGTCTTCAGACTTGTTGGTCTCTCTGCTTGAAACTCACTTCCCACAATTCCCTGGGAGATACACCTTCACTTTAGTCAAGTCTCTAACCCAAAGATCTCTCCAGAAAGCCTTCTCCTGCTCAGCCTACCTAAAATACTATTTTCATCCCCTTCTTTCTCAATCCATGTACCACACGTTTACTTTTCATAGTACTTGTGGCTATCTGACACTGTTTGTTCATTATCTCTTCCCGCCACTAGAATTTGAGCCTTATGGGGCAGAGACTTGGTGTCTTTATTTTGACCACCACGTTATCTTTGGCACTCAGAACAACACATATGATAAAATAGATGTTTAACAAATATTTCATGTAAGAATGAATGAAGTAAAATCATAGCATGAGAATGATATCAAAAATTGGATCAAGAGACAGCAATAAAATAGCAACCTTTTATAGTTTTCATTTCTCCTGCCATCGGTAGGCCTTTCAGGCATGTGTTTGTTTCTCCATGTGGCAGTTCATCATTAAAAGCCAGAAACCATGGACCCATCACAGGTTATGAAAAAGTGTGAGAAAATAGCTCTCCTTTAGAATCACAGATAGAAACTGTTGTGATGATGCTTTCCTGTGAGTGGTGCACGGACCACAACAGGAAGCGAAGGGCAGGAGTGCTGTGTCATCAAGCCTAATGCTTCATTTCTAATGACCTATCAATGCCAAGGTCACTCCACTGAGCAGCCTATCAGGGAAATCACCAATTCACTGTCACAAGCGCTATGAGATTTGGCTCTCACTGGCTTATACATAACAGCTAAGAGATTTTTGCTTTTGAGGTTTTGCTTTTGTTTTCTTATACTTTCCTCATGACAACAGCTAATTTATTTCAGATCAAGTATTTACACATCTTCCAGTGACCCAGGCTACCAAACAATGTGCTAAGTTTTGCAACGAACCCATGTGAAACTTTTCTTCTGCGGCTTTCGCACACTCAACCTTCACAGAATAGAAGAGTTTGGGCCTTGCCTTGGATCCAGCTTTAACTTAAGGGAATGTTGTGGCTGTTTTTTTTTTCTTTTCTTTTTAATCTACACCACTTAAACATTCTCCACATTAGCAATGAGGCTGTTTCACTTTACCATTTGTGGGTTCACTGGAGTGACATTTTTCACTTCCTTTAAGAACTTTTCCTTTGCGTTTACAATGTGGCTAACCATTTGGCATAAGCAGCCCAGCTTTCAGCCTATCTTGGCTTTCACCATGCCTTCCTCACTGAATGTGATTATTTCTTTCAACTTAAAGTAAGAGATGTGAAACTCTTCCTTTTTCTCAAACACTGGAGACTGTGGTGGGGCTATTCACTGGCCTAATTTTAATATTGTTGTGTCTCAGGAAATAGGGAAGCTGAGAAATGGAGACTAGAAAATAGTTGGGTGGTAGCGGTCAGAGCTACGTTTGACATCTTACATGTAAGTTTGACATCTCACATGGCGACTAAACAATTATAAGAGTAACATCAAAAATTACTGATTACCAATCACCCTAACAGACGTAATAATAATGATAATACAAGTTTGAAGTGTTACAAGAATTACCAAAACGTGACATACAGACAGGAAGTGAGCACATACTTTGGAAAATAATGGTCCCCTTAGACTTGCTCAATGCAAGATTGCCACAAACCTTCAATTTGTAAAAAAAAAAAAGGAATATCTGGGAAGTACAATAAAGCAAAGTGTGATGGTGGCTCACCCCTGTAATCTTTGGGAGTTTGGAAGGCCAAGGTGGGTGGATCACTTGAAGCCAGGAGTTCAAGACCAGCCTGGCCAACATGGTGAAACCTCATCTTTACTGAAAATACAAAAATTAGCTGGGAGTGATGGCACATGCCTGTAATCCCAGCCACTCGGGAAGCTGAGGCAGGAGAATCACTTGAACAAGGAGGCTGAAGTTGCAGTGAGCAGAGATCTGGCCATTGCACTGCAGCCTGGGCAACAGAGTGAGATTCTGTCTCAAAAAAAAAGAGGCTGGGCGCGGTGGCTCAAGCCTGTAATCCCAGCACTTTGGGAGGCCAAGGCAGGTGGATCACGAGGTCAAGAGATCAAGACCATCCTGGTCAACATGGTGAAACCCCGTCTCTACTAAAAATACAAAAAATCAGCTGGGCGTGGTGGCACGTGCCTGTAATCCCAGCTACTCGGGAGGCTGAAGCAGGAGAATGCCTGAACCCAGGAGGCGGAGGTTGTGGTGAGCCGAGATCGCCCCATTGCACTCCAGCCTGGGTAACAAGAGCGAAACTCCATCTTAAAAAAAAAAAAAAAAGAAAGAAAAGTGCAAAAAAGTGAGGTGTGCCTGCATTTATTGCATGCAGCACATCGTGGATACACTGTGCTGCTGGGGGTCTGGATTTTGCTGTCTTCCTGTTTAATATCAAATGTTGTTCTTGAACACAATTAACTTACTAGTGGAGAAGTTTTATCTTGTCAAAAATCTTCTCAGGCTTTGTTAGGGCTGGCCTACACTACCTCTTATTCTGGGGTGAGATTAGCCTTATTCCTAGTATGTGGCCTTTCTGAGACAGCAGCTGAATTCCCCTATTCTGGCTGGTTAGAACTCCAGCATTCCCAAGCAATGTGTGACTTCTGCTAGCATTCTGCACATGTTAAACTGTATTCAGCTGAAATTGCAAAGGAGCCCTATACAGATTTCTAGAGATCTTTCTTTGAACATCTCTCAAATCTCTAGTAGTTTGTCCTTTAATGCCCCAGTACTCATCTCAGTATTTTAAAATTTTTCTTTCTGCTTTCTCTACCTGCCAAGATCCCTGTGACTTACTTGGGCTATAGAGCACTCTCTGTCATGTGCAGAAAGTACCCCAAGCACATGTCTGTGGTGACTCTGGAGTTCACTTCATGCACTTCATGTTCCTGAAAGCAGTTCTTTATATGTATTAGTCCCATTTTATAGTTGGTTTGTAGTAGGAAGATAAACGTGTCACCTGTTACTCTGTGATGGTTCCATTAGATAATTTTTGTTTTTCCACTTCTCTGACCCAAAACATCCACCTTTCTATAATTTTCAATCCTTTCTGTAGGTGCTGCCTACTGGAGCTTCACAGCATGGTTCTTATTATACTACTTTGAACACACTCTGCATTGGTACAAAGAACGTTGCATTCACTAACTCAAGGACTTCGATCCTGTAATAACCTCCTCTTCGTGTTGCCAAATATTTTTTCCTCTCTACTGGCTCATTCTTATAAGCAGATAAGTGTGCTGTAAAGTATCCAGTCTAAAAACAATAGCTGCCCTTGCCCCATGTTCGTTTCCAACTTTGTCTATGATAGCACAATTCCTAAAAATATAAAAATAGTTGTGCTTTCTGAGTTCCTGCACATTCACCTTCTGTATTTTCTGAAGCTCATCTAATCAGGCCCTCGCTGCAATGACACCAGGTCATAAACAATATCCATCTTCCTAAACCAGCGACCGACCCTTGGTTTTCCTCTTTTTCTACTTTCAGCAGGATTCGATATTCTTTATCACCCCTCTTTCTCAATTTATTTCCAATTTTGCTTCTAGACTGCTACAGTCCACTGGGTTTTCTCCTCCTTTACATGCTGCTCCTTCTCCCTCTTTGTCTTGTCTGCTGATTCCTCCTTCTCTTATTCTGGTACCTTAAATGTTGGTGTGCCCTAGTGACTGCTGGGGCAGCCACTTCTCCCATGTCATTGACCACTGTTCCCCTTGTCAAAACTGTTCTTCTAATTTCTTCTCTGCTTCTGCTGGAGACACCTTCAGTCTCCTTGTTATTAGGCAAAGTATGATTCCGCTAAGGGTTCGTCTTTATCTCATTACAACATTCACTCCATAAGCATGTTTTACTTGTTTTACCTCCAAAATAGATTGTGAATTCCACTGCTTCTCATGACCTTAACATTACCACCTTCATCCAAGGCGTTTTTATTTTTCCTGAACTTCTGAAATAGCCTGTTAAGTACAGTACTCTTCTTACTTTCCAGCCCAGTCCATTCTTCAGACAGCTACTGGTGTTATAATAGAAAGATAAATCAGGCCATGGTGCTGCAGTGGTTAAAGTCACCAGTGCCAACTCTTTACATTTTGGAAAAAATAATCCATACTTCTAAAATGGTTGCATTTTCTAATTACTCAGGATTTCACAAATTATTGATCCCTGGGTTCCACCTCTAAAGATGGTTATTTAATTAGTAGGAAGTTCAGCCTGAACATCAGGACCTTTTTAGAGCTCCTTTTGCAATCTGAATGTATAACAAAGTTTGATAATTAATAACTAGTGGTTTTTTTGGGGGAGGAGGAAGAAAGAACAATTCCCCACAGAGCTGGAAGATGGATTTACCCCCCCAAAGATTATGATTTAATTGGTGTAGGTTGGGACCAAAAATGCACCTCAGTGTTTTCTTAAACCTCCCAGGAGATTCTACAGAAGCATCTGGATTGAGAACCTCAGTCCCACACTACTTTGTCCCTGCCTGTTCCTCCAATCACACTGACCTGTTTGTGAAGCACATTTTCTTCCTCTAGGCTGCAATGTCTCACTGGTGACTTAATATTAATTTCACCAAAGCTTAATTAACATATTTGAAGAACAATCACATGGAGACGTTAATCATATGATCAGCTACGTTATTCCACATAGCTAGGCTCAGTTTCAGCTCATCTGACCTTTGCATTGGTTAAAAACTTGTGGTTGCCTTTTCTGCAAGGGCAAGTGGTACAAAAAGCATCCCGGAACATTTTTATCTGACATTTCAGATTCCTGACCTGGATCCTTCAGAGCAGATTACATAGAAAGCAGGCTGATGTACTACTTTGCCCTTCACAACCACGGTAAGAATCAACTCTGTTTATAAGAAAATGCTTGGGAAACAGATACTAGGTTGCCCCCTTTTTAAATTTATCTGTCAACATTTGGGAAATAAATCAAGTATCCCAATTCTTCCACTCTAAAGTGCAAGGCAGAAATGAGAAAAAATCTCATGAGTATGTTTAGTTTGTGTCTAACTGAATATATATTTTCCAAATTATTTACCTGGGGATTTTTTCTTTCAGAAATACAAAGTTAGTTTTCTCCTATGACTTCTAAGTCTGTGTCACTTCCTTTCACTGGCAAGTAGATTAAAAAAATGCATTTCTTCCCAGTCAGAAAGGAAGAAGAGGTATCAAGGAGACAAGGATTAAGGACTGAAGAAGGACATGAGAATCTCCTGCTCAAGAAAGAGCCATCTCCACTACCTGAAAAATTATAGAAACCTTCCCCTCCTAAAAACTTCTCTGAGACCACAATTTGGGGAGTCTTAAAATGCAAATAATCACATTAATATAAATCTTTAACTTCATACAGTTACTTTTGCAATGTCGATGGATATTGTAATGGTAGATTAACACACACTACTCTTGGAGAATCACAAAAATCACAGAAGGTCTGTGTCTGACAGACATCAGAGAACAGTAGCAACTTATTTCATAGATGAAGAGTGTGAGCCTTAATGGAAATTTGGTGACTGGAATAGAAGTTCAAAATGAGACTGATGCTTACATTTTAGATGCAATGAGATTACTGCCAATGTTTTCTGCAAGTTAGCCCACCCTATTTTAATGTTTTTGAATAAATACTCTGCTTAATTTAAAAATGTTGCTATGGCTTTCCAAAATAATGATAGATTTAATGCTAAATAGAATAGATGGGCAAAGAAAACCACATTTCTAAAACTAAAACAAACATTATGAAAAGAGATTTTATGGCTCTTTAGAAAAACTTTGATATACAACTTTGACACATTTTTTAAAAAGCCATTTATTGAAATGATAAGTGATATTATAAAAAGTATTATATGAATTCAATAAAGCAAAAGCTCCTGGACTTTAGTCCTCAAAACTCATTGGGTTAGCATACAGAAGCCTCATTTCATAAATTAAACCTTACGGCTCCCACCCTCTTAGCTGTTAATTATTTAAAACATATTTTAGGTAAATAAAACCTTATCTTGGAGTTTACAGGAATTCATGGTTAGGTTCTAGAGTTGTTCTTTTTTAGTGGGATAAGACTGAATTTCTAAGTTCTAGTTATTTTCACAATAGTTCAAGCCCCATCATCTTAAAACATTGTTAAATTAACTCTATAGCTGCCACGTGGCTCATGTTCCTCTGCTCACCTCTCACAATCAACTGGCTTTGGTGCTCCACAGCTGCAGCCTCATTTCGGGCTATGCAGGTGTAATTCCCATTGTGCATCAGGGAGAGATTGGAAATCCTCAAGGAGCTTGTGAAGTCAATGTTGTCAATGGTCACCCCAAGGCTCCCAGGGATTGGCCGGCCGTCCTTCTGCCAGGTGATCGTGATGGGTAAGTCCCCTGAGACCACAACACAAGGGATGAAGACCCGCTGCCCAATGGAGAATCTTGGGAACTCAAAGGGTTGTATGAAAGGTGGAACTGAAAGAAAAGAGAAAGGAACAGAGGAAAGATAATCACAAACCGTGCTTATTTGACATTTGCTTTTCCTTTAACCCTGAACATGACACTGAAAGAGCAGTAGAGGCTGGGTGCGGTGGCTCGAGCCTGTAATCCCAGCACTTTGGGAGGCCGCGGCAGGTGCATCATGAGGTCAAGAGATGGAGACCACCCTGGTCAACATGGTGAAACTCCGTCACTACTAAAATAAGAAAAATTAGCTGGGCATGGTGGCGCATGCCTGTAATCCCAGCTACTCAGGAGGCTGAGGCAGGAGAATTGCCTGAACCCGGGAAGCGGAGGTTGCAGTGAGCCAAGATCACGCCATTGCACTCCAGCCTGGGTAACAAGAGAGAAACTCCGTCTCAGGAAAAAAAAAAGAGAGAGAGAGAAAGAAAGAGTAGTAGAGACGATCATAGGAGCATAGAAATACAGGAGTGGTAGAAAAATTTGAAATTACACTTCTATTATTTGAATTTTCTCATCATTTAAAGTAAAAAGCATGGTTCAATTTGTACTTCAGCAAATTAGTTACTAAACCTAATTTTGTTCAACAAACTTATTAAATTTAATAACTATTTTTGAATGAAAACATTTCAGACTGTATCCCATAGTGTAAACAGTGTGAAAGAGGGATTTAGGCTTGGTTTTCCTTCAAAGCTTTTTAAATTGATATATACAAGAGGAGGTTTCTTTCCTTCTTTGCTACTGTGGCACTGCAGTTACTGTGGCTCTTCTGATTGTTTCATGCCTTGTAAATAGGCATATTCTAAATCCACTGAAGCATCAGAGACTCCAATTTGGGCTGGATGTAGTGGCTCACACCTGTAATCCCAGTGATTTGGGAGGCCGAGGTGGGAGGATCACTTGAGACCAGGAGTTTAAGACCTTCGTAAGCATAAGCAAAATAATGAGACCCCCACCTCTACAAAATTTTTTTTAAGTTACCCAGGTATGGTGGTGTGCACCTCTGGTCCCTGCTACTGAGGAGGTCAAGGTGTGAAGATCCCTGCTACTGAGGAGATCAAGGTGGGAAGATCCCTGCTACTGAGGAGGTCAAGGTGGGAAGTTCCCTGTTACTGAGGAGGTCAATGTGGGAAGATCCCTGCTACCAAGGAGGTCAAGGTGTGAAGAGCCCAGGAGTTCAAGGCTGAAGTGTGTTATGATGGCACCACTGTACTCCAACCTGGGTGACAGAGTAAGACCCTGTTTCTGACAAAATAAAACGAAATAAAAGTAAAATAAATATTCCAATTTTATTGAAGTTTTTTTTACGTCCAACTAATAACCATTAACTATAAATATTTACTTCATATTAGAATAACTACATCTTTCCTTTGCCTCTCTTAGTTTTGCACATTTTATGTGTGTAACTTTTAATAATGAACTGGTCCCTGGCAAGTTATTGGAGTTGTTGATGGGTTGCTAAGGAGGTCCGGTTACAGTCTTCAGCCTGGCCCACCATGACATTGCAAGCAAACTCAGCCTGGAAAGCTCTTTCCTGACTCAGTTTCTCTAAGTGATGCCTATTTGTACATCTTGCCTCAGAAGCACTCTTCCTCAGTATCCTCCTAGATAATGTCACAGGGCATTAGCATCCTGAAATAGTAAAAATGGAGTCAGAGGAACCACGTTTGAATCCTACCTGGTTACTTGTTAGTTACAGATCATGAGCAAGGTATAATATGCTCTTTCATCAGCCTGATGGATTAGTTATTTATTGCCTTACTTTGCATCTGGGAAAAGTGATACTCAAAGATGTTACCTTGCCCTTTTGGTCTTAGCTGTTCTAGGAGGCCTTAACGCCTGTCAGTATGGCTGATATCAGAGCCTACGACGTAAGCATTTTTGTGTGTTTTGCATACATTCTTTTAAAGAAAAAATGTTTACTTTTACGCAGGAGCTTGGAAATGACTAAGAGTACAAACTAAGATGAGTAATCATTTGATCATCTAATATAAACCAATTGTTATATTAGGAGTTTTTCCTAATGAAGTTATTAAACACGTCTGTGGTTTATTCATCAATTGTAAGTCCACTTCAACTATCAGCTTCAGGGAAAGTTAAGGGATCCGGCTGAGAAATGTTAATAGAAAACCATTCATTTATTTATTTGTTCATTCAATCAAGTCATGTTTATTGAGCATGTGGGATGTGCGTGGCGGCACTGAATGTGCTGGACACACAGCAATAAGGATAACCCATCAGCCTCTGCCAGCACAGCTTTCACGCATAGGCAGCAGACAGCAAGGAAGTACAGCCACGGTGCTTCTCTCATCTCACATGATCAGTATGACTGTTGTGTGCTTCAAAAGCAGTTGAGAGTTAGAACTCAGAACTGCAAATAGAGCCAGGGTTAGAAGAACTAGGTAGCTCAAGTTAGCTCTTACCAGGGCAGTTCATTTTTTAAAATGGCCAAAGGTACCGACAAGCACACTCAATGTCAAAACTGCCGTGGATTCTCTATGTAAAGTTAGAGCTTTGGGATTGAAATGAGCTGATCGGATGCTAACAGAAAAAGGTCTCAGGATGAGGTTCTACCTGGTGCTGGCTGAGAGAATAGGTTCACATTAAGGTGTGAATGTTCTCAGCTGGAATGTGCTGGAGAAAATATCCGTTGTACCAAAGGTGCTTGTATTTCTTTAGATCTTGCCCCCAAGTGGCATAAGTGTTCACTATATATATATGTAAATATTATTAATACTAAATTGCCATGTTTCATTAAAGAAAATAATTACGTTTCCTCCCCTTTGATTTCTTGGACACAAAATCCTGGTTGTCAGCATACTCAGACAAAGCCTGGCCTGGTGCTTTGCCATCTGAATTACAGACAATTTTTCTAAGTTAAGAACTCTGGGCCAGGCGCAGTGGCCCAAGCCTGTAATCCCAGCACTTTGGGAGGCCGAGGCAGGTGGATCACGATGTCAAAAGATCGAGACCATCCAGGTCAACATGGTGAAACCCCGTCTCTACTAAAGATACAAAAAATTAGCTGGGCACGGTGGCGCGTGCCTGTAATCCCAGCTACTCAGGAGGCTGAGGCAGGAGAATTGCCTGAACCCAGGAGGTGGAGGTTGCGGTGAGCCGAGATCGTGCCCTTACACTCCAGCCTGGGAAACGAGCAAAACTCTGTCTCAAAAAAAAAAAAAAGGAACTTCGGAGCCAGACTACTTTGGTTTAAGTTCAGCTATGCTACTTACTAGAGTTTCTCAACTGCACTCAGGGTCTCAGTTTCCTTATCTCTAAAGTACAGTGCTGCCTTGAGTTCTGAGTAAGTTAACACAGCAATTAACTAACTTAGTCATGCATCTGAATCAGCTTCTTAGCATTTGTTCTATTTCACAAGCCTTTAAGATGAGGAAAAACAAGTAAGTTTAAAGATTACTAAGCTAATTATCTCTATCAGTTACAACAGGGAGAAGGAATACATAAGGCCTTACTTTCCATTCTCCAAGTCATCAAGAAAGAAAGGTAAAACATAGCATATTTTTTAACCTAGCTATTTAATAATAAGACTGGGCATGGTGGCTCACACCTGTAATCCCAGCACTTTGGGAGGCCAAGGCAGATGGATCACCTGAGGTCAGGAGTTCGTGAGCGGCCTAGCCGAAATGGCAAAACCACATCTCTACTAAAAATACAAAAAAATTAGCCAGGCTTGGTGGCAGGCACCTGTAGTCCCAGCTGAAGGAGGCTGCAGCAGGAGAATTGCTTGAACCCAGGAGGCAGAGCTTGCAGTGACCTGAAGTCATGCCACTGCACTCCAGCATGGCTGACACAGCAAGATTCTGTCTCAAAAAAAGAAAGAAAAGAATACAATATACAGTGTAGGTTGTAAATAATTGTGAAGTATTAGAATGTCCCTTTAGAGTGTAAGAGAGTTATAGGACACAGGAAATGCATGCCCATACAATTTTTTAAGAACAGAGGTAGCAAGTACCTACAGAAGAATCAGCATTAAAACCAAAACCAAAACCCTATGTTTTCCATAATTCCAAAATATTTGCAATTCATCTATTTATAGTATTTAAAGAATATTTTTATTGTTACTTTAGTGCAAAGCCACAGGGCTGAAAATCAGGAGGTACACTTCCAAAGCACTGAAAAACTAGTGTCAGTAAGCTAATGCAGTAAATCTCACACACATCACTCCGAGGATAATCCTTTGCTTTGAACATCTTATTTTAAAGCATTACAATACTCCCAGTTATCTCATTTCTTGGCCTAAATCAGATTCTGGGAGTTCAGGCACATTGAAGAGGGCTTAGTAAGAAACCACAGTTGGCAAGCTAAAGAAGAAGGATGAGAAACTAAAAGTCAACTATAAAGAACAGACCCAAAAACGCAACACACACAGTAGCTGGATGACATCTTGTTTGGAAGCACATTGGCCTTAGTAGTCAGCTTTTTTTGTAATTTAATACAAAATCATAATACCTAATTAGAATTCTGAATTATAAGTCATGGCCAATATATGACATAAAAAAGATAACTTTAAAATATTGTAAAACATATCTACAAAAGCAAAAGCCTTTTCGAAATGGTTAAAATAAAAATCAAAGAAAAGTTTAGTTAGAGGGAATAGCCCTTTACCTAGAAGAATGTCAAAATTAAGTTTGCTATGTGTTTTTTTGCTTGCCACATTTTGTAAGGACACAGTACGTCAGTAGGCGCATTACATCATTGTTAATGTAAATTAAATCACAGGACCTATTTGTCAACCACGTCAGTTCTTTCCTCCCTGCTTAAGTTGTCTTGCTTGCATCAGCTATGAATTGCAAGTCTGCTGCATACAAATGTTTACAATTTTTTAAGGTGTCTGAAGTCTTACATTTTACATTCCTAAGACATAAAATCGATGGCACAAAGTAACCCCAGTGATTAGAAAACTCTTCTCATGATTTTGGAAAAGCTGAGCCTTCTGTTTGAGACACACTAATCACTTTACTTGATTCATGCTATCGCCTAAATAAGGTAAATTCTCTGAATCTTGTTGACAGTAAAGGCTTGTTTAACAAGGAGCAGAAATCCTGAATAAGACATGCCCCATTTTTGACATACCCTTTCTATAAGAATTATGTAAATATCTGATAAAGGTCATTTATTACCAGGTTTGTGTATTTCACTCTATTTAATGGCAGGGTGCTTTGTTTAGGCAGCTCAGAGCCATTGAATACTGCCAAATGTCAATTTTGACTCCTATTTTCTCTAAACCCTTAACAAGAATATTAGATCAGACTAATATATTTCTGTGCCTTGTCTCTTAAAAATTAATTGTATATTCTTCTTCATGGGGGAAATATTTTTATTTCTCCTAGAGAAGAGGAGTATACTATGTTGATAAAATCATGGGTGGGGTGCTCATCAATTTGGGTGATTAGCATTATCTTGATCCAGTATCTTTAACTCTGTGATTCTATCTCTTTATGTGTAACCAAGTGATAATGAAACACAGTTCATTATCAGCTTGCATTGAAATGGACAGAAAGTAGCTCTTCCATACAGCTGAAGGGCTATTTACTGTCCATTTCAGTGTAAGCTATGACTCCAAAATGATGAGGCTGTGAGTCTGGGGGATTTTCTAGTTCAGGGTTTGCCTTCGTGATGTCCTCACCCATGAGACTGGTTCTCTGGGCAATTCGGTTACTTTACAACATCGTTCCGCTTTCCTAAATTTTAGATTATTTACCCAGCCTTGTAGGTCTCCACAATGTACATACAACACAAGTAAATAGTTCCTCTACTCTTGTTGTTCAAAACTATTATATGGAATTTATCACATTTATGACTCGAGTATAGTGATTTATGGACACGTCCATTTTCTTAATTAGAGTGATCCAGGAGGGCAGGAGCTGTATCAAGTTTATCTTTTTTATTTCTCACATGCCTTGTTTTTTTATTATTATTATTTTTCCAGAAAAAGTTTTTGCTCTCATTGCCCAGGCTGGAATACAGTGGCGTGATCTCATCTCACTGCAAACTCCACCTCCCGGGTTCAAGCAATTCACCTGCCTCAGCCTTCCAAGTAGCTGGGATTACAGGTGTAATCCCATGCCCAACTAACTTTTCTTGTATTTTTAGTGGAGATGAGGGTTTCACTATGTTGGCCAAACTGGTCTTGAAGTCCTGACCTCAGGTGATTCACCTACCTGGGTCTCCCAAAATGCTGGGATTACAGGCATGAGCCACCATGCCCGGCCACCTTGTTCATTTTGATTGAATAATGGTTTTCAGAATAAAACAACTTTCAGAGGTGATAATGAACATGTTTACACTCAACTTCAGACAATCCTGAACTTATTAAGAATGACTTAGAAAAGAGGATCAGGCAGACACTTACAGGACTTAATAATGACCACATGCGAGGGACAAGAGCGAATCTCCTCTTCATAGTTTTATTAGCCAAGGGGCTCAGGATTTCTCACTACCATGCCAACTTTCCCCTCTGCTGGGAGGGTCAGTTGGGGACCTTGAGTCAGCATCTGGCCTTGCTTATTCAGATATGACCCTCTTGTCAACTCTGAGTTGCTATGTGAGTTTTTCTCTCTGAGATCAGTGACTTCCAACAAGCAGCAGCCAGAGCTGCTCCTAGCTCACCGTGACTTAGGCTGTGCCGGTCCTGGAACCTGTACCTGCTCTAGGAGGAAGATGAGGCCAAGATGCAGAGACATATGATGAGGGAGTAATAAGAATATTGCTGGAGCTGGTGGGTGCTAAAAGAAACCAGAGGCTGCACAGGTCACATCAACTTAGATTCCATTAGTTTTCCTTCTTAGTCTCTCACTCCGAGCTCCCCGTGGGGTTCAGTATGAACTGATATTAACTGACATTGACCTAGCGGGTAAAGGCAAGAGTGAGCCAGCAGGGAATTCTTTGGCTCTGCCTTCTGGCTGAGAAGGACAGGGAAGGACAAGGCATTGTCCTTGCAGCGTGGTGGAGATGACTTTTAGGATGTATCTTTAAGGTTTCCTTAAAGAGCTGTGTCTTGGGCATATTTGTAACAGCCCAAATCATACGAAACTGAAAAATGTTTCAAGTATCTATTTTTCTCTAGACATAGATTTGAAATGTCACAGTGAACATGGAAGTGTAGAAATCTCTTCAACGTACTGATTTTATGTTCTTTCCATATGTACCCAGTAATGGGACTGCTACATAATATGGTGGCTCTATTTTTAACATTTTGAGGAACCGCCATACTGTTTTCCATAGTGAGTATAACAACTTGCATTCCCACCAATACAGTACAAAGCTTCTCTTTTTCCCACACGTTCACTGTGGCATTGTTTACAACAGCCAAGATACGGAACCAAGTGCCTAAGTGGTCACCAGCAGATGAATGGATTAAAAAATAGGTGGTATACATACACGATGATTACCAAAAAAAGAGACAAGGTAAAATAAGACAAAATAAAGACCTGCAGCCTTAAGGCTATTCAGCCTTAAGAAAGAGTGAACTGCAATCATTCATGACAATATGAATGAACCTGGAGGACATTATTTAAGTGACCTAAGTCAAGCACATAAAGGCAAATACCACATCATCTCCCTCATATGTGCAATCTAAAAAGGCTGATCTTACAGAAGCAGAAAGGAGAATGGTGGTTCCCAAGGGCTGGTGGTTCCCAAGGGCTGGAGTCACTGAGGAGATGTGTCAAAGGACACAACGTTTCAGGAGGAAAATGTCCAAGAGATCTATTGTACAACATGGTGACTATAGTCAATAATTCATTGTATGCTTGAAAATGCTGACAGTGAATGTCAAGTGTTCTCACCACAAACATGATAACTGTGAGACCACGTATATGTCAATCAGGTTTAGTCGTTCCACAATGGATATATATTTCAAAACATTATACTGTATATAGTAAACACATATCATTTTATTTAAAATGTAAAAAATCATATATATTTAAAATCAATATATAATATATGCAATATATGAAATATGTTCACTGTATGCATATATTTATGTATAATAAATATGTATTGTACCTATAAAGGTAGATAGCATTCTTTGCTATTGAAACCAACCTTACATATATTCTTTTTTTCTCTTTAATTAAAGTAATTTGAGATATTGCTTATAAAACACTTGATAAAATGCTATATATTTTGAAGAAAGGTACCTGCTTCCACTTCTAGAATAGAGGAATTTTAAGTCATTCTATCTCCAGAACAAACCTGTATAAAGGAAAGTATAAAGGCCGAGTTCTGCGCTCAATTTTCTTATCCTACCTCTCTTCTACAGACACTTGAGAGCAAAAATCCCCAGGTTACCTGAATAAATGCATCCATTTAAGTACTTTTCAGCATGAGTGCTTTCTTGCATCATTTAAAAAGGGAGGACGGTGAAAGTTCCCACTTCAAAATGATAAATTAACATAAAAGATTTATACATTGAATACATCACCTTTCTATTTTCCCCAGGTCTATATTTCTTCTGCATTATTCATAATAGAAGTGCTGCAATTCTCAACTAGTTGTTGAAAAATAAATACGAAAAACTTGCGGGTGACTGCAACATATGGCCACACACAAAAGACCCCAGCAAAGCGGACCCTAAGTTAACCACTGCTCAATTTTAATGAGGAACTAACAGAAAAGTAACCTTTATGTCATTTCCATAAACAACACTGTAAATAACTCCAGTATCTAGAGCGATAGCAGGAGAAAGTGGAAGAAGGTGACAGATAAAGAATGAAAGATGCTTCCTTGCTGAGTCGGGTATGGAATTCGGTGGAAGTTGACAGTGCCCTGGTTGGAACAGCAAATGAGCAAATGTCTGAAAGTGGGCGTGGGGACACTGCCAAGGGTGCTTCTGTGCACAAAGCTGTCCCTCCACCCAGGCCAGATGACATTTGCTGTCAGCCCTTGAAGAATGATGTCATTAGAAGCCGGCCTCCCCAGCCGCTCGCTCTCCTCGCGTAGAAGGCGAGCAGACAAACTCACAGCACTATTTTTAACTCAGCGTTCATTTCCCCACTTGCACCAACAGCAATACAGCCAGACGTTAAGGTGACAGATGAGACATAGCATAGGACAAAAAGCTGCAGTGGAAGCAGGATTTTAACGTCAAAATGCACAGAATTGTGTCCCTGTTGGTCTACAGTATGCAAAGAGCCACCAACACAGGAGCTGGAAACCCTGGCAGTGACATCTCATTCTCCCTTCAATCTGAAGGAGGACGTGGTAAAAAAAAAAGTGGTAAATTAAAATGGGAAATTGTCACAAATACAGAAAAGGAATGAAACATATAAAAGCGAATGTTTCTGGTTGTTCTCTGCATTCCTAGCATGGCCATTTCATCTCATTACTGGCAAACATTAACTTCTAAAAATCCTCATCAAATATAACTCAGAGCTTGGTGATTCTTAAACATTCATTTACCCATAATTTTAACTATCTTTCTCTACAAATTTTAGTCTGTTATTTTTTTTAAAATCTACATGGTCTGAAGGCAGAATGATGACCCACAGGCACTTTAGACCAAGCTTGCCATCCTAAGGTTTTCGCCAAGCCACTGAGGTGCCACGTCATTCATGTCAGCCTCTCCATCACCCAAGCAAGACCTTCTGGAGTCATCGCTCATTCTGACCTGCCCTCTGTCACCAAACCCTTTCTCTCCTTTTTCTCTCTCCAATTTAACAAATTCTATCTCTCTTAAATTAGTCCCTCTATATCTTTTTCCCTATATTTTAACACGTTGTCTTTCTTGACTTTTTAAATAGCTTTATTCCTGGGTTCTTTGTAGTCATTTCTCCCTACTCCGACCCTGGCTTTCCACTGCAATACAAATTATTCTTCCAAGAGTCACCATGGGGTTGTGTTGGAATCAAAGCATCTGAGCCTGAGTCTTGAATGCATTACTGGACGACTGTACGCAGTCTCATCTCTCTTCTGTGATCTCCCTGATTACACTTTGTCTGCATTACAGATTCGCTGTGAGTTTTAAGGTGACACAGATGAAAGTGTTCTGTAAACTATAAAGTTGTATATAAATATAAATAGAAGGTGACATTTTTATCCAGCAGCCAATTAACTTTCCTGGCAGTGTTGATCCCCAGCAATTAGAACACTCAATGAGGCACTGTTTAAGTTCAGTGTGGCACCTAAAATGGGAAAGACAAAGCTTGAAAATGTGTTAAATATAAAACTGCTTGTTAAATTGAAACGAAATGAAAGAAGGGACTCTGACTTTTACTTCTGCCTATATGTTTGAAGGCAGCAAACCCGCACTTCTGGATAGTTACATGCATTTCAGAACTGCTTAAGCCTCAACCACCATCAAAAATAAGCATATTATTTATATCAATCTTTGAAATTAAAAAACAATTATTCCAGGCATATGCCGAAAACAAGCAGAAGGGTTCTGACTATTACCAAAAATATACAGGACGAAGAAATAGCTCTGTTTCCAAATATCATCTAAACCTATGTGCACACACTTTCTGCTATACCCAGTATTTTTTTTTTAAAAAAAACCAAACCTCCTGGAGATAAGATAACAATAATTCGGTTTTACTATTGGCAGTGTTATTGCTGGGATCAAGTGGGCCACTTTCACTTCCCAAGGAAGCCAATTTCTGAGGCTTCAGGTTTGTTCTTCCAAAATTAGCTGGGTGAAATATTCACTGTGTGATCTCCAAGGAAAGGTAGTAGAGCTGCATTTATATGAACAAAATAAGAAAGTATCTTTCAATTCTAATCCAGAGGAAAAGCCAAAATTCTAAGCCTTTTCCTAAAATTTGCTGATTTATTATCTTCCACCCCTAATATCCCATAATTGAAAGTAGTAAAGGTTGTTAATTTTTAAAAAGCCTTGATGAACCACAATCCTGACCATTGGAGTATAATTTAATTAATATATTAATATTTCATGTAAAAACATTTTATTGATTGAGACAGAGTCTTGCCTTGTCACCCAGGCTGGAGTGTAGTGGTGCTATATTGGCTCACTGCCACCTCTGCCTCCTGGGTTCAAGCTATCATCCCTCCATGGCCAGTCGAGTATCTAGGATTACAGATGTCTGCCACCATGCTTGGCTAATTTTTGTATTTTTAGTAGAGACCGGGTTTTGCCATGTTGGCCAGGTTGATCTCAAACTCCTGGCCTCAAGTGATCCTCCTGCCTCAGTTTACCAAAGTGTTGGATTAAAAAATTTTAAAATGTAAATTTAAATGTTCAGAAGTCAATTAGTTTAAGATCTTCTAAGATCTGAGTAAAGGCTAAAACTGTGAATGCTGTATAATTACTGCTGTGTATTAGAAATAGTTCACTGCAGCCTCGTACTCCTGGCCTCAAGCCATCCTCTTGTCTCAGTCTCCGGAGTAGCTGGAACTACAGTTGTGTACCACATCACACCTAGGCCTCCCAATAACTGGGATTACAGTTGTGCGCCTCCACGCTTGGCTGTTTAAGCAGGGGTAATTTGGGTTCTTACACCTTGCAACCAATAGAGTCATAGTCAGCACATGGATCTGTGCCAATCTGGGAAATCTAAAAAGGGGAAAAACTTACATTTCACACAGTCCTTGTTTGAATTTTGTCAGACTTGATCTTCAGATATTTGGTGAAAGGTTCTCATGTGAGCCTGACTGAGGGCTGGAGAAGCCTGTCCACACGAAGTTAAAATCTGCAGTGTGGCACACAGAGTCCCTGAGGGTCTCATCCAGGCCGTGGTGTTGAGCATCATCTATTCACCGATGTCACCAGATCTGCAGCCCAGATTCCTGAACTCTACTCTCTCATATCTAATTTCCTCCCAAGAGCATCCACTTGTTTGTTTAGTGTGTATTTCAACCTAAACACATCGATAACTAGACTCTTAATTGCCTTCCTCAGACCTCTCCACTGCATCTTCTGCTGACTCAGGAGAAAGCAATGCCATTCTTCCTGCTACTCAGGCCAGAAGCCTGACCTGGTCCTTGATGTCTTCATTTTTCTCACACTTGTATCCAACCACTAGGTAGACCAATTGAATAGACCTTCAAAATAGATCTAGAATCTGTCTTCTACCCACCAATCCTCTGCTCTCCCCCTGGTCCAAGCTGCCATCATCTCTCACCTGGATTCACTTTCTATCAGGTCATTCTACTTGCCCCCTTTCCCCACATAGACCATTCTTAGCACAGGAATCAGATGCATCCTTATTCTTCTTTTTTAGAGATGGGGTCTCATTATGTTGCCCAGGCTGGACTGCAGTGGCTATTCACAGGTGGAAATATAGTACACTACAATCTCAAATTACTGGACTCAAAGTATTCTCCTATCTCAGCCTCTGGAGTAGCTGAACCACAGGCTTGTCCCACCATGCCTAGCTAAAACCTTTTAAAACCTCAGTCTGGCCATGTAACTTTTCTATTTAAAGTCATCCAATAAAGCCCCCATCTCAGAAAACCCCATGTCCTGAAAACCCAAGTCCTGATCTAGTAACTCCCTCATGAAAAGGCTTTGCTTCTTTTGACCCGGGGCCTCTTAGTTTTTTCTCGTTCACTTGCCCCCCGCCACACCAGCCTCTCTATTATTCTCGAACTTGCCGGGCATACTGTAGATACTGTGGCTCTATCTTTTCCCTTTGCTTAGAAGTTCCTCCCCCAGATAGCCATGAGCTGTCTTGAACCCCTCCACCTCTTTGCTTAGAATCTCACGTTTCCAAGGCAGCCTTTCCTGACCACTCTGATAAATTGTGCAAGCTCCGAATCCCAACGACTGCTATTTCTCTCTAGACAACTACGATAAAATACCACATAGAATAATATTTTCCTTTTGTTTGTGAGTACTTACAAAAGAGATGACAAGTTTTATACTGTATGATAGGTGTTTAGAAGAAAAGAAGCTCTTGCAGACAAAATTATTTGATTGAATTATTTTCTAAAATCATAGAGATATCATTTACAAGAGACAATAAATTATTCTTTTGGGCATAAGCTAGTTTGAGTTGGTTTCTGTCACTTCAAAAGGATTAAGATGAATACATTGATTTATACTGGTCTGGCAAATTTAAAGAATAAAGTCAATGATTCAAATGGCCTTTGTTTAAATTAATGTCTCCTAAAAATTACATTAAAATATTGTACCTATTTATCCAATGGTCATACTTTTGGAAATTTTTATTGAAAAAAAATAATCCTAAAATTAGACAAAGACCACTGCATAAAGCAGCTCATTTGATGCATCATTTGTAATGGTGAAACGTTAGAAATAAACTACATTTTAAGCACTGTATTAGATATTTTCAAAATGTAGCTCACAGATCTCTAGGGATCCCTGAGACCATTTTAGGTGATTTGTAAGAAGAAAATAATTTTCCTGACAATGCTAAGATGCTGCTTGCCTTTCTCATGGTGTTGATATGTGCACTGTCAGAGCAAAAGCAATGGTGAGCATTTGGGTTGATTCCAGGTCTTTGCTATTGTAAACTGTGCTGCAATGAACATTCGTGTGCATGTGTCCTTATAGTAGAACGATTTATAGTCCTTTGGATATATACCCAGTAATGGGATTGCTGGGTCAAATGGAATTTCTATTTCTAGGTCCTTGAGGAATCGCCACACTGTCTTCCACAATGGTTGAACTAATTTACACTCCCACCAGCAGTGTAAAATTGTTCCTATTTCTCCGCATCCTCTCCAGCATCTGTTGACTCCAGATTTTTTAATGAACGCCATTCTAACTGGCGTGAGATGGTATCTCAATGTGGTTTTGATTTGCATCTCTCTAATGACCAGTGATGATGAGCATTTTTTCATATGTTTGTTGGCCTCTTGTATGTCTTCTTTTGTAAAGTGTCTGTTGACACAAGAACAGAAAATGAAACACCATATATACTCACTCATAGGCGGGTGATGAACAGTGAGAACACATGGACAGAGGGAAGGGAGTACCACACACTGAGGTCTACTGGGGGAAATAGGGGAGGGACAGCAAGGGGGGGAGTGGGGGAAGGATGGCATGGGGAGAAATGCCAAATATGGGTGAAGGGGCAGAAGGCAGCAAAACACACTGCCACGTGTGTATCTATGCAACTATCTTGCATGTTCTGCACATGTACCCCAAAACCTAAAACGCAATAAAATTAAAAAAAATAAAAAGCAATGGTGAGTGAGACTGCTGGGCCTTAGCACGAATCCCAACAGTAACAGTAACATGACGGGTGCACATTGTACTGTTTACCAGTGAATACTCTTCGTTCTTAAAAATGCCAGATTCATTTGCACACACCTGATGAAGCAACAAAAATAACAGTTTTATTACATCTTTGCCCCGAAGCTCGTGTTATTTTAAATGTTCTGTGTCCTGTGTACTAAAATGGGAAGAAGGCAGAGTGTTTCCTCTGCCTCCTGAGCAGCACAGCTATCTTCAAACAGAGGATGCCTATGCTTGCTTGAGTTGCAAGTTCAGCCAGCTGCTTTTTTTTTTTTCCATAAAATTCCATTTCTTTCTTCAAAGAATGGCTACCTAAAAAAATGATGGTTATGCAGCCTTTTCTAGTTGTCAGACAATTTCTTAGAGAGAAAGGAGCCTATCACTCCTATGATTACAACTGATGGTATTTATTATAAATAATAAAATTCATGGTGGCTCACGCCTGTAATCCCAGTACTTTGGGAGGCCGAGGTGGGTGGATCACAAGGTCAAGAGATCAAGACCATCCTGGTCAACATGGTGAAACCCCATCTCTACTAAAAATACAAAATTCAGCTGGGCATGGTGGCGTGTGCCTGTAATCCCAGCTACAGGCGGAGGTTGCAGTGAGCTGAGATCGCGCCATTGCACTACAGCCTGGGTAACAAGAGCGAAACTCCATCTCAAAAATAAAATAAAATAAAATAAAATAAAACAAAACAAAATAAAATAAAATAAAATAAAATAAAATAAATAATAAAATTCAAAGTTTCAAGAAAAAATGGAATTTTAGAAAACTTGCATCCATCACCATGAACTTGACAGTTTACCAATACGTGAAGACTTTCTGAAGAGATCATGGTAATGTTAGCAGTTTTGATATTTTGATATTATGTAATGAATTGTGTCAGCATTTAGAAGATCTGCATGACACAGTGAACCAATCATTTCCAAACGATCAACTTTTTATGTTACAAAATTGTGTGTGGGCAAAATATTCCTTCCAAAGGTAACATAGACCAATGAATTTTAAGATGGCAGAGTACAGAAAATGTATTGATATGTCATCTGACTATTGGAATGAACCATTAAGATACTGTCGGCTGGGCATGGTGGCTCATGCCTGTAATCCCAGCATTTTGGGAGGTCGAGGTGGGCTGATCACGAGGTCAGGAGATCAAGACCATCCTGGCTAACATGGTGAAACCCCAACTCTATTAAAAATACAAAAAATTAGCCAGGTGTGGTGGTGCGTGCCTATAATCCCAGCTACTCAGGAGGCTGAGGCATGAGAATTGCCTGGACCCAGAAGGTGGTGGTTGCGGTGAGCCAAGATCACACCACTGCACTCCAGCCTGGGTGACAGAACAAGACTCGATCTCAAAAAAAAAAGAAAAAAAAAAGATACTGCCATGTTTTAATTATCTGCATGGTACGGAGTACCATCAGGTGTTTTCTGGCTTATTCACTTGTTTTATTTATTGTCTGTCTCTCCTGACTGAGAAGAGAGTCAATGAGGGGAAGGACTTTGCAGGACTTTCTCATTATTGTATTTCTCGGTGCCTAGAGCTGTGCCTGGCATGAAGCAGACATTTTGTAAATGAGGATTAAAGAAATAAACACAATCACAAAATGAACCTTATGCAGCTATCACCAGCCTGATTTACCAAGAATGTCTACTGAAATGAGGAAATGCTCAAGATACATAGTTACTAAAAATGGATTTATAATTATGTGTAGGCATATCTGATATACAATACACAATACATATTCCAATATATATAATGTAATGCAATATATGCCCCACAATAATATGGATATTATTTTCATGTGTGTGTGTGTTTGTAGGAGTTCTCAAAAAAGTAAAACTCACAGGGTTGGTGGGAAAAGAAGGTTGGGGAAGACCACAGGAAGCCTATGCAGCTTTGTAACAAGGGCAACTAAAAGACAATGATTGGTGCCTGGGGAGATAGCTTGGGCAGCTCAGGCAGGTGGCTCAGTGTGGCTAGAAGCAACATCCACAGGTTGTGGAAGTAGTTTTGTAACATATTAGCTCTATTCTTAGGACCTACCTCATGTAGATTCTTTACATAATTAAAACAATTTTATTTCATATTCAGCTTGGGAAACTGACTTGGAGAATGGAAGAAATAAGTTTTTCTAAGGGTCTGCCACTACAAAGCTATATCCCTGGATGAGTCTGATCACCTTACTGTTTTTTCTGGTAAGGAGATTGCAGTTGAATTGCAAGATCTCTAGAAATCATCCTGGCAGGGAGACTCCATGAGAGTGCACGTCATGATGTAAATAATAATTTAATAAAGAAAACGTTCTATGGCGTCCTTTAAACATATAATTTCTATGTTGTTGCTTTGACCTGCTCATCTACTGAAGATAAGATGTTTGTTTGAAATCCTCATCCAATACAGAAAATCTCTTCCAGATAAGTTCTAAGAGAACTTGCTTTTAGGAAAAGAAAATTATCTATTTTAAAATTATCTCACAGATAACTAAATAACCAAGCCAATGATGTGCTCCTTTTCTTTGGTTGTAAGGTTAACAATACGTGTCCTCTGGAAAACCAAGCCAAAATTCCACCTGGAGAGAAAATTAGGTCAACTACAGGTCCTGTGAAGGTCCTGTCAGTAGTAAAGAGGACATCTCAGGTTCCCTGTCATTCTCCAGCCCGTACAACTGTGCTGCTCTAAATAAGCAGATCTTAGGTTACCTGACACCCACTCGTTGGTCTGGGAAGTAGTCGGGCTGTGGAGTGAGTCATGTGGGAACTGGGAGAACAGGGCTTACCTTTCACGGTCACGTGGACGCTCTGGCTGGTGGAGAGCTGTGGTTGAACCAACACGTTGCACGTGTACTCCCCCTCGTCCACTTCCTTTTGCACATCCGAAAGTTTAAGAGTTCCATTGTTCTCAAATGCCACTTGGCGGTGGTTAAAAGGAAGCAGGTTAGAGTTCTTGTACCACTTAATGGAGTAATACGGATAGCCAATCACACGACAGTGAATGTATGTGTCCCGTCCAGCTATTGCTGTGATGTTTTTCATTGGTCGAATGCTTGCGGGCCCTGGAGAGACACAGAGAAACTCTTGAAAATAATTTAAGGGTACGTTTCACGTGGGGAAATGGGTACACATTTCCTTGAGTTAAAAATGTAGATTATATTCATGGAAGAACATCTTTTTCAGTTAAACAAATATTTTTGCATGTGGCATTTTCAACAAAGAAGGTTTTTCTTTCCTTTTCTTAAATTCAAATGAATTGAATAAGTGTTACTTTATCAGCTATTTCTATGAATATGTTCTGAATTACAAACTAAAAGGCAATTTAATTAATGGAAAGCAACTAGTCTATGCTGGGCAATCATGCACTTTTGGTGAAAACACTGGCAGCAACTGATCAACTGTCTAACTCTCTCTATAAAATCCAGGATGACGATGGAGGTTACACCACGTTGCAGCATGAATGTAAGTTTAATACCATGTACATGAAGGTTTACCATGAATGTGGAAGAACCGAAGAGAAGGAGAAAGGAAAGGGCATGCAGAGCATAAACCGGGAAAGGAAACATCTGGTGAACAGATCTAGAGTAAAAAAGAACAAGCTGACTACAGAAACCAAAACGCCATTTCCAGCATGAACCCGGTCAGTGCCATTCCTGAGTAGGAAGGAGAGGGTAGGAAATGGGAAGCAGCAGTTAATCCGCTCTGGCATTCCAAGACCCAGCTCGGTGCATGCAGAAACCTTCTTCTCCACTACAATGAGTTATGTGTGTTTTTTTGAGGAGCTGATTTGACAAGCACCTCTTACGTTTATTCGAGCCTGGTACAGGACGACTCCCGCCGAGTTGTTGGCAGTGCAGCGGTAGACTCCCCCGTCCCGGACCTGGGAGCTGGAGATGTTCAGGTAGCTGACCACGTTCCCCTCCGACGTGATCATCTGGCTGATGCGGTGACTGCCACCCTTGAGAATCGGGTCGTCGTCCAGCGTCCACGTGATCGTGGGCAAAGGCGTTCCCTTCACGTTGCACATGAGGGAAACCGGCTCTGCTGGACTCACCACCTTCTCACTAAAGGCAGAAATAATTTTGGGAGTTCCATCTGCAGGAAAACAAATTGTGGAAGAAAGTGGCACATACAAATAATTAAACAACTTCCAAGTCCATTTATTTACTGTCTAGGAAGTAGATGTAGTTGTCGTTAATCACTACCATAAAGGTCTGGCTTTATAGATAAAGCAAAAACTTCAGTCAGAACTACGGTTCACTATTTTTAAAACAGGTAAGCACAGCAGTAGCAAGATTTAATAAATTGCTTCTACATTTCCTGATTAAGAGGAATGGTAATACAGCTCAGATGTTCAGGTTAAACAATGACAGCTCCCAAGAAGTCCCTAATTCAAAAGCGGTGTTTCCCACACAAAGTTATAAAGAGAGGGAAAAGCCACACCCTCTTACCCCCACAAACTGTCACTTTATTCGGTTGGTACAAGAGTGATTGCAAAAAGTAGTGGCAAAAACAGCAATGACTTTTGCATCAACCTAACATTTCCCTCAAGTTGTTTGGGGTTTTCTCGCTACAGAATTGTTTACAGGAATAAAGGAAACTAGCACAAGACTGATGATCTCATCCTCATCATTTTCTCATAAGAAGTCCTCTTTTATAGCTTTAATTACTGATGGTAATTACATGTAAACTTCCAGGAAGTCTCTGAGAATGGGTAGAAGCTAAATAAAGTTTGTATTAAATGCCATGTATTAAAAACCTCTAAAGATATCTTAAGTAGGGTACTTAAGCGTGTTTTAAACGTCTCTCAAAGTATCTTAAGTAGGCTGGCCATATAATTTATCATCCAGCACGGAAGACTTTTGAGACTGAAACAGATATGACTAATAATTATGCCAAGAGAACAGACATGACCCAGAACTGTCGCAGGCAAACTGGGATCTTAGTTTTAGAGAAATACCCATAGAAATATTCAGTATGTTTACATACATCAGATTTTCACATTCCATTATTTTTCTATCATGCATATGGATTTTTTTCTCTTATACAGTAATAATTACAAATGCATGTTTCTTTTTTATATGTTTTTTCATTTATAAAAAGAAATACATGCATATTAAAGGAAACATATGAAAATCAGAAGAAAAGTTACCAATAGGTCAGCCAGCCTCAGGCACACAAATCAACATTGTGACACATTTTTTCTAGGCAGAAGTGGGTCATTTTGACATAATTGCAATCACATGCCACTGGATTTCTGAGTTCGGTAAGAGACCTTGCTGGAGGGGACATCTTTTGTTTTTTAAAAGAATTTTTATGTTCAATTAAAGGGTTGTCTCATAATGAAAGAATTGCTATTGTTTGTTTTTACTTTTTATTCTAAAAATAATATATCTTCATTCTTGATTATCTTTCTCATTAAAAATTGGAAAGTACAGACAAAAAGAAAGGAGGCAAGCAAAATTTAGGATAGCTTGCAATTCCATCAGGGAAAGATGGCAGTTAATGGTTAATAGTTTCAAACACCTTTGAGGAAAGTGTCACTCATTCCCCCAGAACCTTGGGGCCTAGTTTTTGGCTTGGGAGGCCAGTTATGTAGGGTCGTCACGGTGGTAGGGCTGTGCTGCAGCTCTTTCCTCCACTCCTCCACCCTCTATTCCCTCTCAAATTCCTGAATCTCACTTCTTCTTTACAGCTCATGTTTCAGGTGGCTGGAGAAGGCCCTGGGGTGTGTTTTCTCCCAGATGTGCTCCTAAGTAGCATATTACAGCATCCTTGGGTTGTAAGCATTTTGTCTCTTATTATCAGAGATGAAAAAGAAAACTTTAAAATATTAAAATGAAATATCTGTGCTTTTGTCTTTTATGCACTGCAGACATTACCTCATCATGTCCTGTGTTTAATTTTACAGAGAAGTTAGTTGTCAATGACTGCTATTCATTGTCCATGGTCAGTCATTAATGCTTAGGAGTACTGGAGTTATTTCATGTGTCCTTTATAATGCCATGTTTTTTGTAAAATGGGTTTAGCAGTAAATTTCTTTTCACTGTTTTTTACATTAAGCTCTGAAAACTCAAGTGTTTAGGAAAGTGTTCTTCAGTTATACTTCTTTTTTTGTAGGCAAATTTTACATACAGTGAAATATACAGATCGTAAGTGTACAGCTTAGTTTTGCTAAATATATACACACCTGACTAACCACCAAAACGATCAAGATATAAAACATTTCCATCACCAAAATTCCCTAAGAGCTCCTTTCATTTAATCCCCATCCAACGTGTATCACTGCTCTGATTCCTATTACAATTGCTGGTTTTGCCTGTGCTTGAGCTTTGAAGAAATATAGTAATAGAGTATGCACTCTTTATATGTGTATATATTCCATCATAACCAGAGCACACTTAGAATATAATTAGAAGATGTAACCTTGGAACAGTGCTATTATCTAACACACAGCCCAGCAAAATCCTGGTGATGACCCCTAATATCCCTCATAACTATTTTTTCCAGTCAGTATCACCCATTATTTATGTCTCATGTCATTTCAGTCTCTTTTCATCTGGAACATTCTTCAGTCTCTTTTGTGTTTCTTGACTTTTATATTTTTGAAGAGTAATTTTGTAGCCAGTTGCTGAAATTGGGTTTGTCTCATATTTCTTCATGATTAAATGCAGGCTGTATGTTTTTCCCAGAAATGCCATGGAAGCCACGTGTTTTACGTGCCTATTGGTCATCATGGGTTTCCTTTAGTGAGTGTCCGCTCAACTCTTCTGACCCTGGTTATATAAGACTGTTTGCCTTTTGGTTCTTGATTTGTTGTGGAAGACAACACATGGAAATCTTTATGTAAGTGAAACACAAGGAAATATACATATATAGTATCTATGTCAGATATAACAATCAGATATATTTGTCAGGTATCCTATAGAGATTATACATAATACCTGTCAACATATATATAGCACATATATTTGTGTGTGCATATTTTCTCCCAGTCTCTTGTTGCCTTTTTCTTTTCTTAATGTGTTTGTGTTGACATTTAATACTTGTTTTGTCCTAAGAAATCATTACCTATTCTCAAATCAGGAAGAATTCTTCCATGTTTTCTTTTAGAGACTTTACTGCTTTATATTTTACATTCAGCTCTGTATGTATATCAGATTAACTCTGTGTGGATATGAAGTTTGATGTAGGAATTAGTACTCATTTTTTTGCCATGCATTTATTGGGTTGTTTTAGTGTTAATTTGTTGAAAAGGTACATACGCATGTATGTGTGTGTGTTTTTTTTTTTCATTTTTTTTGAGACAGTGTCTCCCTCTGTTATCCTTGGTGTGGCACAATCTCCCAAGTAGCTGGGACTGCAGGTGTACACCAGTACACCTAATTTTTTTTTAAGAGACAAAGTTTTGCCATGTTTCCCAGGCTGGGCTACAGGGATCCCCCCATTCTCAGCCTCCAAAAGTACTAGGATTACAGGCACAAGCCACCATGCCCTGGTTTTGCTTGAAATTAATCATTTTAGAGAGAATTATTAACTTAAGAATTAGTTTACTAATTCTTGAATATGGTATATCTTTTCAATTTTTAGGTTATTTAATTTTATATTGGCAAAGTTTTATATTTTTATATGTTGAAATCTTTTACATTTGTTTAAAACATATTCCTATGTTTTATGTTACTGAAAATGAAAGTTTCAAGATACTAGTTTTCAATTGTTTGTTCTGAGTATATAGAAATAAAATTGCATTTTGCTTATTATTCTTATAGCCAATAACTCTTTAAACTCGTTTACAGAAATTACTTTATCGTTTTCTTGGGATGTTCTTTGTAAACAACAACACCTGTAATTAAGACAGCTAAAATTTTTCCTTTCCAAACTCCATGCATTTTATTTCTACTCAAGCCTAAGTCGGGCTGCTAGTATAATGTTAAATAGAAGTGTTGGATGTTGGCGTCCTTGTCTTGGTCTCAATCTTAAATGAAAAACATTTAGTGTTTAACCAGTAAGTATAATTTTAGCAGTAGACTGTTCATAGATGCCACTTATCAGGTCAAGGAAGATCCCCAGAGTCTCTAATTTGCTAGAGAGTCTTTACGATGAATGGATGCTGAATTTCATCAAATGATCTTTTCCATATATATTGAGATAATCAATCAGATCTGCTCTCTTATTCCATTAATATAGTGACTTACACAGATTAGATTTGTAATGTTCTTCCAATCTTGCATTTACAAGATAAGCTCCAATTAATACACACACACACACACACACACACACACACCCTCGCAGATCTATATCTATGTGTGTGTATAGGTTTTAAATTATGTCTACTAAAAGTTAAAATTGCAGTGCTTTATGTGAAGTGTAAGTACCTTGCAACAAATAATTCTGCACTTTGTTTATTATATCTATTCATTTTATTAGCTCTATAATAAAGCGTTGTAATTTTATTATTTTTGTTTTATTTTTAGAGATGGAGTCTCACCGTCACTGAGACTGGAGTGCAGTGGCATGATCTTAGCTCACTGCAACCTTCGCTTCTCGGCATCAAGCTATTATTTTGCCTCAGCTTATAGCTGAAATTACAGACACATGCCACCACACCTGGCTAATTTTGTATTTTTAGTAGAGATGGGATTTTGCCATGCTGGCCAGACTAGTCTCAAACTCCTGATAAGTGAGCCGCCCGTCTTAGCTTCCTACAATGCTGGGATTACAGGTGTGAGCCACCACACACAGCCAAGTGTGTAATTTTACAATGTAATAACTGTCAATTGTTTAAATAAATTAAAAAGGAAAACACAATTTTGCTAAATATTTACTATTTACCATTTCTCATGGTATTTATTTCTATGGATCTGTTTTCATGTTTCATTTCTGTTCCATTTTACCTATATCCTACAGATGTGTCCATTTTCTACACCCCGCGTGACGTCATTTATCATTTATTAATGTGCAAGTCTGCTGACATCATATTCTTTCACCTTTTTATTACTGAAAATATCTTTACTTTGCCTTAATTTTTCAAGCCTTCTGTTGCTGTTTTTTTTTGCTATAGAAGTCTATGTGGGCAGTCAGGTGCTGTGGCTCACACCTGTAATCCCAGCACTTTGGGAGGCCAAGGCGGGTGGATCACAAGGTCAAGAGATCAATACCATTCTGGTCAACATGGGAAAACCTTGTCTCTACTAAAAATACAAAAATTAGCTGGGCGTGGTGGCGCACACCTGTAGTCCCAGCTACTTGGGAGGCTGAGGCAGGAAAATCACTTGAACCTGGGAGGTGGCAGTTGCAGTGAGACAAGATCACATCACTGTACTCCAGCCTGGTGACAGAGCCAGACTTTGCCTAAAAAAAAAAAAAAAAAAAACCTCTACATTGTGAGGGCTTGTGTCTTTGTTTTTCATTTTCTTTTCAACATTTTAATGATTTTGCTTCATTGTCTCCTGTCCTCCAAAAATCTGATGAATCATCAACCATTTGTTATTGATGTCCCCTTTATGTAATATTTTTTCTCCCTCAGATTTTTAGGTTTTTCTCTTTATCTTTGGTTTTCAGTGCTTCACTCTGACATACTGACATAGTATATTCTTCGTGTTTATTTCTGGAGTTTGCTGAGTTTCTTACTTTTATACCAAAGTTGCTAAATCTAAGGCCTCATCTCTTTAAATACTTTTTTCTTCCATATTCCCTATTTCCTATTTTTCTGGGCCTCTAGTCATACACGTATGTCAGGCCATCTGATGATGTCCCAGTTGTCGCCAAAGCTCTAACCATTTCCTCTGTGGTCTTCTTCCTCTCCATGCTTAAGATTGGATAATTTTCCAAGACTGATCTTCAAGTTCACTGATAATTTCTTCTTCCTTCTCTAATCTTATATTAAAGTGAATACGGTAATTTTTTTTTCATTTCTATTGATTCTTTTCTATAGTTTCCATATCTCTGTTGGTCTTTCCCGTATGTTCAGTCCTTCAGTCCGTATTTTCCTTTAAGTTACTGAACATATTTTAAATCACTGCAAAGTCCTTGTCTGCCAGTTCTAATGTGTGGGTCCTCTCATGATTTGTTTCTATCACTTGCTTTGTCTTTGTCCTTGGGTTGCAGAGTTCTGTTTTCTGTGTGTCTAATTATTTTTTATTGCACACTTGCATTCTCTCCCACATTTTTGCAGTTCACACGTAGCCTCAGTGGAAGAGGACACTCCACAATTTGCTTTTAATGTCTCTCAAGGGTTTACATATACTTTTGCTTTTCCCGAAGTTTCTCATTTTTATCAGTTTTGGAGTTAGTCTGATACATGCTATTTCACCATTCCCAAAACTGAAAACTCTTCTTATGCTTTTTTTTTAAAACCATTCCATTTACCAGGTGTTAAGGTTTTATCCTGAATCTATAACTATTAAGTTCACTTTTATAGGGATCACTCATAGGAAATACTCCCAGATTTTCCATTATATTAATGGTCAGTCCTAGTTCACAGTGTTGCAATTTTTTATAATTTTACTTTAATCCATCACTATTTCAGTGAGAATAATAGGAGTAGTTTTGTTTGCCAGAGGAAACTAGCTGGATACCTTTTTAAAGCAGGCACTAGATACGTATTTGTAATTCCATTTCTGCTTTCTTTTGCTACATTAGCACTGTCATCTCTCAGAAGAGAAAAAAATAAAGTGAAGCTTCTTGTCCTGAATGGAAGCTGACATGTGACAAATAAATCCGTGAGTGTGCTGGCTGTGCTCCTCAGCACCTTTTTTAGTTCAAGTGACAGGCTCTTTTGGAGATGAAAGCAGACATTATTTTTCCAGGGAGACCTGAGTGTCCTTGAAATCTTTCTTGCTGTCACTCTGATAATCTGAACTCTTCTGACATCATTATGGATTATCGATGTGGTCTTTAGGTTTTCTTAGGCACACAAAATGGCTGCCGAGGTAACTGGGCCTAGACAGGAAATATCCCTTTTTTCTGCAAGGAATCTAAAATTATAACTATGTAAGGACTAGAGTGCATCATCATTAGCAAACTGGTTCTGCACAAATTGACTACTTTCTGTGCTTAATTATTATGTGGAACACAGTGTCAGGCATTTAATGTAAATACCGTGCCATCAGCTAATTTCACCTCTGTTTTAAAACTCACACCGCCTGCAGTCAGAATAGGAATCTCATTGCTAAGCCTGCTACTTCTTTAAAAAATGGCTATGGTTAAAGAAGAATAACAGAAATATGGTCTTAGATTGAAGATCTATTTAAACTTATTTTCATATATTAATGGGTTTTATTTGTTTGTTTGTTCTCCCTTTAGGCTATATCAAAATCATTTTATTTTAATCAATTGATAACAGATACATTTTAAATTACATATAAAGACATAATTTCCAACAACATACACAAATACATAGATAGAAGCTAGTTCAATCATGTAGTGATACATATATATTGCCTGTGATAGCTTCCTTCTCTGGCGCCTGATAAGCTTGAAGATTTAGTATGCAGTAATCAGTTAAAAAGAGCAAACAGTACCACATATCTAAAACCTGCTATTATACCACAAATTAATTCCTCACAAATTTCATTTACTTAAATCTGTAAACATTTGGATGGAACTAGGGACAACTGCACCAACCAGATGCCATTTCTTCACTCCAACAACCGCTGTGTGGACATTTGGTTCTGCATTTTGACTCTGAAGTTGTGCTTCTCCACTAGAGCCTATTGCCCCACCCCACCCAGCGAGCACCTGGCAATACCTGGAGACATTTGGGTTGCAAGAACTTGGAGGAAGTTGCTCTTAGCATGCATCTAGTGGAAAGAGGCCAGAGATGCCGCAAAATATCCACAACGCATAAGAAAGTTCCCCAGGCAAGGCATTCTTGAAAGACCCTGGTCTAGATACGAATGGTCAACAAAACTGTTAAGGGTCAAGTTTCTAAGAATTAAATCTCGGGAAATAACTTCTAAGACATGAGTGGGCAACATATATTGATTTTACATTACTTCTAATA
>CM052665.1:53581441-53596136 GCA_028533165.1 Leontopithecus rosalia
GCGACCGGCACTGCTTCACCCACAGAGAGCCTAGACTGAGCAACCGGCACTGCTTCACCCACAGAGAGCCTAGGCTGAGCGACCGGCACTGCTTCACCCACAGAGAGCCTAGACTGAGCGACCGGCACTGCTTCACCCACAGAGAGCCTAGGCTGAGCGACCAGCACTGCTTCACCCACAGACAGAGAGCCTAGGCTGAGCGACCAGCACTGCTTCACCCACAGACAGAGAGCCTAGGCTGAGCGACCAGCACTGCTTCACCCACAGACAGAGAGCCTAGACTGAGCGATCAGCACTGCTTCACCCTGTCTTCTTCTTTCCTGAGTGCTCTGGGTTTGGGTTCTTTTTCAGCCGTACCCTGTAACGAGGCCCACTGACCTTCAAGGACCACCTGCACATGGTCTTGAGCGGACAGCTTGTCTTTGCGCACAAAGCACTGGTATGCGCCCCCGTCACTTTTGACCATGTGATCCATAATAAGGTTTTCGTGGTTGATCCCTGTGATCCTCACATTTTTTCCAGGGTTGAGGATTTCACCATTGCGGTACCAGGAGAGTTCCTGGTCCTCAGTTCCTGTCACGCTGCAGGACAAGGAAACTTGGCTACCCACGCTGCTTTTAACCTTCCGGGGACTGATGGTAGCTTTCAGTGGCTCTGGAGATTTTGGTAAGAGAGAGAAAAAAAAAGGTAAAAACATCACTAGGTATCATTTCAACAACATGCTGGACTTTCAACAAAGCAAGTGCATTACTGCAACCACACTCCTTTCAGTTCCTATAAGCCATATTATTTCACAGAGTAACATTTTGCTTGGGGACAACCTCTTTGCTACTTTTTAAAAAATTTTTATTGCATTTTAGGTTTTGGGGTACATGTACAGAACATGCAAGATAGTTGCATAGGTACACACGTGGCAGTGTGTTTTGCTGCCTTCTGCCCCTTCACCCATATTTGGCATTTCTCCCCATGCCATCCCTCCCCCGCTCTCCCCGCACTGTCCCTCCCCTATTTCCCCCAATAGACCTCAGTGTGTGGTACTCCCTTCCCTGTGTCCATGTGTTCTCATTGTTCATCACCCGCCTATGAGTGAGAATATACGGTGTTTCCTTTTCTGCTATTTTTTAAAATTTCTGGCTTTATTTCTCTATGCAACAAGTAGAATAATGTTGGTCAAATGCCTTTTCACTGAGTCTATGTGAGGATGTTGATATAAATCCACTGACAATAAGAAATGCAATGTGCTGGCTACAATTGTGACATAAGTATTGACCGTATAAATCCTATTTTGTCTCGTCCCAAGGTAGCACTGGTGGGTTTGCCCTGGGTCATTCATACACACATGTATACTCACTCATATGCCATACGTGGTTTACCCAGGACCAATAACACACAATTGCGAAAAAAAGAAAACAGGTTGGTATTATAATTTGTGATCATGAAACAGAGTTTTTCTTTAAAATGAGGCTGAGGGATTTAGACAGAGATGAAACTCTCATTCTTGTCTTCCTATGCTTTCAATTCAACAACCCTAATCCAAGGTAGAAAGTGTTGACTGAGCATCTGTTATGTGCCAAGGATGGTGTTAAACTCACAGGCAAGACAAAATGGAATCACATTTGTGGAGCAACTACTATGTGCTAAAAATTTACTATCTTTCATGCATCATTTAAGTCTGTCTTCTCCTAATCCCACAAATTTTGTGTTATCTCCACTGTACAAAACAGAAAATGGTCACTCAGAGAGATTAAGTAACTCAGCCAAATCTAATCAATGGGTAAATGACAGAAAACAATTTTTTTTTGTGAAAGGCATATATTTATAGATTTTTAAAGGCATATATTTATAGATTTTTTAAAGGTTGGAAAGTGCTGAGCAGGAAAAATCTGATGAAAATCCTGCCTAGTCATATCACAAATTACAGAAAACTGAAAATAAAGGAAATTCTTTAAAGCAGACAGCAAAAATGGCAAATGACATATAGAGAAATATAAAGGTAAGTGAAAATCTGAATGATCTCTGATTGCTTCTCAGAAGCAAAGGAGGCTGGAAGACATTTAAATACATCTTTAACAAACATCTCTTGTAGATGGCAGATGGCTAAGATTTGCTTTTTAATCAATTCTGGTAATCTCCTACTTTTATTATTATTATTATTATTTTATTTCACTTTAAGTTCTGGGATACATGTGCTAACTATACAGGTTTGCTTACACTTTATACAAAAATTAACTCAAGATGGATTAAAGACTTAAACATACAACCTACAACCATAAAAACCCCAGAAGGAAACCCAGGCAGTGCCCCTCAGGACACACACATGGGCAAAGACTTTGTGACTAAAACAGCAAAAGCAATGGCAACAGAAGCCAAAACTGACAAATGGGATCTAATTAAACTATAAAACTTTTGCTCAGCAAAACAAACTATCATCAGAGTGAACAGGCAACCTACAGAAAGGGGAAAAAATATATTCATCTAGGCCGGGCACGGTGACTCATGCCTGTAATCCCAGCACTTCAGGAGGCCGAGGCAGGTGGATCACGAGGTCAAGAGATCGAGACCATCCTGGTTAACATGGTGAAACCAGTCTCTACTAAAAATACAAAATAAATAAATAAATAAATTAGCTGGGCACTGTGGCGCATACCTGTAATCCCAGCTACTCAGGAAGCTGAGGCAGGAGAATTGCCTGAACCCAGGAGGCGGAGGTTGTGGTGAGCCGAGATTGCACCATTGCACTCCAGCCTGGGTAACAAGAGCGAAACTCCATCTCAATATATCTATATATCTATATATCTATCTATCTCTCTCTCTCTCTCTATATATATATATATAGATTATATATATATAGATCATCCATATATATATAGATGATATATATATATATCATACATATATGGATGATCTATATATATATCATACATATATATATATGTATGATATATATATATATATAGATGTCTCCATCTAACTAAGGTCTAATATCTAGAATCTACAAGGAACCTAAACAAATGTACAAGAAAAAAAACCCTATCAAAAAGCGGGTGGAAGAAAGCTTTCTACCCCAGTTGTTCCTAACTTTCCATCTCACACACTGTAAAATCTTTGTTTTCAAAGAGCTCCATCTTCTAGGTGATAAGACAAAGTCAATAAACAGCTGTAATAACCAAGCAGAGTGATGCAGGTGCCATGAGATACATAACACCTGTGGAGGAGGGTCCATGGGAAAAGCAGGAAATCTACAGATACCAATGATAAATAGAACTGAGACCAGCCAGAATGGAAAGCGGGAATCACAGAGATTGGGAACCACATGAATTAAGGCAGGCAGCAGGGAGGTGTCTCAGAAATAGTTTCTGATTGAGTTTGGATGCAGCAGAGAGTCCCTGGGATTTTGGGATTAAATGAAGATAACTCAAGAAGACATTCAAGAATGTTTAGCAAATAAGTCTTTTTTCTTTTTTTCCAGAAATGGGGCCTTGCCCTGTCACCTAGGCTGGAGTGCAGGGATGCAGTCATAGCTCTCTGTAGCCTGAAAGTCCTCCTTTCTATCTCAGCCTCCTGAGTAGCTGGGACTACAGACACAAGCCATCACACCCAGCTCAAACATACTTTTAATGGAATCAATAGGTCATAGGTCTTTTGAAAAATTACAGTAAGGAAAATTGGTCACTGAATATATTACACATGTCTAGTGTAGACACAATGAAGACCTAATCTAGGGCAGGACAGAGGTTGAGGAGAGACCTGAACAACTCTGTGAGATTCAGTTTGTAGGACTTGGCAGGACATGGTAGAAAGGAAAGGCTTAAAGAGCATGCAAGATTTCAAGTTCGCATTTGAGGGATGAGAGGAGGAAGATATTGGTAATAATAATGAGCCATTTGGAGGAAAGAGCTGGTGGAGAGTTCAGTGTGGTATCCGACACTGTTGTTTTGAAGTGCCAGCTAAATTTCTGAAAGAAAGCTGGTTGACACACTTGTCTGACACTCAGGAAGGAAGCCAAGCCTATAAGTACAGATTCAGAGCTTATTTTCAGAGGTGAGGAATTTGAAGCTCTACAAATGAAACAGAGCCTAAGGAAAAGAGGAGCTTGACAAGAAGACAGTTCTGAATTTGGAGCCCAAGAGAATGCTTTCCATTAGAGAAGAGAGACAGGAATGAAGAAGCTGTTTTCTTCTGCAGTTAGAAGAAGCAGTCAGAAGAGAGACAGAGAACATTCCAGAAGCATTTGAGAATCATCCAAATGTAGAAAGAAGAGAACAGTGATAAAAACAAGTGCATTAAGAATTAAGACTTTGAGGCCGGGCGCAGTAGCTCACGCCTATAATCCCAGCACTTTGGGAGGCTGAGGCGGGTGGATCCTGAGGTCAAGAGATCGAGACCATCTTGGTCAACATGGTGAAACCCCGTCTCTACTAAAAATACAAAAATTAGCTGGGCATGGTGGCGCATGCCTGTAATCCCAGCTACTCGGGAGGCTGAGGCAGGAGAATTGCCTGAACCCAGGAGGCAGAGGTTGTGGTGAGCCGAGATCGTGCCATTGCACTCCAGTGAGTAACAAGAGCGAAACTCTGCCTCAAGAAAAAAAAAAGAATTAAGACTTTTAAAATATAGTGATAAGCGCCTTTAGAGAGAGAAGAGTAACACTCTGAGTTGAGTGGGAGACGAGGAGAATGGGCAACAACACGTCGTTGCAGATGGAGGCTGAGAGAGAGATGGAAAGTGCCAGATATCCAAGTATTTCAAAATAATCTTCCACGTGGAGGAAGCAACATGAGTAATATGACTTGCAATCAAGAGAGGAATGGGTTTGTAGAGGGATCCGGGAGAAGGTAGGTTTTTATTAACCCACTTATGCCCGAGGTTGCAAGATTTTGAATTTTTGTAATCAGACCTTGGCTATGACCTTGAGCAGTAGGATGTAAATAACTCCCACATGCTTAGCGTTCCAATAATGGAACACTAGGCATAAATGAATTTTAATGCAAAACAATGGGAGATATAACCAAACAGATTTGCTTGAGATGCCTTCAGTACTATCCTAAGATATAAACTTTATTCAGTAGAGAACAGGCAGCCAGGAGAGGTCTTTCAACATAGAAGAGACTTTGAGCCTGTGGAAATAAGTCTCACTGATTGTCCAATACTGCAATATTTTATCCACATGATTCTTCAGCTATAGAAGTGTAACTGTGGATTTTATTATCCATTTCTTTCTAATCCCAGCCTACACATGTTCAAATATTTGCAGGACTCAGGCTGGACAGCCTGTTCCAGATAGTCATTTGGATAGTTAATGTAAATGTATTCTCTTAGGCTAGTATTGTGCTAAGGCAGTCTACACTCAGGTTGACACTGAAGAGAAAGTTCCATAAACAGGAATGGGCCTGGGGGAAAAAGAGTTAAAAAACCCTCCTATTTTCAGTGTGAGATTCTTGTGGTTAAACTTGTTCAATTTATCTCATCAAATATATGTTTTAAAAGGAACATTACATTGGCAACTAAGACCTCTCTGCTAAGGCTCTGCCTCCCTTTTCTGGCCATGTGATCTTGGGTAATCACTTTAATTTGGTTTCTGCATCAGTAAAATTGAGGGTGTTTGAGTAGATTAGATTGTACTCCTGCAATCACGTCCCCTCTTCCTCCAAATCTGCCTTCAGTATCCTTCTCAATGCATTCCTCAGGACAGCCAAGGCAATCAATGGAAGATCAAATATACCCGTCATATTTGGAGTAGATGATCTATAATACTAGGCACAAGTCTAATATTTTGCCACATTTGATGCTTTTGCTGATAATAACCTCATTTAGAAATGTAAAGCAGAAATGGTCTGGAAACAGACAAAAGACAAATGCTTTGATTGGCTACCATCACCTGTGCTGAAAGAGCAATCCTGTCTCCTCCCTTTGTCCATTTTTAGAGAGACTGGCTATTGTGAATTCATCAGCTAGGTAGTGTTATCTTGAAATTGTATCTTGGAAATGTAATGGTCTGTGGCCTAATGTAAATCACAGACTTCAAATCAAATCAGACATCCAAAACTCTCCAGTGGTGTAACCTTGGGCAACTCATTTGAGCATGAATTTTTACATCTGCAAAATGAGGTTTCTGTTGATCTTGGCTGGACTGTTTTGGGAGTCCATGGAAAGCTACAGAGACAGCATGGAGATTCGCTTGTAACAGGAGCTCCATCGATGGAAGCCAACACCACCTTTGCAAGCTACCGTCCAACTTACGTTTCACGTACAGGCGGCCTATCACCTTAGCAGTTCCGTATCTGTTGGACACTTCACACACGTAGCTGCCTGAATCTGAGGGGCGAGTGTTCTCAATGAGCAGCCCCGTCACGGTCTTCTGGAACCTCCCTGAAAGTTCCAAGGGCATGTTGTCCTTCAGCCAGCGGTAATCTGGCTCAGGGTGCCCAAGCGCTTTGCAAGGCAGCTCCACAAGCTGCCCAGCCATGGCTTTGCGATGGTCAAACCCATCCAGGATGGATGGGGCTGAGTTCGCTGGGTCTGTAGAAGAAAGAAAAGCTCGTAAAGGCAGTGAACGAGGAGTGGAAGTGGTCATTTAGAATTGCAGGACTTCATGTAGAATTTAAATTCCATGTTTCATACCAACTATTGATACAGATCTTGTACCTATACAACAATCCTGCATGATCTGCACATGTACCCCAGAACCTAAAGTACAATAAAAAAGAAAAGATTTTATAAGTGAACAGAAAAAGAAATGTTCTATTCATACAATTTATTTTCTGCTCAGCATTTACAAAATGTACACTGAACACTGGTCAGAGCCTCTGTTGGTCATTCACCAATAAATGAATAGAAGATCCAGAATGAGCATGTTTCAACAAGGGCTTTCAGCTCAGGCCAAGAATCAGATTCTCTTTCCATAACCGGGAATGCCAGAATTCTCTTTAAAGATCATTAATGGGTAGAAATATGCAGTTTGAGAGAAGAAATAAGACCTAGTGGTAGACAGATCACTGGGATGACTATGGTTTGCAATAATCTACTGTACTTTTCAAAATAGCTGGAAGAATTGAAATCATTATAGCTTAAAGAAAAGCCAAATGTATAATATGATGGATATCCCAAGTACACTGATTTGATTTTAACAAATTATATGAATGCATTAAATTATCACATGTACTATAAACTATGTATATCTATTATGCATCAATAAAAAATTAATAAAATAAATTTTTTTTAGGTAATGACTCACTCTGTGGCTCAGACTGGAGTGCAGTGGTGCAATGATTGCCCACCACAGACTCAAACGCCTGGGCTCAAGGGATCCTCCTGCCTCAGCCTCCCAATGTGCTGGGATAACAGGTGTGCACTACCACACCTGGCCTAAACAAATTTAAACAGGAAAAAATGGCAACACCACCATATACAGCTGCTTAGTAAAATTTACTGCACAAGAAAAAGAGTTTTACACATAGCTATTGAATTTTTAAGCTTTTATTTATTCATTTCACAAATATGTTTTGATCCCCTAGTGCAGATCAGCACAGAGTTAAGTGGAGGGACAGACAGGGGTCTTCCTGAAGCTGATGTTCTGTTGGGTGGGTAGGTGTTGGAGAGCAGGCAACGTATTAGCAAGCAAATAAAGATAATTTAGTTTGTAATGAAGTGAAGGAAAGAAAAAGAGGGCATTACAGAGAGTGAAGTCCACGTGTTATGGGTGTGAAGGCAGCCAGGAGGCCATAAGGTAGGGTCCTCAGGGACAGACTCTCTGAGCAGATGGTATTTGAGGTCAGGTGAATGAGCACTATCAGCAAGACAATGGATAAAAAGCAGCAGCTTGCAAATGATTGCCATGACATGGCCTGGTGTCGTTTGCATGTTCTATGACATAAACTTGAGCCAGATGAGGAAACTGATAAAACATTTCCAAGAACTCGGTCTGTGGAAAACATGCAGCTCGATGACTTTCAGGTTTGCTTGAATGAAGTGATGTTCTCAAGGGCATAATCTTTGTATTAGTATGAAGAATATAAAATACAGCACCTAATCAGGATGCTAAATGTAAAACTCAGCAGCCTCTCCCTGCTCTCTTTGCTAATTCATCCTATTTCTAACTTGCAGGAAACAATACCCTTGCATTCTGCATGGATATTACAGAAGAGTTATGGGCTCCTGGCTCCTGAAATTATATTGTCTTTGCTTCAGTCAGAAAAATGCCATGACACTCTTGATCTACCTGCAATAAATCTGCTGGCAAAGGAATGGATATCCATTTTCCTATCAAATGAGAGCCGTCTGGAGCTTCGTACATTTTGGCCAACATCTCCCTGTCTGTCCCATCCCCTAGTCCCTGGCAACCCCCATTCTATTTCCTGGTTTCTGGGTTTGACTTTTTTAGATTTCACATGTATGTGAGACAAGACAGTGTTTGTCTTTCTGTGACTAGGTTTATTTCACTTAGCATTAATGCCCTTCAGGTTCATCCATGTCATTGCAAATGGAAAGATTTTCTTCTTTAAGGCTGAATAATATTCCTTTGTATGTATAGGAATAAAATTCCTATATGTACGCATATGTGTATGTGAACACTTAAAATTTTTTCCATATTCTGGCTGTTGTAAATGATTCTGCAATAAACAAGGAAGTATAGATATCTGATTTCATTTCCTTTAGATATAGACCAAGAGTGGGATTGCTAGATCAGTGGTAGGTAAAAGGGTACAAAGTTTCAGTTATGCCAGATGAATAGGTTCCGGAGGTTTAATATGCAGCATAGTGACTGTAGTTAATAACACTATCTTCTAGGCTTGAAATTTGAAAAGACAATACATCTTAAATGTTGTCATCACATACACACACATGCATACACACATACACATACATGCATACATACATGCATACATACACACACATATACATACAAATGGTAACTTTGTGAGGCAATGGATATGTTATTTTGCTCGATAGTGATATGTATATAAATATGTATATATATATATGCATATTGTACAACACATTGTACACCTTAAATATATGCAATTTTCATTTGTCAATACCTCAATTAACCTGGAGGAGAAACAAGCTCTAGCCAAGGTGATGTAATTGGAGAAAATATGTGAGTTTGTAGGAATTCTGCTTAAAGGGACTTAGTTGGGAGGGATGCTCTTATGTATTTTTCCTTTGCTTTTTTTACACCACCTGGAATGTGCCTATAAAGCCAGGAGCTGCAGCAATCAAACCATCTTGAGAACGGAATTTCACATGAAGATAAAGATCAGAAAGATACAAGCCTGGTCCCTGCTGACACTGCAGCTGCCAAATCAGCTTCTGGACTTATATGCAAGAGAAGTAAATTTCTGTTTTAAAAAACAATAACATCAAAAAAACTGGTGATGATACTTCCAGGAACATGGCTGCAGAAAAAATGCCATGACTCTTTTGATCTACCAGCAATAAATCTTTTATCAGTAAAAGATGCCTTTAGGAGGCTGTGATTCCACAGTCAGCCACTGGGGGTAGTCAGCAGGCACTATTGAAAACAGAACAGAAACCTTTAGCTGAAATGTCTTGCCTTTCTATTTCTTTTTTGAGCATCGGCGATAAAACTTCATTATGAACTTGCTGCTCTTTTTATTTCACTGGTGTCTTAAGAGAACATTGTGACAGTGATATGATGAGGGAACCTAAATACTCTTTTGAAAAACACCTGATGAGCTTCCAGGACTCCTCTAATTCTTCATTAACTGAAGAATTCTATGTTCTAGAATTATACTCATTCACATGTGTGACTATGGGGCTCCAGAAGGTGAGAGAGATATAAAGTTTTACCATACCCGGGGACAGAGCCTGTGCCAGCAGAAACTTCATTGCTTCATTTACCTGTTTCTAAAGGAAATTACAAATGGACTTTGGAAAGTATTGGTTTGAAGATCAAGTTATGTTCATATAGACTGAAGAATTAAGTGGAGACAGGTCTAACAAATGATGCCTCACTGATCTCTGGCATCCTCTAGCATCAACTGAGAAACCAGAAAAATGGTTAGCTGTCTGCATCCATGTTCCTGGAAGTATCATCAGCTGCACACCCTATGGGTCCAGGTGATAAAAATGTGCCTAAAGCCAACTCCAGAAACAGTCTTGGACATCCTCAACTGCATGCGATTTATCACCTCCTAGTACACTAACTTGCAGACCATATAAATGTCATTGGATTAGTGTTTAGTAAGTAGAAATCATATCCAAGATAATATATATTACTTGGAGTAAACTTCTCTAATCTTATTCTGAACTCTGTCTTCATTTACTTAAGAAATGTGAGAATATAATGATAGCTCTTGTTCTTTAGTAACGCAGATTTTAGTTACACTAGAGTGGAATAATGAAGATATTATAAAGTACTATGAAAAAATAGTTGTGAACTCTGTCATTTTGCTTAGAGTAGGAAGTAGAAATAGAGTCAGAGAAGGTAGCACAAAGATGTCACCCCTTTGGCAAGGGTGGCTGACAAAACACACTGGATTGTTCACCTCTGATTTTCTTTGTAAAACAATCCCACAATCTCTGAAAACAAAATGCACCCACCTCTAATGCTCCTATCGATTCATTAAAAAAATCTATACCCAATAATTGCACTTAAAAAGTTTTATTCTAATTGAAACTATTGGCAGAAATTTTTCAAATAAGATAGTGCTATATAATTCTAACTACATTTTTAAAACATGGCTGAGATAATTGGATATCCACATGAAAAATAATTTAGAACCTGGCTTCATACTACCTACAAAAATTAACTCAAAATGGATTATTGGCTCAAATATAACAGCTAAAACTATAAAACCTTTTGGAAGAAAACATAGGGAAAATATCTTCATGACCCTGAAGAGTTCTTAGGCATAACACCAAGAACACAAGCAATAACACAAAAAAATTAACATATTAAACTTCTTCAAAATTACAGCTCACAAATTTTATTAGACTACATTGCATGTTGACCATTCTGGGTCCATTCTTCCAGGTACAGTTGTGCCATTTTAATATGTATTTTATATGTATTTTTTATGACAGGTCTTTTATTGAATTAGTACTTCATTATTATTACTTATTCTGATCAATTGGCTGGCTTTCTTTTTAAGAGAAATTAATTATACCTGTATTTCATCATCACTGTCAGACATCTATACATTTTTTATCTCTATTTGCCTTATTTCTTACCATTTTTAAATTCCCATATTAAGCTTTCTGTTATGTTTACCCACTGATGTGTTCCTTCTAATTTTAATTTTAGAACTCTTCATTTTTCTAACTTTTTCCTAAAATATACCACTTACTGTTTCACAGATTTGTGTTGTTTTATCATTTTTTTCTGAGATATTTTATTTCTGATTTATACTTCTCTTTCAAAGCTTTAATCATTTCAAACAAAAAATAGAGTTTTCCTATGATTTCTGTCAGTATTTTTTGTAGTTACTTCTAACCAAAACTTTTTCTTGGTTAATTTTCATCCTTTTTACTGTGACAAAGTTGGGTTAAATCTTTTCCCTTTTGTTTCATTTTACAATACAACATATATTCTTAGTTAATTAGGAGAAGGTTCCTGCAGGAGAGGATGAAATGAGTATGTTTTTCCAGCCTTCTCCCTTGATATTACCGTAAAGACTCAACATTTAGCCCATCTCTCAGAGCTGTGTGGGTTTCCAATAGCCATGTGTTTCCTAGAACACTCTGTTTTTTGCATTCTAAGGCTGTGCGTGTTGTATTTTCTTGTGCAGTGTTTCAGAGGACAGAATTCTCTAGGACCTCCTCTGATTCCTGTTTCTTCTCTCTCTGTTACTGTTCGTATTCCACACTGCCTCAATTTGATTTCTAAATCCAGCTGTCCCCCTCAGGGTGAGCTCTGTTCTTCCAAGGGAGTACTTGCTGAGCACTTCTGCTATCTTCAATGACACAGACCACCAAGGGCCTGTGCAATCATTACCGGCTACTTTCATGGTCTTTGAACTCATCTCCAACCCAGACCTCATGCAGTTCTATCCCAGCGTGGTGAGGACTCTAAGACATATTTTCCTAGGCTTCCACTCAAATAATGCTCTTCTGCTTTTGAAAATGGATGCCTGTTAGTTATTTGCAGTTTTCTGGCACTACCATAGCCCCAGTGGGCTGTCCACTTCCACCGTCTTCCACGTCTGCTGCTGGTCCTGTTGTTGGCAGTAATCCAGCTGTGCTGAAGGTGCCATCCATGTACTTTTTTCTTTGTCATCCTATTTTATCTGTGTTGGTTTCGGGAGGAGTTTGGGGTCAAACATGAACATCTTTCCACCATGATCCAATCTCCAGATGTACATTTTTAAATATATTTAAATCTAAGTTAAAATGCATTCTGCATTCAGTGTATACATTCTCATCTTTTAGCATTAACAAGTTCTCCCTCCATTGCTTTATTAAAATTTCAATGACAAAAATACTGAGTTATTTTCCATATATGGTAGACTGTCCTATGAGCCTTTCAATGGCATGTAATTCTGTGGACCCTCCCCTCTCCTAGCACCTGTCACCTCCCTGTCTTCACCTACACCATTAGCCCTGAATGTTCAGTCTTACTCTTTTGCTCTTCCTTTTTTTTTTTTTTTTGAGGCGGAGTTTTGCTCTTGTTACCCAGGCTGGAGTGCAATGGCGTGATCTTGACTCACCGCAACCTCTGCCTCCTGGGTTCAGGCAATTCTCCTCCCTCAGCCTCTTGAGTAGCTGGGATTACAGGCACACGTCACTGTGCCCAGCTAATTTTTTGTATTTTTAGTAGAGACGGGGTTTCACCATGTTGACCAGGATGGTCTCTTTGGCTATTCTTCTGCAGGTGTCTTAGTGTATGATATTCCCTGGCTAGATAATACACTGATGCTCTCACTTCTCTCTTTTCCAGTGCTCACTAGGCAATCCTGGGACTCCCATGACCTTCACGGTGACCAAATGCTCATAACTATTTCTGTCCATTTTTGAAACATCAGTGAATCACTCCGAAACAAAAGAATGAACAAACATCTTGGGATTAAGAAAAGTCAACTCGCCTTTCCAACCCTGAGAGATAAATTTAAAAATCAACACTTTATGATTCAGCATGGAGATAAAAAATGTCACCTGAAACGGAAAGATGGGCTCTTAGATTATCACCAATTATGTCATCTTCTGGAGGGAAAAATGCTTACTTACTTACTTTGCTAAACCCAAATTAATTGCATACCAGGATTCCCCTCCTTCCTCAAATCCTTCCCCTTTATTTTCTGAATATGCCATTGGAAAGTTTCTCTTTAATGTGAACAGAACTTTTTCTAGAGTTTTCTGAATAAGTAGAATATTGTCCTCTCTTTAAAGCTATCATGGACTAAGATGATGGTTATTATTTATTTTCTTATTTATTTTCCCCCAAAAGACATAAGAACTATAAAAGCAAGGAAGAAAGTGACAGTTGATTTGAAAAAGAACAGGTAAAAACAATACTTGCAAGTTCAAAGGAAAACTGACTTAATTCTGACTTGCATTTCTGCTGGACCTTGAAAGCCTATTGGCTAATTTGAAGATGTAAATGATGAAGAGAAAAATCCTGACAGTATATTATCAAGTACAAAAAGTGGGTGTTTGGCTGGGTGCGGTGGCTCACGCCTGTAATCCCAGCACTTTGGGAGGCTGAGGTGGGCAGATCACGAGCTGAAGAGATCGAGACCATTTTGGCCAACATGGTGAAACCGAGACCATTTTGGCCAACATGGTGAAACCCTGTCTCTACTAAAAAGTACAAAAAATTAGCTGGGCGTAGTGGTGTGTGCCTGTAGTCCCAGCTATTCAGAAGGCTGAGGAAGGAGAATTGCTTGAAACTGGAAAATGGAAGTTGCAGTGAGCAGGGATCGCGCCACTGCACTCCAGCCTGGTGATAGAGCAAGACTCTGTCTCAAAAAAAAAAAAAGTGGGCATTCAGGCAGTGATGTTTTAAATTATCCCAGTGTTCAACAGGTTGCCATTACTTCTTCCCATGAAACATTACTACAAATAAGGTACTTCTCAAACATTGATACCAAGCAACATTTGGTCACTTCCATCTCACTATTACAACCTTATAGAATATTTACCATGGGGAGCAATTTTATATTCTTTAGCTACAAAGGCAAAAGATGGGTATTTTGCATTTGATTTTCTAATACTGAGATGGGTCTTTCACTCCCAAGGTGTTCCCTGAAGTGCTAATGCATCATCATGTGAATGTGTCTATTACTGGTTTGACAAATGTGAAATGACTGCATTTGGAATCTCTGTATTTCTATGAAACTGTATTCATATTGGTTTAAAAGACTTTTAAAATTGCTAAAATATTTTGGAAAGGGAATTGAAGGCTGCATTTTAGTGGCAATATTCCACAAGTTTGATTGAGTTGTCTCAAGACACTAACAAAGAAATAGCAGACATAGCAGACAGAGTCTTGATGAGTTCTTACCTGATACAAAAAGTCTCGCGCTGTTGCTCTGCCTCGTCTCTCCAGTGTATCGATGCCGCGTGATGCAGCGATAGTTATACAATCCATCTTCATTCTGTACATCTTTAATATACAAGGCTCCCGTGGATGTGATGAGAAATCTAGATCCTGAAACGGAAAACAATAGCTTGGTTAAGATACAATGAAAGCAACTCAACCACATAGACAAAGTCTTTAAACATTTTTTTTTCCATC
>CM052665.1:53596236-53614299 GCA_028533165.1 Leontopithecus rosalia
TCCTGGGTTCAGGCAATTCTCCTGCCTCAGCCTCCCGAGTAGCTGGGATTACAGGCACGCGCCACAGGGCCCAGCTAATTTTTTGTATCTTTAGTAGAGACGGGGTTTCACTATGTTGACCAGGATGGTCTCGATCTGTTGACCTCGTGATCCACCCGCCTCGGCCTCCCAAAGTGCTGGGATTACAGGCTTGAGCCACAAGAGTTTTTAGTACTTATGTTATACAATAAATATATACTTAGCAAAGCTAACCTTGTAAACGTTTTTTAGGTCATGCATTTATCTTACAGCAACAGAGTTGTAATATAAGTGGTATATAGCTAACATAGAAGACTTTTTTTGATCATTGCATTTATCTTAGAATATGACAAATTAAAGGAGTCTTAACTTGTACATCTCTAGCTTATGAAAGTATAAACATTTGTCTCAGTTTAAAATATTTCAATAAATGCACAAAAATGTTAGACTACAAAGTAGTAAGATATTCCACAAACTTCCCTAAAAAGGCTACCTTATTTCCTCACAATAATAACCAATATTTATCACTATATTCTATGACACACAACAATTCTTCCCAGATTCAGTGTTTTAGAATACTCTGTTATTTCTTAATTACTAATTTTTAAAGGGACCACTGAAATCATTGAGGCTAACAATGTTCACCTCAAGCAAAAAAATTTATGATCAGTCATTCCCATTATGTCAGCACAAAACAGTGTCCTGTCCGTAACCTGTGATTTTTACCTGTCAAGCTTCAGTTGTACAGAAAGGACCAACATTGAGATCAAATATCGGTGTCAGTTTAAGAAGGGCAAATATTTTTCCCCTTTGAAAATGTAACTTTTAAAGATATTTTTCATTGTTCAATTTTAATTGTGTGATAAAACAAGTTGGAGCACAAAAGTAGAGCTGAGCGTGCACCTTCATGGCGGGTGACTCAGTACACCTCTTGCCACTCTTAGACTCCTTTATGGGCTATTTCTGCATGTGATGTGATTCCACTGGAAAGAATGTGATTTTTCTCTTGAAAAAAGACTAAAATGCCAAAGAATCAACTTTTATTGCTTATTTTTTCTCAGGTTCAGTTCAATCTTCCTTTAGTTTATTTCAGTCAGAATTTCCAGGAGTCTTAGCTTTATTGCTTTCGAGTGTTATATATTTAAGTTGTAAACATAATTTCTTGGTTGTTTTCTGCAATAACTATACATCATGCATATGTCAGTTGCTCAGATAAATTAAAAATGGTTTGTAATTTTTTTTGTTTTGAGACAAGTTCTGGCTGTATCATCTAGGCTAGAGTGCAGTGGTGTCATTTCAGTTCACAGCAACCTTTACCTTCTGAGCTCAAGCAATCCTTTCGCTTCAGCCTCCTGAGTAGCTGGAACTACACAGGAGTGCACCATCACATCTGGCTAATTTTTATATATTTTTTTAGAGACAGGGTCTCACCATGTTTCCCTGGCTGGTCTTGAACTCATGAGCTCAAGTGATCCGCCCATCACAGCCTCCCAGAGTGCTACAGAGTGTAATCCCTCCAAAAGTGGAATTATAGGCATAAGCCACCATGCCTAGCCTAAAAATAGTTTATGAATTCTCATGAGTTAGGAGTAATTCCAAAGAGTAGAGATGTGAAAAAGATAATAAAATAAGAGAGCAAATATTTACCTTGTATAAGCTTTTCAAAAAAGCACAAATTAATTATTAAACATAGTATGTCTTCAAAATAATATCTACATTAACTTTCAAAACAATTCTATTCAGTTTAAAATATGCCATAAATAATGCTAGATATTAGAAGAAAAATATCCTAATGCTATATATTCCAAATAATTTTGCTTTATTATTCTCTAAAATGAAAGCAACTAAAAATACCTTTTACCACTTCTCATGTGTCACCACATTTCAGCCTTTCTTACTGTATACATTGTGTATAATGGAAACATTATTTCTCTTTCAATATATTTTGTATAATTATATAATGCTTTAATAATCAGTTCCTTTAAAGTACAGTGTGATAGACAGAAAGGAAAGCCAAAAAAGAGAGGATGTATATAATTCCTGTCGCCTTCTTAGCACGGAGTATTTTCATTAGAACTGACAGGCCATCAGTGGTGGCAAAATATAAGTGGAAAGTATTATGCGTGCCATTTTCCAAAAAGGCTGAGAAATGCCCGCAGATAGCAGCAGCTTGCATTATTATCTGCTGATTCTGGAGAGCGCTCTATTCTCTAGGAATATTTTGTTCTTGTAATATCTAACATTTTTTAATTTACTCACTTATCATATTAAATAAGGCTTTAGGGCATGTCATTTCAGAACTTAAACCTTTTATTGTCTTAAGCATTTTCTGAGACGTTTGCCAGAATGAAGGAGTGGACGCTGACTGAGTTTCTGTACTTAAACCCATTTATGCCTAGTGTTCCATTATTGGAACGCTAAGCATGTGGGAATTACTGCAAAAATTCAAAAAGTTGCAACCTCAGACATAAAGGGGTTAATTTGACTTATCTCTAAGTCTAATTTGAGTTAGCCCTTCATTTTCCAGTGTAACCCATCTTGAAACTGATCAACATTTTAAAACATAAAGTAAGTTTGAAGAATAGAATCTTTTAACTATTAGAGGAACAGGCAAGTCCAGGGTTTTTGGGTATAGTCTTAACTCAGGAATCATGTGGAATTATCAAGGGACAACAAGGCACAGATAAGTCATTAGAACACCAAATGTGTTGGCCCCATGGTGACAGTGAATCATTTTAACTGCTCCATAACGTGCCACTGCATGTCACTTGCTACCTTATGCCACTAAAGGTTTCCATGTCAAATGGAATAAATGGTTTGTTTATGCCCTTCAATGGGATAATGAATGTGCTTCTGTTAAAATAGGCAAGTGTTAAAATGCAATCAAAAATGATGAGTTTGTGTCCTTTGTAGGGACATGGACGAATCTGGAGAACATCATTCTCAGCAAATTGACACAAGAACAGAAAATGAAACACCGTATATTCTCACTCATAGGCGGGTGATGAACAATGAGAACACATGGACACAGGGAAGGGAGTACTACACACTGTGGTCTATTGGGGGAAATAGGGGAGGGACAGTGGGGGGTTAGCGGGGGAGGGATAGCATGGGGAGAAATGCCAAATGTGGGTGAAGGGGCAGAAGGCAGCAAAATACACTCCCATGTGTGTACCTATGCAACTATCTTACATGTTCTGCACATGTACCCCAAAACCTAAAATGCAATAAAAAGAAAAAAAAGTACAATTTATTGGTATAAAAAATTACAAATACACAATTCTGTCTCATGCTCTGTGTGTCTTTATCACATACATGCAAGCCCATACACACCCCTGACTACTCACAACTGTCTGGTAACATGCAACTATGCAAAGCAAAAATTTTGCGACTAAATTTATTTTCCTTGGGAAACTACTAGCATTTTAACTGGACACGTTTCTAAAACATAGTTCATATTTTTTGTCATGTTAAATACAGTGCGATTCAGAGCCAACTGAACAGTGAATGATTTTTGATTTTGATTCATCATTTTGGACATTGATTATTGAGCTACGAGGCTCAGTTACTAGAGGGATGTCTCAGAAGCAATCTGGCTTCTCAAGATGCATGGAATGGTCCCAGACTGCCATGTTTAAGTCTTTGAGCTTGTCTTTAACAGCTTTTCTGCTTCCTCCTTTACTATCTGGGTGTTAGATGTTACTTCGCTTTGTCCTTATAAAGAATCGAATTAAAATATCTTGGTCAACATACAATGTGATGCATTCAGTATGCTGAGAGTTAGAAAACAGACACACCAAAGCTGTTGGGACTTTGCATAACCTAGGAGTAAATAGGTTAGGAGCAAGTAATAGAGTGATTTTCCAATGTCAGTTAACATGGGCTTGCATGTTAACTAAAATAAATCCACCACTTGGTGCCAGTTCATTCTGCCTGGCTAAGCTTAGCATAGGGGCCGGTGGAATATTTCCATCGAGGGAGACAAAACTACCAAAGAAAATGGGGCATTAGTCCAATAGGAAAATGTTGCAGGAAACCTCAGGGCTGGAGTTCTACGGCCACATTCTTCCCATTGTCACTGTGCTGAGCAGCAAAAAACACACCCAGAGAGCAGTGGGTTCTGATGCCCAGGCACGATACCATTTTGGGTTTTCTATATGATTGCTTCAAAGGCAGATATTAAAATAGCAATAGTTCTAGAAATCTATTTTGCTGAACTATGGGTCGTTAAAGCAGAAAGCCAGATCTTTAAGATCTGAGCTGCAAAAAGCAGGCATGCACGACCTCCCAAAAAAGGCCTATCACAGTCGATTCTAGAAACTAGCATGTGTTATAGGTGGGCCAGAAATAGAGCCAAGTGATGCATGCATTCATGGGGCCAGCACTGTCCAGGGCTCCAGGAATGCAGAAAGGAGAGAGACAACCCCTATCTCTAGGGAGCTTGTAATCTAAACAGATTTGAGCATTTGGGTTTAGGAACATCCCAACAAGGTGAGGAAAAAGGAGAGAAGGGAAGAACCTGGAGAGCAATCACGGAAGAGCCACTGTCCTTGTCTCCCCAGGATAAAGGGGCTACTGATACCCAGGGAAGAAAACTGGCATTTATCCCCCCACCTGCTTTTATCCTCGTGTATTATTCTGATACAAATCGTTGACTTTATATGTTAAAGTCCTAATCAATCATTTGCTTGTTCAAGCTGCTCAGCTAACTTTTTCTTTGTTCTCATAAAGAATCAAATTAAAAGATCTTCCCCTGGTTTCCAGTGCAATAAACTCATCCACTTTGTAAGATTTCTCAGTGTGGAAGAAAACACCTGGGCTTTGGAAGCCGGTGGATCTGAACAGCAAAATGGTCCTTGTCCCTTTCCAGCTGTGTGGCCTCCATCTAGTCATTCAACTCTAAACTTCTTTCTTCAACTAGGAAAAAGAGAGGTGATGAGTAATCTCCTTTGTGTTCTGCTGTGGAAGATCAAATTAAAATGCATCTATGTCATCTAGCAAATAGACATGCATCTATTGCACAGCAGGGTGACTAAGCTCAATAATAATGTATTCTGTATTTCAAAATAGCCTAGAGAGTAAATTTGAAATATCTCATCACAAAAAGGGATGAGGTGGTAGATACGTTCATCATCTTGATGTAATCATTTCATACTGTGTGTGCATATATGTGTGTGTGTGTATATATAGACACATACAAAGTCAACACATTGTATCCCATAAATGTATATAACTTTTCAATTGAAAATATTAATAAAAATAATTAAAATTAAGATGGTATCTATCCTAGTAAATGCCACGTTTGTTATTCTGCTGTTCTGGCTAACCCACAGGTGTATAAAATGTAGCCTGTGTTAGCTAGACAGAGAAGAGCCCACCAACATAAATAAAGGGGGCTCCCTTTCAATTGCTTATTTGCTTATGAAAGGCAACCTCATATATTAAAGAACGCATCTGAATGGAAATGACACAGATGAATTTTACATCATAATTCTGCCATTTGGAGCTATGTCACCTCAGGCAAAATAGTTACTGAACCTCCAAGCTAGTGTCACATGACAGAGCATTGGGAACGTAGAAAGATGTACTGAGTCCATGGAGAATTTTTGAATATACCAGTGAAAGCCTTGGGAAAAGGAGAATCACAGACATCTGCTGTGAACTGAATGTTTACCTCTGCACAAAATTCATATGATGAACCTTTAATCCCCAATATGAAAGTATTTGGAGATAAAGCTTTTGGGAGGTAATTAGGTACATATATGATTATAAGGGTGGGACCACACCTCACTTTCTCTGCCCTGTGGGATCACAGTGAGAAGGCAGCTGTCTGCAATCCAAGAAGGGAGCCCTCATCAGGTACCAAATCTGCCAATACCTTGATCTTGGATTTCCCAGCGTCCAAATCTGTGAGAGATAAATTTTTGTGGTTTAAGCCACTCAGTCTATGACATTTTGTTGAGAAAATATTTAAGCCACTCAGTCTATATTGTGTTGACAATTCCCATTGTCACGGTGCTGACAAGCCCAAACTGACCTAGATATTGTCTTCAGAAGTCTTTTCCACAGTAGAAATGGATATTCAAAGAAACTCAGGGACTTTCCCCAAATCATTATCATGTTACTTGAACAACAATACTCCCTGGCAAATCTGTTAGTATCCGAACATAAAAAAAATTCTGAAGTTCTCAAAATTAATCATTTCTTGTCCATCATATTTTATCTAACAGGAAGACCCTCTGCTTCTTCCAAAATATATCCTGAATCTATCCACTGCCCTCCCTCAACGCTGTACCACACACATCTTAAGGACTGTAGCTTTCAAACTTTGGTGTCCACTTCTGCTTCTGTTTCTCTACAATTTAATCCCTACTCAACATCCATAAAGATTTAACAACATAAGTCATTTAGTGCCTTGATGATATCCCACTAGACCTAACCACGTCTGATGGTCCGTAATGGTTTGGGCTTTGACCCTATCGCCAAAAGATTCCCCTCCCCTTTCTCGCTCTTCCACCATGCCCAGGCCACACTGTCCTTCTTTTAATTGCTCTAACTGGAGACTCTGAGCCCAGATCTCTCCCTGACTGGGTCCTTCTTGTCATCCTAACCTGTTTGTTTTTTGTGAGACAGAATTTCGCTCTTGTTACCCAGGCTGAAGTGCAATGGCATGACCTCGGCTCACTGCAACCTCCGCCTCCTGGGTTCAGGCAATTCTCCTGCCTCAGACTCCTGAGTAGCTGGGATTACAGGCACGCACCACCATGCCCAGCTAATTTTTTGTATTTTGAGTAAAGACGGGGTTCACCATGTTGACCAGAATGGTCTTGATCTCTTGACCTCGTGATCCACCCGCCTCGGCCTCCCAAAGTGCTGGGATTACAGGCCTGAGCCACTGCGCCCGGCCCCACTGTGGCCTGTTTTTAAGTCAAATTTTCAGCAATGTCAGTCCACATTATCATGGTCACTCACGATCAGAGACTGGGTTGACTACATCTGAATGTGACATTATCTTGTGCATGTGCATGAGATTGGTTTAACACTTCTCTCCTTCAACTAGAATAGCAGGAGCTAGGTTTGTCTTGTCCAACATTTCATCTCTATTACATAGAACAGTACTTGGCTATGTTATCCTAAAATATTTGTTAAATGCACGGCCTGATGAAACAGTCTATTATTGCTTGTATTCAAAACATCCTTTCCTAGGTCTCAGTAAAAAGTAACTTTTTTTAGATTTCAGCATATTTCCTCTTGTAGAATACATAAAAGGAGTTTGTTCCCCTCCAGAAATGAATATATTCTTATATGAAAATGAACGTATTTTAAGATTGTGTTGAATTATTCTTTCATTAGGGTCCCTGGCTTTTTACTGTGTGACTAAGCTGTTAGATCTTCAAAAAAGGCAATACTATTTGGGAGAAAGTTTTAAAAGCATATATCATCTTTTACTTAGAGAAATATATCTTAGAGCTCTTGTTTGTTTTGTCTTTTCTATTGCAATCTATCTGAATTAATAGTCATTAAAAGAACAGATGGCTCTGCTAATAAGATGCCAAATGGTAGCACAACCATGATGAAACTTTTATCAGCTGTGCCCGCCATTTCCAACCGATGGCCACCCTGTGTCACAAAATTGAGCTTTCTCCAAAGCAGTCTCAATAACAGTTTCTAAAATATTAGAGGAACATAAGAATTAAATCTAAGTTCTAAGTATATAGCATTAGAAATGACATAAGACTCTTAGCATTAACTAATAAAACATAACTGTGTGTATATATATGTGTGTGTGTGTATAGATATATATGTATATATATATGTATCTACACACACACTCTAAACTTATCAATGCCTCTTAATTCAAATGTAGGTTAGAAAGCAATTTAGCTTACGAGTTGATTCTGAAGTATCTACAGTGTGTCCTATTCTGTGATATGAGGGGTGGGTGCAAAGACAGGATTAGATGTGGGCATGATTGAGACACAAATATTTCCTTTTATTAGGTTGAGTTGCCTGATAAAAGCATGTACATGTCAAAAGCTACATATAAGAAAAAAGAAGAGGCCCCTTAAGATATGACATCTTACCTGATATTGTGAGCTGAATTTCCTCCTTCCTCAAAAATTTGTGTTAATGTCCTAACCTTTAATACCTCAGGATGTGACTTTATTTGGAAATAGGGTGGGTCACTGCAGATATAATATGTTAGTATGAACTCATACCTGGACTCTGTATTCCCCTAATCCAATGTGACTGGTGTCCTTATGAAAAGAGGGCATTTGATAGAGACATGGATATTAATACGAATCCTAATCAGAGCTGACAGATTCTAGGTGCACAGTAGGGTCCACCACTGCTTCAGCATCATTTGTGTTACAACACATTGACTTCTTACAATGACCCCAAGAGGGAGATACTATCATTCCAATTTTTCATATGAGAAAATTAAGGAACAGAGAAGTTCAGGGACATGCTCCCATTTATACAACTAGAAGTATCTATTCCAGGATGGTGCCCTGGCATGCTGGCTCATGCTCTCACACACTTCACTCCCCTGGCTCTGGGTTGTTGTGCAAGTGTGAGACGGCAAGGCGTGGGCAAGCCAAGGTATAAGCAGAGTGAGGCAGAAGCAGTGAGCACAGAAAGACATTTAACCTAAAGATTCAACAGAGCTGAGGTGAGGAGAAGAAGGTGACAGGTATTGAGTCTAAGGGACCTGTGGGGTTGGGGTGGCATTGGTACAGCAAAGGAGTTCGGGTAGAGGAGGTTCTGTTCAGAAAAGATAAGAGCTCAGCAGTGAGCATGCTGAATCACTTAAAATCAGTGACCAGGGCTGGGCGCAGTGGCTCATGCCTGTATTCCCAGCACTTTGGGAGGCCAAGGCGGGTGGATCACGAGGTCAAGAGATTGAGACCATCCTGGCCAACATGGTGAAACCCTGTCGCTAGTAAAAAATAGAAAAAATTATCTGGGTGTGGTGGCACATGCCTATAGTCCCGGATACTCAGGAGGCTGAGGAAGGAGAACTGCTTGAACCGATGAAGCAAAGCTTGCAGTGAGCTGAGACTGCACCACAGCACTCCAACCTGGCACCTGGTGACGGAGTGAGACTGTGTCTCAAACAAAACAAAACAAAACAAAAAATCAGTGACTAAAGTTAAGCTGGAGACAAGGCTTTGGAGACTAAATTGTGCTTGTGTAAGAGGAGCCCTTCACGAGAACTGAAGTTGAGTAACATCCCAGGAAGCAGAGTGAAGGAAGAAGGCCAAGAAAAGACCCAGGGAAGGAGTGAGAGGAAGTATAAAGGACCCAAGACAGCATGGTGCTAAGAGAGCCAGAAAAGAGGACTTTCACAGGAGGGTGCAAATGGCCTGTACAACGGGGCAATACTGCCTTTTTGGGAACATCATATTAAATAACAACATCCATGTAAGTTCCTGGCAGAGATAAGCACTTTAGAATAGCACTAATCTGTAATAAGATATGATAAAATATCCTTGCTGCAACAATAAAAATACGAAATATCTAAGAGCTAGAAATGCACAAAAATGAGTTAAAGAACACTCTACATCATTTCAAAGGACATAATAGAAGACCTGGATAAATGCAAAGGCATAAAATTCTAGGAGTAGACAAATAGAGATTGCAAAAATGTCAGCTTTTCACAAGTGAAATGAATTACATTTTAATTAATTGTTGAACAACATTTATTTAGAACATGACCAAATCCATGTAAATTAAAACGAGATTATTTTCATCCAGGAGATTAGAACAAAAAATAAAACGTTTGAAAGTAAATGGTCTTGACAAAGGGTGTGGGATATAAGCCTCTGAGGGTGGGCATGTAAAGTTGTGAAGGCTTTTGATTTGTGAAGGGCAACTTACCAGTATATTTCAAGTGTGAGACTTGCACACCTTTCAATCCATCTTGCAACTTCAAAGACTACCCTACGGAAAAACTCAGATGCGCACACTTTGGTGTTCATCCCAAAATGCAATGAAGCATAATTTAACAGCGAAAAGTGATATAGAAACCCGAATGCCAATCAAGGGATAAATAAGTAAATAAATCAGAGTACATCTATACTCTGCAACTATTTAAAAGACAGCAAGGTGTATGCACACGTACCCCGCAGAAAAACCTCCTCTAAATAGTCTAAAGTGGTTACGAACAATCTACAATGTTGTGTACCAAAGGCAATGGCAGATGAGGAACTTTGTGTACGCAAATGAACATAGAGGCCCGGATCAGCAGATAGCTCCCAAAATGTTCACTGTTGTTGCCTCTGAAATTATGAGTGGATGAGGGGAAGGAGAGGAGAAATTATGTTTTATTTCACACTGTCAAGCATTTGGGAATCTTAAAAGAAGACTTCTTTTTTTTTTTTCTTTTTGTGTCACTCTGTATCCCAGGCAGGATTGCAGTGGTGAGATCTCAGCTCACTTCAACATCTGCCTCCTGGGTCCTGGTTTAAGAAATTCTCCTGCCTCCACCTCTCGGGTATCTGGTATGATAGGCATGCACCACTATGCCCAGCTAATTTTTGTATTTTTACTAGAGATGGGGTTTCACCATGTTGGCCAGGCTGGTCTTGAACTCCTGACCTCATAATCTGCTCACCTCAGCCTCTCAAAGTGTTGGGATTACAGGCAGGAGCCACTGAGCCCGACCAAAGGAAGACTCTATTAATGTGCTTCTTGTGTAGTTAAAATTTATTTTGGACAAAGGTGTCAGTGGGTGATGAGCATATGGACACAGTAGATGTAAACTGAACCCATGTAACGCACAACACAGGAGATAAATCTAGGTTGATACTGCTGTCCAGAGAAGACGTATCAAAGAGGGCTTTTATTATGCTTGCTCTTCAAGCTGGTCACTACTTGCGCCTCCCTGAAAGCACAAGGGGAGACTCTCAGCATTCCCCCTGGTCTTTGCAAACCCTCCCCTCCAAACACCTCACACAAAAGTTGAATCTGCCATGTAGCTGATCTCTGTATCTTCCTGAACTACTTTGAGAATTCTCCGTTTCACACATAATTGCATTCAGTCCAGTTGGCTTTCCTGTTGGTACTGCCTCCCCTATATAGCAGTTGCCACTCTGCAGACAATGAAATCCTCTTGTTTGCCCCACTTACCTGCTGCCCCCAAAGACTTGCACAGTGCCAACTTGAGTGATTGTTTAGAAGATATACATACTTTGAGTTTTTTCTAAAAGTAGGATCAATAAAATAAGGTATCATGTTGAGGGCACAGAGCTCTCGCCATGCCATTTTATTTAATCTTTGTAGGAACCTATTATGTTTATGGGAATATCATCAAGCTATCGAAGAAATAATGAAGACCCAGTGTGGATCTTGAGCTGCCTGGAAAAAATCATTTGGCTAGAAATAACGCCATGACATAGGGCATGAGAAATAAGCTTACAACTCGGCTGGATCCAATAAGGAAGGAGAGATTTAGTGTATACATGTAGAATTCTCTCAAAGCAATTTCACTAAGACATTTCTCTTATGTAAATAAAATTCTCTCAGTGAAATTCTCCTGCAGTTAAATGAGTCTCAATTATACACTACTAATTTAAGCCTGCACACTGCATTCCGACTGTATACCTAATTACTCTAGTTTGTTAATAATCAGATCTTTGTGCAGATATTTGAGTCTGTCATTAATGTTTGCTCTAGTTAGATTTGTAGTTGTTTATAAGAATGAATCCTTATAAAGAATATAATTTTATAATTCCTTTGCTTTTAAAGGAATTACTTCAAGGATTTTTTTTTATTAAAGAACCAAAAAAGCTTATAAAACTTATAAACTGTATTTATTTATTTATTTATTTATTTATTTATTTATTTATTTATATGATGAACAAGATAGTTTTGGCCACTGACATTTCAATGCAAAGATTTCATTTGGGAACAGAGACAAAAAGAGTACATTGACAAAGAAAAACATTCACTCTAACAAGTGCATTTATGTGAACTGCAAAACGGAAGTTGACCCGAGTAAAGAGAAGAGCTGTTTAGATGGTCAGGGTTTGGGGTGGGGTATGAATGTAAGGATTTCTGAGGAGGCTGCTTTTCAGCAGAGTCACAGAGGGTAGGAAGATGAGGAGGTGTTATTCATGAATAAATAGAGCAAAGAACAAAATTAAAGGAAAACCATGTGTTGGAGGTGGGAAAATCTCTGGCATGTCCAATAAACTGATACAAGATATATTTTGAAAATTGAATTGATAGGACATCGAATTGGCCTGAATGCCAGGATGAGGCAAAAGCGACAAGGACCAAGGTGGCTGCTAGGTCTTGGTGAGGAGCCCTGAACGTGTGAAGAGGCCCCTGCCAGGATAAGAACTAGGGGGTGTGGCACTGGCTGTCCATGCCTGACCTATTTTGGACTTTGGGGAATTAAAAGTAGCCCCTTATGGAGATATGGAAAAGGAAAGGAAAAGAACGCTATTGTCTGTGCTCACTGTGTCAGGTGGACTCATCGAGAACAGGTACATCAGCATTATTTCCTGTCCACGAGATTTCTGCATTTTGGGGCTGGAAGGGAATGTGCATTTCAGGTTGTCTGTTCCATAACTGTGCAATACGGTGCTGATTAAAAAGCAACATGTGCAAAAAGGAAAGAATAAGTGAAGGAAGATCAGAGCACAGGACTTCAACCCACAATGACTGTGCTTACCTGGTCTGTGTTAACAATCCAAAAGGAATTTAAGACAATAAGCTTATGGCAAAACACATTGAAAATTAACTGCAAAGTTTGTCTACCTGATAAGAATGACATAGGATTATGAGAAAGAAACTGGAAAAACAGAAATGAGAAAGAATGAAAATAGACACTATGTTGTGGCCACTTAATATTATGGGGCAATGGTTTTTCACACTGTGGGTTCACCTATTAACAGGGTGTGAAACCAGTTTCATGGACTGCAACTTAATTTTTTTAATGAAATAGAAGAGCATAGAATGCTCAAATAGTAGTGATCAATAGCATGCATCAAATAGTAGTGATCAATATTCTGCAGTTTTGTTTCAGTTCACCTGTGCACACATAAGATTGTGTATTTGTATATTTATGTGTGTGTTTATGTGTGTGAATTACTAGGTTCTGAGATAAATTGTCCTTTTTCTATGTATTTCTTACTATGAGTCAGAGCAAAAAATATTTGAAGAGCCTGGCTCAACATCTTAGAGATGAAATTGCTTTTTTTCTGACTAGACTTCTGTTTCAAGGCAAGGCTAACCGTCCTTAAGCATCAGCTGGTATACCTGGGATTCCTGAAGCTGTCTCTTTAAACATGCAGACTGGCAAGTCTACAAGGCCACAGGCTTGGTTGCATTTATAATGCGAGTGACAGAGAAAGCAGTTTTTTTTTTAAATGCAGCATCATCTAAAGGTCTTGGATTACATTTGTTTTGTGATGATGCACGATGATGTCCAGCGAAATGATGATGATTTTACTGAGACATCCACACAACTATACGTGCAAATATGACACTCACAGAAACGCACAAGGGTAGAAACCACGTCACACGCAGCCTCCTGAGTCACTCCCACTCCACAGCCTTTTGCTTTTAAGTAGTCTGACTCCATGAGAATCTTTGAGATTGGCGTGCACGTCACAGAGCTTTGCACTGTGAGAGTAACTCAATTCCCTGAATGACTTCCCCAGATCTAGCTTATCACAAACTCCATTGCCTTTCAATATCCTTTGTAACACAACAGCATTAATCAAATCATATAACCAACTGCCCACCATATGCAGACTTAGTAAGACCTAGTAATGGAATCAAAAGTACCTAAAAGGCTAATTTCTAATTATACGGAAAGGAAACATACCCTAAGGTAAAAGGGCAAACAATTGCAAAAGAGAGACAAGCACTGTCAGTTAGATACTCATAAGCACTGATGTGAAAAGAGATTAAAAATGATATATCTATGATGAATTAAGGCGGAGTGGAACCCACTGTTGGTGTGCAGCTGATAAGATGCTATAGAGAAATGATATCTGAATACATGGTGAGAATGTTTTTCTCTGTAAATCTCAATTCTCCTCATTCTTTCAAAGGGAAAGCCACAGAAGGTACCAGTTATCCACCCACCTACTTAGGTGCCTCCACTAGAATTCTTAGCATGTTTTTGCAGAAGTAAGATATCTCCACTACCGCTGTAATGCTTCTTAATCTTCTTTTTCTTTCTTTCTTTTTTTTTTAGACAAAGGAAACTACTGTCTTAGAGTCTTTGGAAGGCAAGTTTATCTGACTAGAATTTAATATTATTGTTTTGATTTCGTTGTATTGCATTTATCTTTATGGCTAGTTAAAATCATTTTCCATTTAAAGGTAGCAATGTATTCTTTTTTTACAATTACATTGTTTCAAGTAAACAAGAATTATTCAAAAGACAAAAATACTGGCACAGATGGTATTCAGTGACTGCAGATACCATAAAGATAGTTCATGGATGATCAAGATTTAAGAGCCACTGTGTTCACGACACTTCCTGACAGAGGTGGGTTATACAGTGTTTCCTGAAGAAAGGGATAGCGGGCTACTGCTAGGAGGGACAGCTGAAGGTACTCAGGAGGATGAGGAGCAGGCAGTTGACCTGTCCTCTGCTTGGGGATCACAACCAAGAAAGCACAAGAGAGGCTCCCCCTGGAGGAGCTCCGTGTGCTGCAGGGCTGATGTGGCCCAGGGCAAGCGGGAGCTCTGGGAGGCCCAGGCGTGGGTGCCAGGAGAGTGGTAGATGAATTTCATTTTCAGGCTGTGAGGTAACAGGTAGACCTAAGGGAGGCAGAGGTGAAATCAGGATGGTTACACAGGGAATACTGAGAGCAGAGCAACACAGTTGCGGACGCTGTTACTAAAACTGGACAGCGGAGATGGATGGTGGATGGGGAAAGCCAGCCAGGCAGGAGGCTGGGACAGAAAGAGGCACAGGGGAGGTCTGCTCAGTTTTGCTACAGGGGCTCTCTCAGGGTAATGATGGGCCAGTCCTCTAAGGAAGTTCTGGCCTCATCATGAGCCTTCTGTCGTCTCACTCCCCATGTCCTTCCTCTGTCCCTCCTCCCACTGCCGTTTATTTATTTAACTGAAAAAGTGCCAATCACCCACACATGCATAAAATACTCATGTACCCATTTCTCAAAATTGATCATTGTTGACATTTGGTATAATTTGCTTCACTTCTAATAAAAGAAATAAAACTTTACAGAAAATGTTGTATTTTCCTCTTTGTTCCCTCCCCATCCTATCTTTTCCTCCTAAAAATCCCTATTATCAGAAATATAAGTACATATTCCCAGTTTTGATTTTTTATTTTATTATGCACACATAGATGTGGCAATGAACTTCACATAGTATGGTTCTGTGTTTTATCTGTTTTTAAACTTACAGAAGCATTTTACTATTTCTTATGGAAAAACTCACTTTTCCCATCCAACATCATGTTTTCTTAACATCTCTTGATGTTGATATAAAGAAATCTAGATATCTAGTTCATTCTTTTTTATGAAAGTATAGTATTATTTTATGAATCTAATTCACACTAACCAATAAAAGCTCCATCAAACATGCATTTGATAATTTTTTTCAATGCTACATTCCCGGCCCCTAGAACACATACAGAATAGTTGCTCATTAAATCTTTGTCAAATGAATGAATCAATGAATTCACTCATTCCACTGCTGACAGGCAGTAAAATTGATGTCAATTTGGCACAAACTTTTACAAGATTCCACGGCACCCACATCAGAGTCATGCTAATACGTCTACCTAGAAATGTATTTATTGCACGGACAGCTTTTGTGGTATAATTTTGTGGGACTCTCTGATATGCTCTTTGACTTCTTAAGGGCTTGGCACATGCTGTGGGCTTTCGATGTGGCTGAGGGGTTGGCTGTCACATAACCACTTCAGAGAGGCTGTGGTCTGCCTTGCTCACTTCGTAAACTCCTCATCCCCCTCTGATGGCTCTTTGCAATGCTTCGTCTTTTCTTCAAAACTTGATATATATATTATATTGATATATATATTATATTATGTATATAATTATATACATAATTATATACATAATATAATATATATATATATTTAAAAAACTGAAAAGGCTTTGGCAGAAAAAAAGTGGGTGAATTCTTCCAAGTAATTAAATGTTGCAAAATTTAAAATAAAGAGAATAAACAGATTCACAGCTAGGAACACAAGGTATTTTTGGGCCAATGGGATTTTTGCCTTTGTGCTTTAAAGCACAGTCACTTTCTGTGCAAAGTCGTAAGTGTTCGCCACAGACTCGAGGTGGATCTAGCCCTGTGCCAACAAATCACTAGTACCACTGGATTAATGTTAATGTACTTTTCTGTGTTCAAGCAATATTATGGTCCGTTTATTACATGCATAGCAATTTAATGGCCTTGTGGATCTCAACACTGTGCTTTTATTTCATTTTTGCCTAGGCCCACCTCACCATTAAATATAAATGGAATAAAGCATTTGGGGAAGAAAAAGGTATAAAAATGCTTTTCATTGCAAAGCAATTCTTAACGGATTTTGTAATCTTTGCAAAATTAAAAGGAAAATACACTCAGGACACTAAGTCTCTTCCCAGATTTTCAGATTCTGAAGCTTTAGTTGAAGGCCGTTGAAGACCGTACAAGGTTGTTCTTGAGACTTTTGTGAATCTGAATGAATGCCCTTTGCTGCAAAGGCACCTGCCTGGTGCTGAGGAATTGGCCAGGGAGCCGTCCCCGACCCCTGGCCGCGGCTTGAGGAACACTCCGCGCCCCCTGCTGGTCAGATCGAGGCCCTGCAGCGTGGCACAGAGGGTTCCAAGACACGTGTTGTGGGAAACGCGGGCTGAAAAACGCTCCCAGAAATGACATAGTGAATGCCTGTGGATCTGGCACCACCCTAACACTTTCTCGTTAATAACACATGACTTTTACTTTGTTAACCTATAAACACTTCCTATGTTTACACTTCTTGGGCTTTGATAGAAACTTATCAGCAAAATTCTTTCAATGAAAACTTGTCAAATTACTTCTCCACTTAAAGTGGCAACAGTGACGTTTGTCTTGAATTCCACATTTATTTATATTATTTTAAAATTTCATTTTGCTTTGCAACCATCTGAGTGAATTTTCTTTTAGGCTATTAAGATAAAATTCCCTCTAGGATTAAGTTTTGGTCATTTCTGCCATAAAATGTATGTCAGAGTACATTATTTGGTTTTCCTTTTTTTTCATTTATTTATAAAGTTTTCCTTTTTTTCATTTATTTATAATGAAAGATATAAAACTTTACAGAAAAATGTTATATCTTTCTCTTTGTTCCCTCCCTAAAATGTTACAGTTTTTCTCTTTGTTCCCTATATTAAACCTTCACTGGTTTAATATAGTCAGTGAATCAGAAGTGAGTTGTAGCAACTTCCATTTCTGACTATTAAAAAAACTAATTATTTTGACACCTCTCTAGGTATAAGAAATGTAGACATGCTGCATAAATATAGGAAACATTTACTTAAATGAACAGCAGATTTCTCAAGTAAGGAAAGTCCTCTGAGCTCCATAAAGGAAGAGGTAGGTGAATACCTAACAGAAAAGATCAAGTTGATGCTATACATTCCCTGGGACATTTGCACATTTAGAGGAAAAATTAGTTTTAATGGCAATGAGGAAATGGAAGGCTATTAGTCCTACACAAGTCCTATGTAAGAGAAGTCTCCAGAAAGCTACAATCTCACTAAAAGATTGGTCCTGGAAAAAAAAAATAGCCTTTGAAAATGCCCTTGCCTTCCTAGCCTAAGTTTTGTGTAGGGAATGTGGCTAACCATAGTACTGTCCTTGCTCTGGTTTGGGATTTGTATTCTTACTGTCCTGCAAGGTCTAGCAAACCTCACTCTAGAAATTCAAAAATGGGCAAAGGATATGAACAGACACTTTACAAAAGAAGACATACATGAGGCCAACAAACATATGAAAAAATGCTCATCATCACTGGCCATTAGAGAGATGCAAATCAAAACCACATTGAGATACCATCTC
>CM052665.1:53614799-53654550 GCA_028533165.1 Leontopithecus rosalia
TGTTTACAATAGCAAAGACCTGGAACCAACCCAAATGCCCATCCATGATAGACTGGACTGGGAAAATGTGGCACATATACACCGTGGAATATTATGCAGCAATCAAAAATGATGAGTTCGTGTCCTTTGTAGGGACATGGATGAATCTGGAGAACATCATTCTCAGCAAACTGACACAAGAACAGAAAATGAAATACCGCATATTCTCGCTCATAGGCGGGTGATGAAAAATGAGAACACATGGACACAGGGAAGGGAGTACTACACACTGGGGTCTACTGGAGGGAATAGGGGAGGGACAGCGTGGGGGGGAGTGGTGGAGGGATAGCCTGGGGAGAAATGCCAAATGTGGGAGAAGGAGAAGGCAGCAAAACACACTGCCATGTGTGTACCTATGCAACTATCTTGCATGTTCTGCATATGTACCCCAAAACCGAAAATGCAATAAAGAAAAAGAAAGCAACATAGAGTGACTCTGCTTCTAAGACCATCTGGCAGAAGCAAAGACAAATAAATCTTCCCTGGAGGAAGGAGCACTGAGAAATGTGTACAGATGAAGCTTGACTCCTCCCTTCCAATCTTGAGCTCCCAATACCAAACCTGAACACATTAGAGAACGACTTATCATAAAAAAGAGTCAGAAGAAGCCACAGAGGCCTCAGATATGGAATAACTAGATATTGCTTACACAATCAGTATTTTAAATGTTTGCAAAATTATAAAATTAAAAATAAGATAAACGAACAAGATTATATCATAAAGATAAAAATATTAGATAAACAATATGTGTAGAATGGGCAAAAATAAAACACATAACCCTTGACATAAATATTTAGATTAAACAGAGTTGGGAAAAAAATTAGTGAACAAGAAAATAAATCTAAGGAAATTACCCAGAACATGTCCCAGAGAGAACAAGAAACATAAGAAAGATACATATGAAAGAAAGAAAAATAAGAAAGATGTGAAAGATACATATAAAAGAAACAAAGATACATATGAAAGAAAGATACACATGAAGGAAAGATACATAAGAAAGAAAAATACACGTGAAAGAAAGGTGAAGAGACTTGAAGGAGAGATGGAGGAAATTCACATAGCTAATTACAGGTCAAGAAGGAGAAAGTAGAAAAAAATGGCAGAAAAGCAATGTTTAGGAAAACAAGTTGAAAATTTCCTAGGATTAATAAGAACTGAGAAGTTTGCCAATAGCAGGCTCATGCCCAGAACTAAAGGATGTGCTTCCAGAAAGGAAATTGTACCCAAGAATGAGGTACAGGCTGGGTGCAGTGGCTCACCCCTATAATCCCAGCAGTTTGGGAGGTCAAGGTGGGTGGATCATGAGGTCAAGAGATCGAGACCATCCTGGTCAACATGGTGAAACCCCGTCTCTACTAAAAATACAAAAAATTAGCTGGGCATGGTGGCGCGTGCCTGTAATCCCAGCTCCTCAGGAGGCTGAGGCAGGAGAATTGCCTGAACCCAGGAGGTGGAGGCTGTGGTGAGCAGAGATCGCGCCATTGCACTCCAGCCTGGGTAACAAGAGCGAAACTCCGCCTCAAAAAAGAAAAAAAAATGAGGTGCAGAAAGAAGAATGGAGCAAGAACTAGATATGTGTGAAGAACCCTAAATAAATAATGAATGTATAAGGTGATGATAATGCCAAATATGAGTGATATAAAAAGCTAGATGCATCTAGAACACTGGGAAACAACAGCCTTTCAGATGGGAGGGACGTCACAGGAAGGGGTATCATGAAGTCATGTGTTTCTCCGTGTGAGGTGGGTCAGCATGCCATTCTTGTGAGTGAAGAAAAGCAATGTCTTTAGTGCTTTTATGACACTGATCCACAAATTCCATTTCACCTGCATCTTAACCCGGTAGGCATCTCTCTACTGTTTGAGAAACCAGACCTTGTGCTTTACTTTACATAAGCCTCTCCTGGTCACTACTCTAATCTTCAAAGGAAAACCAGGGGAATTAAGGCCATTTAAAAAAACCCTCCTCCACCGATAAACCAGCTCTGTTCTTTGAAAATATTTCATAAAACTCCAAGCACTGCAAACTTAACCTTTTGGAAAGTGTGTTCAATCCTACTAAAACGTATTACAATCCATTCAAATGCACATGCCCCATTGGAGTAGGGTGCATTCACTACTCTGCTGGGCACGGTGGCTCACACCTGTAATCACAGCACTTTGGGAGGCCAAGGTGAGTGGATTATCTGAGGTCAGGAGTTTGAGAACAGTCTGGCCAGTGTGGTGAAACCCTGTGTCTACTAAAAATACAAAAATTAATGGGGCATGGTGGTGGGTGTCTGTAATCCCAGCTACTCGGGAAGCTGAGGCAGGAGAATGGCTTAAACCCAGGAGGCGGAGGTTGCAATGAACTGAGATCGCACCATTGCACTCCAGCCTGGGCAACAAGAGCAAAACTCCATCTCAAAATGAATAAGTAAATAAAAATAAAATAAAATAAATTCACCACTTTACATAAGCCAATCTTGCTTTTTCATTTCATTCCATATATTTTCTCCATGTTTTCCCACTCAGTCATTGTTTACAAATTCCATGTAGAAGAACATGCTCATTTTATGTTGGCTTTTCTTAGCACTTCTTAAGGTAAATATAGTGTACAGCGTAACCACCCTGCTTCATTTAGAAGTGGGTGGGATACAGGATACTAAGTTTACTCTTCCCTTCAATGTAATTCAACATATACTTAATAAAAGTAGTATATTCTGCATAAAAGATGAATAGAAATCCCCAGTGTTTTAAGACAATTTTCTCTCTTCTTGAGAATACAAAAGGGTTTTCCAATGTACATTTTACTGATTTTGATACCTTCTGATGAATTATTCTCATGTCGTGCTGAGAAAACTTCACTTGTCATTTGAGCAAGAGTATCATAAAGTCATTATAAATGTCCAGCATTGAAACCATCTTTCATTTCCTAATATTAAATTTTAATTTGAGAATATTCTTTTAAGCAGCCAAGATTTTATGAAGAGAAATAACAAAAATGACGACCATTAAAAAAAAAAGCTAATGTTCTAAAAAAGATGTCTGATTAGTGGGCACCACTTCTTTCAGATACATTCCAAAGATATGCACTGTATTTAGCAAATACCACAACAGGTTATAGAAAATGTATGCTGAATTACCATCACAGGATTTCTATCAATACTGTCCAGTTGTATTGACTAAATTATTTGTTAAGTTCTCTGAATCACTTTAACCATATGAACCGAGTTGATGAAGAGCTTACCATCTAAACCATAAAGCACATCAGAATCTGGATTTATTGGACTCAGAGTAGTGCAAGGAGTGATAAAACACACCCTAAACTCTTGTTTCTGAAAGAAGATAAAGCCTGTTACCATCACAGAATGGATAAGCACTCCCAGGAAACCTTCATCATGTACACTGGCTGACTTGTTTGCTTGCACTGTTTCCTACTCAGTGGCCATGACGCATGTTCATGCATCCTGTAACAGACAACTTAAGAACAGAGATTTGGGGAGGATGCAACAGTGGGAGAACAGCTGTGGACATGAGAACACTGGGAATAAATGAGAATGAATAGATCCTAAGAGGAGGGCACATTTTGTGTCCAGAGCTAGAAGTCTGGGTGTTTACTCTCTTGGGGATTATTATCAGGCATCATTGAGAATAAGCCTCCTTGGTCACCTGCTCATCCTGTGACTACACATTCCCCCCACCCCACCCCATCCCTTTCAAATCTCCTGGAGAAGGAGCTGCATGCATTGCACAGGGTGGGGCAAGGGAGAGGCTGGGGCTGTCTCAGCTTCATTTTGCTTAATCAGGACTCCTTTGAGTGTTCTTGCACAGCTGCGTGCGCAGTGGTATTCAGACCTGCTCAGCAGGTGGATGAGTCTCATCTTAATCTTCAATCAAAAGCTACATTTTTGTTCTTTTCACTCTTCATCACTGCACAGGGGTAAAAAGTGTGGAGTCTATCAGTTGAGCTGTTAGCAACCATTTTAGATGGATCTGTAATAGCCAACCAAAAGATGACAATCTCCCTTTACAGCCTGACAGGTACCAAAAGAAGACCTGAATAATTCAAGGAGAGAAGGTGGACAGCCTTGGGTTAGCTGACTGCTGGTGCACCTCGTTCTGTGCTGTGCTCTTGGTGTCACCTTTCAAGGTGGCATCTGCACTATTTTCCCAGGGCTACTGGAGCACAGTACTGTAAACTGGGTGGTTTAAATGACAGAAATGTCTTCTTTTCCATTTCTGGAGGCCAGAAGTATTATTGGCAGGTCCATATCTATTCCAAAGCCTCAAGGGAAGATCTTTCCTTTTCTCTCGCAGCTCCTCGTAGGCCTCAGTGGTCCTGGATTGTGGCAGCATAATCCCAGTCTCTACCCCTGTCTTCACATGGCCATGCTCCCTCTGTGTTGCAATTTCCCCTCTTCTTACAAAAACACCAGTCATGTTGGATTAAGGGCATCCTACTACAATACAACTTCATCTTAACTAATTGTGTCTGCAATGACCCTGTTTCCAAATAAGGTCACAGTCTGAACCACTGGAGCATTAGAGCTTCAAGGTATCATTTTGGAGACACAATTTAATCTATCGTAACATCTCAGAGCAGCTCATTCCTTGCCTACCTCAGGTAGCAACAAGGTTAAAATAAAAGCAAGAAAACTGTATCTATGGTTCTTTGCAAGTATGGGAAGTGGAGGGAGACTTTCTCATTATGGAAAAATATCGCAAGGTATATAGCATTTCATATTGCATAATGCGGATTGCATGAAATCACTGTGCTCCTCAAACAATCCCTGAAGCTCCAACCATACCAGCAACCACTGCCATATAAATAATATTCACAAACACAAGTGAGAGCTATTGCCTTACCACGGGCTGGACTCTTGGCTGTTAGAACCAGCAGCAGTGAATGTTCTATTCACTCACATTGGCTTTGAATAGGAAGCCAATACTGTTTAAAATTCTCCGAGTGCATAAACACAAACATACAAAAATCTTAAGGGAGGCTAAATTTTACACAGCCTACCCACCTCCTGTTTGAAATAAGAGTGCCATCGTTCTTAAGGTAAATTACAAGCAAATAATGCAGATCAATGAGAAGATTTGAGAACCATCAACTTTGATCAAATGATACAACGTGCTTGAAAGTAATTTACAAATACAACCATAAAGCATTTTAGTGTTTCTTTCTTGGGAAGGGGATGTTTTAAACTTTGTCAGTTTCACACTATGATTTATCCTTCTCTCCAGTGTTCGTTCATACCATGGAGTTTTTCAACAGGTTAGTGTAAGCTTTAGCAGTGCCAGTGACAGAATGGCTCCCCCCCGTGCATGTTAATTTCTCCTACAGTGTCCCATATATAACATCAGGCATGTTCACTGAACACATACTTGTCCACTCAACACATACTTGCTCACTGCAAATATTTAGAGAAGTGTATTACTCCACTGCTGTTATTGGAAATTTCTTGTTGCAAAAATTTGAAGAGTGCTAACTACAAAAATCCCATTTTGAGTATGGTATGTTGACACAATTTGCGTATACTAGGCATTAGAATGTGACTTGGGTCATCTCACATGCAAAGACGTTTGGCTAGTCCCTTCATTCTTCCCAGAGAGAAAGCTCCTCCTAACGGGGAACAGATGTGCGAAGGAGCGTGGAGTTTGGGCTATGGGAACCACACCTGTGAAATACCACCTGAGGTTGAGTCTTCATAAGGTAGTTGCTTTGTTAGTCTTTTCAAAAGTCATTTTTTATTTCCTTCATTATCTCCATGGTTATGCTACCTATCCTTGTCTGACATCCAACACACGTCTTAAATCTCATATTCAAATATTGGGTAAATGAGAGAAATTCCTGAATTTTAATTCTCAGTACTTTCTGAGCATTCAAGCTTGTTAATCCCATAAAAAATTAATGCCTACATATGTGATCTTTATGTACTAATAATCATGTATTATTCTAGTGTGGGGTAAAGGCAAACAATGTTTGATAAATATTTGGAAAAAATCAAACAGCAATAAAACAACCCTTAGAGGGTCAGATCAGAGGTTCATCTGTAGGTAACACCCTTCCTAAAATAAAATGTATTTTTAAAGTAGTTATAAGATGAGAGTATTAGGAAATGATGCTTCTTTAAAGCATAAACTTCCCATGATTTCCTAAAAAACCAACTAATACAACTTAGTAAGTAATAACCACATGAATGTATTCTAAGTTTCCCTCAAGGTCACAAAGAAGGATATAACACAAATTCTTGTAACACTGGAATAGGAATTCCAGGATGGGGAATCCATTATGCATCTAGGATGTGAAAGGAAAAGAAAGCCACCAGGAGCCAGGTGAGGTGGCTCAAGCCTGTAATCCCTTTGGGAGGCTGAGGCGGGTGGATCACGAAGTCAAGAGATCGAGACCATCCTGGTCAACATGATGAAACGCCGTCTCTACTCAAAATACAAAAAATTAGCTGGGCATGGTGGCGCGCACCTGTAATCCCAGCTACTCCGGAGGCTGAGGCAGGAGAATTGCCTGAACCCAGGAGGCGGAGGTTGCAGTGAGCCGAGATCGCTCCGTTGCACTCCAGCCTGAGTAACAAGAGCGAAACTCCGTCTCAAAAAAAAAAAAAAAAAAAAGAAAGAAAGCCACCAGCTACAGGACAGTGAAGCCTCAGTGTCTATCCCTAAACATGCACTTCTCCCCCTGGTCCTGCCAAGCTCTGCGAGATGCTACTGAAGACATGCTTCCCATAAAGGACCAAAGAGCAGCAGCACAGTGAATATAACCTTAGTAGCAATATTCACAACTCAGTGAAATTTCTAAAAGCGTGACACAGACATTCACAGTAAGCATGGCCAGAGCTGCTCAGGAGGCCAACAGGTCAATTGTTAACCATGAAAAAAAAAAACTTAACACATTCAGAAGATCTAATAAAGTTTACAGTTCAACTCTCAAACTAAGCGCTAAAAGGAGCAATGAGCTGATTCACATGTACAGAATTGATTATTGGCACATGTTAGAGATCACTCAAACTTTGGGTACAAGACCACATTTAATACACACAATTCCAAAGGCTGGTTCCCTGATACTGACTCCAGACTGAGACCACAAAGTCTTCTTGCATGAAAGATTTGGAATGCCCTCAAATCTAAAACGTGCAAACGTAAAGGTGTACTGCCAAAGCAAGGTAATTTCTCAGTCTCTCACACTTCAAAGCCACACCCAAAGAATCTGGCACCTTCCCCTTTTTCATCCAGGAATCTCTGAACCCAGGTGCATGGCCTCTGATGCAGAGCAGTACTCAAGCCACATCTGCTCCATGAACAGGGAATGCAGGCATGAGTCCCCATCAAGATTTCGACATGAAAAGACGTGTTCCCAGCCCGTTTGGGAGCTTATATTTTAGAGGAGAAAACACAAAGAAAATTATAGAAAGTCACTTTACTAAATTTATATGTTGTTATAGGCATATTTTTAAAAAATCAAGGTCATAGAAAATCCACATTTATCATTTTATAAAATTTTAAATTACATTTTTACTGACTACAAGTATAGGCACAGCAAAAAATCTGAAAATTAAAAAAAAGATGATAAAGAATACAAATATCAATCCCACATAATTCCATTACCAAAGATGAAAAGCTGAACACTAGAGCTGACCATTTTTAGCATGTTTGCATATTTCCTTCTAGGCTTCTTGTACATGTGTGCGTTTAGATAATTGAGATCTCATTGTTATTTAAATAGATTTGCATTCAGCTTGTTTTACTTGATCCTTTCACAAGATTCGTGTCCTCAATGTATAACGTTTGAATGTTGCTAAATTATGAGTAGCTGTCATTTGAATGCTTTAATGCATCATTGTAATATTGTATAATAATCCATTGAATGGGTATATAACTGGATTAGCCTATCTGTCCTTGAGTGTTTCTAATATTTCACCATTATAATTAAAATAAGAGTCTCCAAATAGATGTTTTTCTACATTTCTCATTTTTCCTTAATATAGTTCCCTAAAGTTTCTGTGGATACTTCTCTTTTTAAAGAAAGACATCAAACTGATGAATTCATGGAATAGTCAAGGAATAAGTTCTTGGAATAGTCAGGGCATAAATTTAACACTGCAGTTGTTGGGTGGTTCAGTGCAATGACAGTCTGTTTGGGATCTAAATATAGCAGTGAATTCACACTTATCTACTTCACCTGGAATATTTATGAATATGAGGGGAGATAGAGTTAAGAACAGTGATCTTTATTGCTTACTACAGTACAGGTATTTTGCAGATTACTTCACTTTATTTCCCAAATTCATTTTATGAGTTGAATGAGACGTCCAAGTTTCAGCAAGATTACATATTTGCATGACCAAGGTCATAAAACCTGGGCTTGTCTGATTCCCAATACCACACTCTTTTCTTCACATCAGACCAGATGGCTTTTAAACAGTCAAGATGAAAAATAATCGAACTTGAACCTGCACTCAACAGGCTCTCAGAGGCTCTCAAGTCTCTATGTATACACAATGCATCTGACTGTGTTGTAATCACTTCCAGATCCCTGGTAGCTATGTTTGAAAACGTAGCTTCTTGCTTCCCTGAGTCTTCAACCAAGGCAGCTAAACCAGAAAGAAGTGGAAATGCAATACTGGGTCACACAAACCCTGCACTCAAAAGTATTTGCAGAAGAGTGAAAAAACTCTTCCTGGCAGTGCCAAGCTGTCTTTTCCCTAGAGGAGGAGACGATGGAAGAGCCTCGATCCTGAGCTGACATTTTTGGAAAATAGGTGAATTTCACTGGGAGGACAGAAGAGAGGAGGATTTTCCACACTGAGAACTGTAGGACCAAAGGCATATGAGTTCAGACTTGGATTCTTTGTGTGTAATTGGGGAGCAGTAGGAGGAACTAGGATAGAAATATAGACAATCTTAGATGGCAGAGGGGTTTAAAACTTAGTTAATCCCAGGATCTTTAATGTATGTTATGTATTTCCCAGGGGACTGTAAAGAAAATTTATCAGTAAGTAAAGGTAGAATTAGATAATTTTTACATGGTTAATTTGAGTGATCAATGTTGTTTGATATAAATATACTGTATTCAGTTAGTGTAATTGATAAAAACATCTGCAAGATAGTTATGAAAATTCTAACTTCAATAAGAAATGATAGCAGCATTGTATTTAAACTTCCTCCTTCCTTTCCTCTCTTGGCTGCTTCCAAAAATAATTTGATGTGGTGCAGTATTTTTCACTTGAAAAGAGACTATTATGGGACATTTTAATTTTATTTTTATTTTAATGAAAGTCAAATTTAAAGGCAAGAAATTACTGCCTTCAAAGGTCAGGTCTATTTTTACTTTCCTTCTACTTTTTTTTTTCTTAATCAAAAATTTGAGTCTCTTTGGTATCTAGCTTTAAAATGAAGCATTCTTTTCCTACCTGGAGATTGTAACATTTTCCTCTATTTTAGGCTAAAAGGGTTGAGAACAATTCATAAATTCATTCTTTTAGGAACACTAAAACTAGTTACAATTGGCTTAAGAATACAATTTGGAAATTTGTGTGTAGATTCCATAGTTACCTTCGCAAGGAATGTATCTTTGATTTCTTTTTTTTTTCTTAAATCACAAAATCTTTTTAAAAATCAGAAATACTGAGACCTTGCTATTAGTTTTGTTTTCTCTTTATATACAGAACACAAAGAAAATGGGCATTCAAGCAATTTTATAAAAGAATCACTTTCCATGGACAAAGTCTACCAAATCTTTTTTGTGTTTGCAGTTTATTTTTAATTTATTTTATTTTACATTTGGCCCTGGAGTCCTCTCAGGGAGTGGATAGGGTAGGAGGACATTGGCATCCACACTGTGACTCTGTGACCTGATCATTTATTTGCCAAGCCTTATTAAAGCCCCTGAATTCACTCTGTGTCACAGCCCATCAGCCATCAGTTCGGAATGTCAAGGCTGATTACAGGGCTCTCCTGCAGCCTCTTCCAAGCCTTCAGCAAGAGAGAATCTGACTTTATGCCTGTGCCTACGGAAGTGGGCCCTGCAGAGGTTCCAACTCAGGGCAGCTTGTTTTGCTTCTGAACCACCGACAGAGTTTCTAAATCGAGATGATATTTACAGTTTTACATTTTAATTCATTAGAGAGATTTTGTTTACTTCCTCTTCCTTGCTACTATGTCTCACCAAAAGATAAATTCAAATTCCAATCGTATATTTAGTTTGCAAAAATATGCTAAAAGAATGTTTAAATGGCAAGCAATTGCACAAGAAAACTTCTCTGATTATCAACCATAACGGGTACCAGAGGAAAGGGATTCTTCACAATCATGCCTACTTCCCAGGAAATACTAACATTGGGAATTAGCCAAATTCAGTTAGATTGGATTTAGGTCTCGTTAATATCCACCGTAACGGAAACAGTTTCACTATTATTACCATTACCATTACTACTACCAAGACTACCCCTACTACCACCACTACACCACCTCCACTACTACCACTACTAATATCACTACTAGTAGACAGTTACTACTACCACTATGACCATCACTATACCCCTACTATTACCACTACCACTACCATTACTACCATTACCATTGCTACTACCATGACTACCCCTACTACCACCACTACACCACCTCCACTACTACCGCTACTAATATCACTACTAGTAGACAGTTACTACTACCACTATGACCCCTATGACTGTCAGTATACCCCTACTATTACCACTACTACTACTATTATTACCATTACTACTACCATGACTACCCCTACTACCACCACTACACCACCTCCACTACTACCACTACTAATATCACTACTACTAGACAGTTACTACTACCACTATGACCCCATGACTGTCACTATACCCCTACTATTACCACTACCACTACTATTATTACCATTACCATTACTACTACCATGACTACCCCTACCACTACCACTACACCACCTCCACTACTACCACTACTAATATCATTACTACTAGTATTATTACATCTACTACTGCCACTGCTGCCAGTACTACCACTACCACTACTATCACATCTACAACTACCACTACATCTACTACCACTACCACCATCTACCACAACCACTACAACTGAAGCTGGTCCAACTGTCCTACAAGATTAATGTTTATAGTTTCTTTTGAATGAACAGAAATTGACCCTCCCAGTCTTAAAACTTGACAAAGTTACATTTGTCTTATCTGAGTTCCTTTCTTAGGAAACTAACCATGAGGCCTCCCAGATAGCATCGAAGAACTGAAACACTGCAGATCACCACATCTAGACAGTGAGGTGGCAACCCTCCCCTATCATGATTGCCTAACTGACCACCTGTTTTCTATTGACAAACTCCTTTACCTTACCCCTCCCTAATTCCAGTTTCCCCACACATGGTTACATTGCTTCTATCCTATTAAAAACACCAAGTTTAATCAGTCTGAGATGAATTTTAGACTGATCTAACTCCTTGGCTGCAGCACCAGAATAGTCTTCTTTGCTGGCAATAATCATTGTCTCAGTGATATAGTTTGGATCTGTGTCCCTGCCAAATCTCATATTGAGATATGACCCCAGTGTTGGAGGTAAGGCCTGGTGGGAGGTGACTGGATCATGAGGGCAGCTCCCCCATGAATGGCTTGGGCCATCTCCTTGATGATGAGTGAAATCTTGCTCTGAGTTCACACAAGATCTGGTCAATTAAAAGTGTGTGGCACCTCCCTCCTCCCTTTCTCCCTCCCTCCTGCTTTCACCATGTGACATGCCTGTTCCCCCTTAACCTTCCACCATGATTAGAAGCTTCCTGAAGCCTCCCAGAAGCTGAGCAGATGCCCAAGGCCATGTTTTGTGTACAGTCTGCAGACCTGTGAGTGAATTAGACCTCTTTTCTTAGGCTGGGCACAGTGGTTCATACCTGTAATCCCAGCACTTTGGGAGGCCGAGGCAGGTGGATCACGAGGTCAAGATGTCGAAACCATCCTGGTCAACATGGTGAAACCCCGTCTCTACTAAAAATACAAAAAATTAGCTGGGCATGGTGGCACGTGCCTGTAATCCCAGCTACTCGGGAGGCTGAGGCAGGAGAATTGCCTGAACCCAGGAGGCGGAGGTTGCAGTGAGCTGAGATCGCGCCATTGCACTCCAGCCTGGGTAACAAGAGTGAAACTCTGTCTCAAATAAATAAATAGATAAATAAATAAATAAACAAACCTCTTCTCTTTATAAATTTTCCAGTCTCAGGTATTTCTTTGTAGCAACGCAAGAGTAGCCTAAACACTCAGTGAATGGCATTCATGTGGTGAGCAGCAGAACCTAGACTGAACCGTAGTGTTTTGGCAACACTACCAATACTAATATAACCACTACTGCCACCACTATTACCATTACTACTAGTACCACCACTATTACCACTAGTACTGCTATCACCACTACAATGCTACTACTATTACCACTACTGCTACCACCACTAGTACTGCCACCACCATTACCACTACCACGACTACTACTGACTCTATTACTGCTATCACCACTATTACCATCACCACTACTACTGCAACTATTACCATCTCCACCATTACTGCCACTAGTTCTACCACTGCTCTGAGAGTGCTGGAGCATGACTACTTGTCAACTTACAATTTTGAGAGTTAAGTTGTAGTTTATGAGGCTGTGTTGCACACAAAGCCTCATGGAGGATGTTTGAATTCTGCTGGCTATTGCTGAAAAAACTTACCTAAATTTCCCTGTCTTGGGACTATCTGCAAACTGCAGAATATTCATGCTCTGGGCATTTATACACTCTTAGGGGACACGTCACTTTGATTCAAACATTTTAAAAAGTGACCCAATATTAATGGCTCCTCAGTGATTCTGAGTATCCTGAAATTTAAGGTCTCCTTAGACATGACCTTGTCCCACATCCGAGCCTGCAGCCTGGATTTTTTTTTTTGCAGTTGACTCCAAATTGTGGCCAGCACCCCTTGCACATTTTTCCCCTGTGCTCACTGACACCATTCATTTCCTCTTGCTAAAATGCCAAAATGCCCGCAATTCCTCATCCCATGTTTAAAATAATAAATAACTTGCTTACTGTCACACAACTACAAAATGATTGGAGCTTATTTGGAACTCTAGGGCTCTTGAGTCCCAACACCCTTGAACTGTCTTCTATGCTGACTTTGGAATTATGCATACACATTTAAATCTCCACTGTGAGATTAGGAGTTTCTTTTTTTTCTCTTTTTTTTTTTTTGAGACAGAGTCTTCAAGGTTTCAGTGCAGTGGTGCGATCTCAGCTTACTGCAACCTCTGCCTCCTGGGTTCAAGCAATTATCTTGCCTTAGCCTCCCAAGTAGCTGGAGACACAGGTGTGCACAACCATGCCCAGCTAATTTTTGAATTTTTAGTAGAGATGGGGTTTCACCATGTGGGCCAGGATGGTCTCAATTTCTTGACCTCATGATCTGCCACCTCAGCCTCCCAAAGTGTTGGGATTATAGGCATGAGTCATTGTGCCTGGCCTAGGATATTCTAAGAATACTGTTTCCTTTGTATCTCTCATGTAAGTACTGGTTGACTGAGAAATGAATGATTCAGGCAAATAGGGGTCCAGGCCAGGTGCAGTCACTTACACCTGTAAACCCAGCATTTTAGGAGGCTAAGGCAGGCAGGAGTTTGAGACCAGCCTGAGCAACACAGACGGACCTTGTCTCTACAAAAAAATAGAAAATTTAGCTGGGTGTGATGTGACACACCTGTGGTCTCAGCTACTTGGGAAGCTGAGGTGGGAAGACTGCTTGAACCTGGGAGCTCAAAGCTGCAGTGAGCTGTGACCGTGCCACTGCACTTCAGCCTGGGTGATGGAGGAAGACCCTGTGCTCTGCAAAAATGCTCATAAAACAAAACAACCAGATAGGAGTCCAAAGATTTCATCTACACATAGCTATTTCACATTGATTTTGGGAGTATGGGTGGAAAGGGGTTTCTATATTGGAAGCTGAGTCACTTCTAGTTCTTAAATATCTTTAGAGTTCTTTAGAAAATCCACCTACTTAAACTGGAGAGTCAGGATTGTCAATTCTTATGTGAAAGCTATCTGATTTTATAAAAGTCTTTATATTTCACTGTGTCTCAGAAAGATATTTGGAGATAATATCCATTGAAATTCAGAAATCTAAAGGTATCTTATCTGCATGTGCCTAGATTAGACCAGCTTCCTAAATCTCTGAGGCCAAGAGTCATAGTAATTTAGCTACTGCCTATCAATGTGCTCTGCAAAAATGCTGCCACCGTTCGTGTTAGAAGCTGCTTTTCATTCATTCATTCATTCATTTTTATTTAACAAACATTTATATAAACTTAGTAGTTACAGGTATGCTCTAAGTGCATTATAAACCTTGGTTCACATAAATCTCACACTGCCCTTAAGAGGTATGTAAAATAATTATACCCATTCTTTTCCTTTGTTTTTGTCTGATGTGGCAAGTGAAACAAAGTAACAAAGCAGTGTTGCTGCTTTTTTCTGCTGTCTCTGGATTTCCCAGTTCCAGGGAACTTATTTCTTAATTTTACCCATATGTGGAAAGGATTCTTCAATGGGATTTTTAACAGAATCCTAGAGGGAAAACAGCCACTGTGCCTGAAACAGGTGTAGTGTCCAGCATTTCCCCAGATTCACCCTTTATCCCTGTTCCAGGAACACCTTCCTCCCATGCAGCAGGTCTCAGGACACCTCCACACTTTTCCAAATTATTGGAGATCATAAAGAGATTTCATTATGTGATTTATAGCTATTTATGTTTAGTGTGGTAAAAATCTTAAAAGATTTAAAAATATGTACTTATTTTAAAAATGAAATAGCAACCCAGTTACATTTTATTAAAAATATTTAGTGGGAGTGTAAATTAGTTCAATCATTGTGGAAGACACTGTGATGATTCCTCAAGGATTTAGAAATAGAAATATCATTTGACCCAGCAATCCCATTACTGGGTATATCCCCAGAGGATTATAAATCATCCTGTTATAAAGACACATGCACAAGTATGTTCATTGTGGTACTGTTTACAATAGCAAACACTTGGAACCAATCCAAATGCCCATCAATGATAGACTGGACAAGGAAATGTGGCACATATACACCATAGAATACTATGCAGCCATAAGAAAGGATGAATTCATGTCTTTTGCAGGGACATGGATGAAGCTGGAAATCATCATTCTCAGCAAACTGACACAAGAACAGAACACTGAACACAGCATGTCCTCACTCATAGGTGAGTGTTGAACAATGAGAACACATGGACACAGGGAGGGGAACATCACACACCAAGGACTGTTGATGGTTTATGCTTTCATGAATCTTTTTAATGACTACTCTAACAGAATGCTCAATTCTCATATCTGCATCTCCAGGCTTTACACAGATGGGTAGTTAAAAAATAAAGAACCAACCCAAATGCCCATCAATGATAGACTGGACAAAGAAAATGTGGCCCCTTTGTAGGGACTTGGATGAATCTGGAAACCATCATTCTCAGCAAACTGACACAAGAACAGAAAACCAAACACTGCATGTTCTCATTCATAGGTGGGTGTTGAACAATTAGAACACGTGGACTCAGGGAGAGGAGCATCACACACTGGGGGCAGTTGGGGGCAGTAGGGGAAGGACAGTAGGGTGTGGAGAGGGTGGGGAAGGTGGGGAGGGATAACATCGGGAGAAATGCTGTATAGTATACACCTAAAGTAAAATTTAAAAAATAAATAAAAATAAAGAAGTGTTTTAATAGTCTTTGTAAGCAATTGTGGATATTCTACTGAGGTAAATTTTTTCTTCCTTTTTCAACAGGATCTGGGTCTGTTGCCTAGGCTCGAAGGCAATGGTATGAGCACCTAGCTAATTAATTTTTTTTTTTGCAGAGGCAAGGTCTTGCTATGTTGCCTAGACTGATCTTGAACTCCTAGCCTCAAGCAATACTTCTCCCTTGGCCTCCCAAAGCATTAGGATTACAGGCATGAGCCACTGTGCCTGGCCTACTGCAGTGATTTCTTAAAGGTTGCTTGCAATGGTATTTTCATATTCTGTTATATTAAAATTGATTGCCCTATCTTGAACTTTAAATGGATCTTTTACTAATGCATGACTTTTGTAACATCATGCATTAGTCATTTATAAAATATAGCTCACTGAGTTATGCAGATCTTTCAAATGTTGACAGATTTCAATATGTAATATTAAAAATCATATTTGTTAATATCACTGATCTCATCACAAAAGTTCTTTAGATATTGGGAGGCTATCAAGCATACAATGATGGATACAGTTTTCCCAAAATTTGAATTTTTACTTGAAAGTTAAAATGTTACCATTGAATCAATTGGTTATTCAAGGTTATTTTCCTTGAAGTAACAGGATCACCTTGGTTCATATTTTGAGAAAGTATCTGTTAAATATCTATAGTCCAAATTACCATAGTTTTATGTCCATTGTTAAGTAAAGGTAACAGTAACAGTAAAAGTAACTTTTTAAAAGTTGCATGTAAGTGGCAAATAGGTATTTAAAAAGGTGTCCAACATTACTGATCATCAGAGAAATTCAAAGCAAAACTGCAGTTGGATATCATCTTACTCCAGTTAAAACGGCTTATATCCAAAAGACAAGCAGTAACAAATACTGGCAAGCATGTGAAAAAGAGGGAACCCTTGTATGCTGTCAGTGAGAATGTAAATTAGTACAATATCTAATTGTACTAATTTAATCTAATTGTACTAATTGTACTAACTGAAGAACAGTTTGGAGGTACTTGATTACCAGAGGCTGGGATGGGTAGTTGGTGAGGGAAAATGGATATGGATAACGGGAACAAAATATATTTAGAAAGAATGAATAAGATTCAGTATTTTCCACCACAACAGGATGATTATAGTACAAATAATTTAATTGTACAGTAAAAAATAACTAAAAGGGTGCATTTGGATTGTGTGTAACACAAAGGACGAATCTTAAGGTGATGGACACCCCATTTACTCTGATGTGATTATTATACCTTACATGTCTGTGTCAAATATCTCATGTTGCTTATAAATATATAGACCTACTATATACCCACAAAATTAAAAAAATTAATAAAATGTATAAAAATGAAATGGATATTCTAGCAAAAATAAAAAGGATGATTTCAGCTTGCAGTTCAACCACACAAAAGCTCTCCCTCGAAATAACCACACTTATGGAAATAAATGTCCTGTTTCCTTACATGGGCTATTAAAAAGTCATGCACTCAAGGGTTGGGATTTCATAAAACTAATAGTTATATGGCTGCATAAAGGATATTCTCAATAAAATTGGATTTTTTTTTCTATTAGTGTGTAGCAGTGAAGAATATAGTATACTATTTACACAATACAAGTGCAATTGGGTCCCGTGGCCTTGACTCCTGCTGAAACACCAGCAATTTTGTCCACCACTGCAGATGTCAAAACACCAAAGAAGGTGAAGGATATCTCAATATTATCTTGAAAGCAGTTTTGACCTTGCAAGTCCCTAAAGGGTCTTGGAGACCATCAGACGTGCAGGGATCCCTCCATGAGAACTGCTGCTCTTTGACATTGCTGTTTAAAATGTACTGTAGATGGGATAATTATATGTTTACAAAGGATATAAGGAGGGTAGACAGGAGGGTATTCTTACAGTTTTGTTCCCACCAGGGTCAAGAGAACAGAGCAAAGCCCAGCAAATGCCAGGGCCGTGCCTTCCAAATGGGACCCATACCCCCTTCTGGAGGCTGCTGACCTGGAGACCTGCACTGGGCCCATCTTGCCAGCTCTCCTTCCTCTTTCTCCAGCAGCCTGTCCAGGCTTGCTAGCTATATTTCACACCCAACAGAGCAGAGCAACACTGGAAAATAATCAAATGTTTCCCCTTTTAAGTCCCCAGTGTGGTTGACAGGGAACTTTTACGATTTCTAAATGGTCATGTAAAATATATTCTTTTAAAGACAAATGGTTCTTGATTCCTAAGAGGCAGCTAAGAGTTTTTACCTATCTCAGATTATTATAAAAAGTATATGCCTAGGGAAAAAGTAAACTTTGAGAGATCTTAAATGTAAAATTATTTTTGAATGGAGAAAACAATGATTTTTTTCCAGAGGGAGTAAAATATCTATATATTTCCAAATTATATTGTTTTTCTTTACCTAAAGGTAGGAAGACTATGGCTCCTTGTAGGTAAACAGGAAAAAAAAAAGGAGCTTAGCTCAAAATTGACATTGTCTTTTTAAATTTGTTTTTTTAAAACAATTTATTGAAGGGAAGTTTTAACAACAATTTCTTGAAGGAAAAATTCAATTGACTCTGATATACATTTTAACTTTAGTTTTAGAAAGTTAGGTCTTCATTATACTAACCATTTTTTGACCCTTCAAAACACAAAGTTTTAAGGCTTAATTTTAATGAAATATCAAAACTCAGAGGAAGGTAACAGTTATCAATAAATTATCTTTTTATTAAGAGAGACATGTACAGGAAAAATGAATGAACACATTTGAGAAAATTTGGAAGCCAGGTTATACCCCCCCTTCTAATAACTCATAGTAATTCCCTATACTGGCTCATTTAACTATTTCCCCATATCCTCCACTAGACATTGAAAGCGGGCACTTCCAACAACATGCCAACCTGGCATCATTTCTATCAAGCACCACACCTGACATCATGTGTGCCTGACATGCTCAATGATGTGGAATGATCAGAATGAACATAAAAATTAAAAGCAACATTATATATTTCCAATGATCCCTTAAAACATTAAAAAGGAAAAGGTACCAATGAACTAGCGTACTTTAATAGAGAATGTACATTAAAAAAGAACAATGTTTTAATGTCTAAGTGATTAATAAATCTATTTTTTTGAGATAAGGTCTCACTCTGTCACCCAGTCTGGAGTGCAGTGATGCAATCTCAGTTCATTACAACCTCTGCCTCCTGGGCTCAAGTGATCCTCCTACCTTAGCCTCTCATAGGACTACAGAGTAAGTCTGTTTTACAAAGAATAAATTAAAGACAATGCCCAATGGAATTTTCTTTGGCAACCTTAAAAATCAGACTTGTAGTTTAACAAACTATGCCTTATACAGCCAGGTTCTTACATGGGTGGTTTGGCAGGCTGATCATTGTCGTCAACACACATGCTTACACACACGTATGCAAACACACACACACACACACACACACACACGCTCTACACATGTCCTTCTCTCTCTAAAGCCATAAATTTTACTTTCAAGCTACCAATGACAAAACCACGAATGAAGCCAGTTGAGCCTAAAATGTGATAGAAGGTCCTAGACCTGAATGGCTGATGAGGACATTAAGCTCATTAACAAAGCTTGAATATTGAATGTGTCTGAACATTTTTCAAGCATACATCAGTTAAGTTTTAAGTGTTCAGAGCATTTGATGAAGAAAGTATAAAAGTCAGGCATGTCTGTTTCCATAAAATTCATCATCATCATCATCATCACCATGGCTACAGAAGTTTTGGAACTATTTGATCAGCATTGTGCCAAGAAACTGACATAGATTATCTACTTTAATTTCCTCATAAGTGAGAAAGTTCTGAGATGAACTGCTGTATCTCTTGCTGACTCTCATTTCAGACTGATAGCTTACGCTTTTCCCATCTTCTGTGAACACAAGCTCAGGATACAGCATTTAACAATTGCCTCAATAAAGGTTAACTTCAAAGGGATTAATCTACAGCACAAACAAAATGCTGCTGCAAGGCACTTTATATTTGCAAAATGTTCTGGAAATATACATAAATAGCAAAATGAAATGGTTAAGATACCTTTTTCAGATTCTTTGAATCAAAAGGAGGTTGGAGATCTCTTAGATCAAAGATTTTAGAGGAAGTTTGGGACATCGAAGATCAATTTTGCAAATGATTTCCTAAGATCCAGTCTCTTGACTAGTTATAAACAATTGTGTGCTCACTGGGCCTCTAGAGGACAGAAGATCAAACATTAAGCACAAGGCTGAAGGGGTTTCCTAGGAAACCTGGTGCCTCTTCAATACAGCACAAGTCCCTTAACATGTCACAGATTTTCCAAGCTCCTTCTGTGTGTCTCTGAAAACCTGCTCTATGAATTGCACTTAAATTAACACAGGGAATATTTCCACTTTTAGATATCCTCTCCAGAAAGTTCTGCCATTGCTTATGCTCCATTTAACACATAGGGCTTGTCATACACCAGGCTCCAGGCCAGGGGTTTGATATAGAATAGCGAGTAGAGGAAGGCGTGGTCCCTTCTTGACTGGAGCTCACTGTGCTGTCATTGTCTAGGAAAGTCTCCTTAGTTTGCACTCCTGGAATTGTTTGCTTTGAATTCACTTTCATTTTCATTCCACGAATGGATCATCTTTCCTAGAATGACTGATATTCATGAGCTAGCAGGCACACCCAGTGCTCCCAATCATGCTTCTTTTATGTGGCAGAATGAAGTCACTGGATGGAATGCTATTTCTGCTCTGCCCATCATTAGGATCAAGAGGACCCTTGCATCATATCTTGCTTTGAACTTGCAGAGTCATGGAAGGAGAGTGGCCACATTCCTCCTTCACAGAGACTGAAATACATGATATCGTTTGGATATTTGTCCCTGCTCAAGTCTCCTGCTGAGTTATTTATTTATTTTGAGATGGAGTTTTGCTCTTGTTGCCCAGGTTGGAGTGCAGTGGCGTGATCTCAGCCCACTGCAACTTCCATCTCCCCGGTTCAAGCAATTATCCTGCCTCAGCTTCCCAAGTAGCTGAATTACAGGCATTCGCCACCATACCCAGGTAAGTTTTTGTATTTTTAGTAGAGATGGGGTTTCACCATATTGGTCAGGCTGGTTTCAAACTCCTGACTCCAAGTGATCCGCCTGCCTGAGCATCCCAAAGTGCTGGGATTACAGGCATGAGCCACCACGCCTGGCCATCCCGTTGAGTTATAATCCTCAGAATTGGAGGTAGAGTCTCATGGGAGATGATTGGATCATGGAGGTGGATCCATGAATAGTTTAGCACCATCCCCTTGGTGCTTCCCCCAAGATGGTCAGGGAGTCCTCATGTGACCTGGCTGTTTAAGTGTGTGGCACCTCTCTGTCTCTTGCTCCTGCTTTTGCCATGTGACATGACAGCTCCCCCTTTACCTTCCACCATGATTGTAAGCTTTCTGAGGCCTCATCGGAAGCTAAGCAGTTTCCCAGTGCCATGCTTCCTGTACAGCCTATAGAAGTGTGAGCCAATTAAACCTCTTTTCTTTATAAATTACCCAGTGGCAGGTATTTCTTTAGAGCAATGCAATAGTGGCCTAGTTTCTAAGGGAGAAACAGAACAAAATCTTAGCAGCACTTGGAAAGCTATATTTTCAGGCATATACACTAGGATAATAGACCTAGAAGATCTAGGATCTCAGAGATACATGAAATAATTTAGTGTAGTTACAGCAAGGCTTTTAATTTGGTTCCATGAAGTGTGGGGGATACAAAGGGGAACAGGACATAGCCCATGGCCCCCAGGAACCAAGAATCTAGTAGAGGACATTGTTAAGTAAAAAGATAATTTTAGGCGAGGCATGGTGGCTCAAATCTGTATTCCCAGCACTCTGGGAGGCCAAGGCAGGCAGATCATTATGTCAGGAGTTCAAGACCAGCCTGGCCAACACAGTGAAACCCCATCTCTACTAAAAACACAAAATGGCTAGGCATGGTGGCAGGTGCCTGTAATCCCAGCTGCTCAGGAGGCTGAGCCAGGAGAATCTCTTGAACCCGGGAGGCAGAGGTTCCAGTGAGCCGAGACCACATCATTGCACTCCAGCCTGGGCAACAGAGCAAGACTCCATCTCAAAAAAAAAAGAGATAAGTTTCTAGGAAAATGTGACAGGGGCCTTTTATGCATTAAACTGGGATCAGAGCAGCTATCTTACCATATTATCCCTCTGAGACCTTGTGTACATAATATCTATGTATGCACTTAGAAGTTGAGCAATTTATCAAGACCTAGAATTATATCCACTGGTGCAATTTCGGGGGTAAGCATTAGTGACATATACTAAAGGTGGTTCCCAGTAGAAAAGTTACATGACATTGGTCTCGGCAAATAATCTTTGCAAATTTGACACTAAAAGCACAGGCAATAAAGCAAACGTAGTCAAATGAGCTTATATCAGACTAAAAAGCTTCTGTGTAGCAAAGGGGATAACCAACAGCATGAAGAGACAACCTACAAAATCAAAGGAAATATCTGCAAATCATATATCTGATTATATACAAAGTACATAAGAGATTCAATGCAATAACAAGAAAGCAAATAACCTAATTAAAAATGGGGACTAGACTTGAATAAATGTTCTATAAAAGATGATATATAGCTGGGCACAGTGGTTCATGCCTGTAATTCCAGCACTTTGGGAGGCCAAGGCGGTGAATCACTTGAGGTCAGGAGTTCGAGACCAGCCTGGCCAACACAGCAAAACCCTGTCTCTACCGAGAATACAAAATTTAGCTGGGTGTGGTGGCGTGCACCTGTAATCCCAGTTACTCAGGAGGCTGAAGCAAGAGAATGGCTTGAACCTGGGAGGCAGCAGTTGCAGTGAGCCAAGATTGCACCACTGCATTCCAGCCTGTGCAACAGAGTGAGACTCTGTCTCAACAACAACAAAAAGATGATATATAAATGGCCAAGGAGTATATGAAAAAATGCTTAACACTGCTGATCGTCAGGAAAACACAATTTAAAACCACAATGAGATAGCATCTTATACCTGTTATAATGTCCATTATCAATTAAGGTGAAAGATAACAAGAGCTGATGAGAATGTGGAGAAAAGGAACCCTTGTACACTGTTGGTGGAGAATCTAAGCTAGGACAGTCACTCTGGAAAATCTAAACTGGGACAAGCCCCTCAAAAAAAAAAAAAACCCAAAAAATAGAACTACCATATGATCCAGCAGTACTGCTAGTTGGTATATATCCAAAGGAAATGAGATCAATATTTGAAGAGATAGCTACACCCTCACGTTCACTGCAGTGTTATTCACGATAACCAAGTCACGGAATCAACCTGTGTCCACCAATGCATTAATGGATAAAGAAAATGTATATAAACAATGAAATACAATTCAGCCTTAAAAAAGCAGGGAATTCCTGCCATTTGAAACAACATGGATGAACCTGAAGGACGTTATGCTAAGTGAAAGGAGCCAGACACAGAAAGACAAATATCACATCTCACTCATATGCAAATTTTTTTGATAAAGGGTCTCACTGTGTCACCCAGGCTGGAGGGCAGTGGCACAATCTTGGCTCACAGCAACCTCCACCTTCCAGGTTCAGGTGATTTGCCCACCTCAACCTCTCAGGTAGCTAGGACTACCAGTATGTGCCATCACACATGGCCAATTTTTGTGGGTTTTGTAATTATTATTTTTGTAGAGATGAGGTTTCACCATGTTGGCCAGGCTGGTCAGAACTCCTGACCTCAAGTGATCCACCCACCCGACCTCCCAGAATGCTGGGATTACAGGTGTGAGCCACCATACCCAGCCTCATATGTAGTATCTAAAAAATTTAATTCAAAAAGCAGAGAGTAGAATGGTGGTTATTGGGGCTGAGCAGTAGGGGGATTGGTGAGATATGAGCCATGGAATATAAACTTTCAGTTAAACAGGTAGAATAAATTCGAGTATATTGTACAACATAGCAACTACAGCTAAAAGCAATGTATCATATACTTGAGAATCATTATAAGAATAGTTTTTAAATGTTCACACCACAAAAAGTGGTGAGTCTGCAGTAATATATATTTTAATTAGCTTTATTTAATGTAGCTTGATTAGAATGAACTGTATACATTTCCACAATGTATACAGTTTTCAGAACAGCCTGTTGTGTACCATAAGTATACACAATTTTTATTTGTCCAGTAAAAATAAATTTAAAAAGTAAAGGTCTCCAATAAATTAGTCCTCTCCATGTCAACAACCCATTTGTCAGAACCCCCACACAGAGTCCCTATGGGAGCACGTCCTAGTGGAGCTGTGAGAAGAGGACCATCATCCTCCAGACCCCCAGAATGGTAGATCCACTGACAACTTGCACCATCCATCTGGAAAAGCTGCAGACACTCAACACCAACCCATGAAAGTAGCCAGGAAGGAGGCTGTACCCTGCAAAGCCACAGAGGCAGAGCTACCTAGGACCATGGGAACCCCCCTTTCCTTGCATCAGCATCACCCTGATGTAAGACATGGGGTCAAAGGAGATAATTTTGGAGATTTAAGATTTGACTGCCTTACTGGACTTCAGACTTGTGTGGGGCCTGTAGCCCCTTTGCTTTTGCAAATTTCTCCCATGGGGAATGGACATATTTACCCAATGCCTGTAACCCCACTCTATCTAGGAAGTAACTAACTTTCTTTTGATTTTACAGGATCATTGGCAGAATGGACTTGCCTTGTCTTGGATGAGACTTTGGACTGTGGACTTTTGAGTTAATGCTGAAATGAGTTAAGACACTGGGGGACTATTGTTGGCAAGGCATAACTGGTTTTGAAATGTGAAGATATGAGATTTGGGATGAGCCAGGGGCAGAATGATGTGGTTTGGCTTTGTGTCCCCACTTAAATCTCATCTTGTATCTCCCATAATTCCCATGCATTATGGGAGGAACCTGGTTGAGATGTCTGAATTATGGGGGTGGGTCTTTCTCTTACTGGCCTTGTGGTAGTAAGTAAGTCTCATGGGATCTAACAGTTTGATAAGGGGAACCCCGTTTTGCTTGGCATTTATTCTCTCTTTGCCTCCTGCCATCCCTGTAAGACATGATTTGCTCTTCCTTGCCTTCTGCCATGATTATGAGGCCTTCCCAGCCATGTGAAACCGTAAGTCCAATTAAGCCTCTTTCTTTTGTAAATTGCACAGTCTCAGGTATGTCTTTATCAGTGATGTGAAAATGGACTAATACACGCATTCAACACAAAACAGATGACCTGAATAGTCCTGTAACTATTAAGGTAATTTGATCTTACAGTTAAAAACCTTCTACCAATCATTTAAGAAAAAAACAGCACAATTCCATATCCTGTCTTCCAGTAAATAAAAGGGGAGGAAACACTTACTAACTCATTTTATGAGGTCACTATTAACAGTGTTCCAAAATCAAAGTCATTACAGGAAACAAAATCTTGAACAAAATATTAGCAAAGTAAATCCAGTGATTACACAAACACACACACATATGAGTGTGTGTGTGTGTGTGTGTGTATATATATATATATATATGTATGTATAATACATATATATATATGTATGTATAATAACCACACGAAATGTGTTTAAGTCTGGAAGGCAAACAATGCCATTTGTTAGACTGGCAAACTCCGGCCCCCAGAGAGGTGTGCCAATCAGATCACCCTTCAGGAGCACCTCCTGAGGGTATGTGGTTGGCTCACTGCCACCAGCTGACACACTCCGGGCTCACTACAACATTGATGCTGCCACCACACTGTACCCAGGCTGCTCTCAGTGCATGACTGAGCGTCACTCAGCATTAGAATGGTACTAGAATGGGCCATTACTGCCAGATACAGGACACTTCTCCCAAGCCAGCCACGCTTGTGCTGGGCTTCCCCTCACCTAGCTGAGAATTTCGCAGATGTACGCTGCAGTCTGAGGCTTTTCTGCTGGGTCTGTCCTTCCCTCCACCTTTTCACAGTTGTCAGGCTTGCACTGTGGTCTGAAGATTTTCCCCACCTATGCCTGTTTCTGTTGCTCTTTAACTTTAATAAACATTTTCCCAAATAAACTTGTTGTACATCTCTTCTATCTCGGCAGCTTTCTCAGAAGACTCTAAATGGTATGTAGTGTAAAGAAGAAAGCCAGTATTACCATCTTAATATGTGCAAAAGAGAAAGTATTTGATAAAATTTGATGATTAATGATATAAACTAGGAATAAAAGGTAACTTCCTCAACATGAGAAAGACCATTCATGAAAAACTCACAGCTAATATCATCCTTAATTCTGAAAGACTGAAAGCTTTTCTCCTAAGGTCATGAGCAAGGCAAAGATGTCTGCTCTCAGCACTTTATCCAACATTGAACTAGAGGTTCAGGCCAGTGCAAGAAGGGAAGATAAAGTAATTCAAATACACACAGATTAAAAAGCAAGAATAAAACTATATTTATAGGTGACGTGCTTGAATACATAAAAAAATCTTAAATACTTTATCAGAGAAAATACCAAAACTAACAAGAGAAACTAGCAAGAAAATTCAAAAGCTAGAGGATGACGGAAACAACTCTGAATAAGAACCAAGTGAGGGGACTTAGACTACCTGGTTTTATGACTCATTACAGAGTTACATAATCAAGACAGTATATTATTCACATAAACATATGGACCTATGAACTGATTAGATTCTGAAAATAGAACTATACACATATGGTTAATTGATTTTCAACAAATGTGCATAGGTAATTCAATGGAGAAAAAAATTCAAAATGTAGTACTGAAACATGTGAATATACATAGGGAAGAAAACTAAGACATCTGTGGCCAAAATGGACCTCAATTATTACTTCAAACCACATACAGAACTTAACTGGGAGTAGCTCATAGACCTAAATGTAAGAGCTGAAACTGTAACACTTCTGGAAGAAAGCACTGAAGAAAACTGAAGTAACTTTAGGCTAAGTGAAGATGTCTTATATGGGACAAAAATAATGTGAGCTATAGAAGAAAAAATATCTATAAAACAAGTTTCATCACAGCTGAAAACCACTGCTCTTCTAAAAATATGTTGAAGAAAATAAAAAGTCCAACTGCAGATTAAGAGAAAATGTTTACAAAGCATATTTATAAGGGACTAGTAGCTAGAATATATAAGAATTCTTAGAACTCAACTATAAGAAAACAAAGTCTTTGCCAGTTACGATGTGCAAAATATTTGAACAGATACTTAACCAACGGAGCTATGTGAATAGCCAATTAGCATATTTTAAATGCTTAATATCATTTTCAGGGAAATGTAAAGTAAAACCACAATTAGATTCTAATATATACCTCCTAGAATAGCTAAAATTAAAATATATTGTGAAGAAGTGAGATGACTAAAGTTTTCATATATTACTGGGGTAATGCAAAATGCTCATAAATAATTTAAACTCTTTACATGAGATATATTCTGATATTGCTTAATCCACATTTTTCTCTTTTTCTTTAATGTTGGCCTTACAATATTAAATTTATTTCAGAACCTAACAATGGGTTGCAACCAGCAGTCTGAAATACACTGATCTATTTAGCTATGTAGGAATATCTTGAAAATCACAGATTATTATTATCAAAATACAGAGAAGATCTTGAGTGAGTCATTCACCAGCCAACATGAACCTACCTAAGGCAACAAAATGTTCTGATAAAGCTCAAGGTAAGTCATCAGGTCTAAGAGCTAAAAAGATAATTTAACAAGACATGGGACAAAGGGAGGAAGAGCTATTTATTCATCCCAGTTTATTCACCATATAGATATTCACAAGTAACCAAGAGTAAATTTTCTCATCCTCAATAAAATATATCCATAGTTACATATGGCAGGATTTATAATATATACCTACAACTTCTTCCAGGATCAAAGGTACAGAAAGAAGGTGTGATTCCATGGAAACAAAGGAAGAAAAAGCCCAAGGGAAAAAAGACCTAGAATTTGATTTGGATGTTTTTCACGTTAGGTACTCAATAGAATGTATTTCTTGATATTAAAAGTAAAGATTATCATCAAATGAGACTGATTTTTTTCCAACAAAACTCTATTTATAATTAAATGGGGGAGTCATGATTTTATGTAGTTAAAAGAAAAGACAGATGGAATTTAACTGACTCAACTTCTAAGACAAAACAGCAGTGCAACATGGCTAAATATAGAAGGGTGTTGTCATCTATGGTCTCTTTAATAGAGCTATCCAAAAGGGGGTGGCACCACTATTAGACTGTTCAAACAACAAACAGAGCTAATATACTGACTTATAGATATATTTCAAAGGGAAATGAATAAGTGGTAGACAAACTCAAGAATGGCCCAGGTCTGGATGGTCACTGTGCAAGCTGCTGAGGAATGAGACCAAATGTTTTCAAGGAGCAGTGTCATTGGGTGCTTCACTTGGGAGACATTATGATAATACCAGAAGAGCAATCTAGAATCCTGGAAGGACAAGAGAATTGGCCTAGGCCTGGACAGGGAGGTTGCTCAGACCCTGGAGAAATCCCATCTACAGAACTACACAAATGCCTCCATCCCTGTAAGGGAGATGCCATACCCTGGCCAGGTAATCACTGTGAGGCACCATTTGCACAAGCTCCCCGGGGAACAGGTGGGACACACTTGGGAGTCCTTCTCATCCTTATATACTGCTTCCCCTCTCTAAACTCTCCCAACCCTTGCCACTATCCCTGTACACACCTTTGCCCAACTCTCAGGATGGCACAGTCACGTCATGCATCGCTGTCATCACTATCTATTTTCATTTATGACACATATGTTTTATAGCCCAGATGTTCTATTTTTTTTTTTCGTTTAACATGGTAATTTGTTCTCTCCAAATTTGGGATCCTGGAAGCCCAAAATCAAGGATGTCTTTAGGGCAATGCTCTCTCCAAAGGGCCTAAAGAAGAGTCCTCCATTGCCTCTTCTTAGCTTCTGGTGCTTGGTGGAAATCCCTAGGATTCCTGGCATAGCCCAGATGTTCTATTTCGAGGTAGAAAAAAGGTTGAGAACTACTGGCACACGGGATTACTTCAAACTTCTAAAACAGGCAAAAGAGGCCATTTGCAATCCAAACCTCATCAGTTTCTCTTTGCCAACATATTTTTTTCAACAAAATGACCTGGACACTTGCACATGATGAGGAAAGTCCTGCCTTGCCTGGACATGAAGAGCATTCCCTTTCTCTGGATTGGGCACATTTGATTTACCGCTTTGCTTCAAACCTGTCCTTCAAGGCTCTGCTCCTGCCCACTCCTCTATTTCTTTGTGACATCCTTCTGACAGCACATCCCCTGCACTGGCTTCTCCCTTTTCTGAACTCCGTCATTTCCCTTATTTGTACTGATTGCTTGGCCCATTGTGCTTGCACACAGGTTCTGTCTTCATCTGTCTGCGTGTTTTATCAACAACGGAGGAAAAGCCTCATAATTATTTGTAGAAATACCCTTGGTTGCACTCTGTGCCTGGCAAGTTCTTGGTGCTTAATAGATGCTTGCTGAATGCATCTAATAAAGAAAATGGACACTCCTCTTGCCATTTTTGGCATAAGTGTGGTCATTTTGTCAAAATAAGCAGATGAAGAGTTTGGAGACAAGCATACTCATTCTATTTCAAGACAAAACAAGAACAGAATGAAAAATGACAGGTCTGTAGTTTCAGCAGTTTGGGGAAAAAGTGAGATATTTACAAAGAAAACTTGTGGGGATTGATACGAACTCAATTGAGTTTATAGAGTTAGTAAACTAAAACAAAATAAGGACACTATAATAAAAACCTTAATAATATTTCATGGATGGCTGTGTCTAGGAGAGGTATTATACTACTCTCTAGTGGCTGGAATACAGAGCAAGATAATTTCAGAATTAATTTAGGATATTTTAGAAAGAGAAACACAGAAATGTAAGTAAAATTTAAGATCTCATTCTTTAATGAACATGTCATGCCCCGCAAATGCTTTATCATTTCAAAATTCAAGAACATCTCATGTAACTAGCTATCATTGCAGGTGCAAATCAAGGGACTCTGGAATGTGCAATGTTCCTTCAAATTTTGTCATCTGGAAAGGTGACATTGGTCTGTTTTGGTTGAGGCATATGACTATATCCATAACTCTGATGTCCATATTTTTATTTCCAATATGACAACTCTCAAGTGAGTAGGAAATGTCCTAAAATTTTCTTTTAATAGTATTGTAAAGTTGTGAAAGTTATGTAAACATCTATTTTTATCGCCAATATACAATATTTCATACAGATTTAATTTTTTGTTTAAAAGCCATTTTTCAAGATAATAAAACTGAAGAAATAAGGTAATCTTTAATAATCATTATAAAGATTTTGCAAATAGTAAATTTCTGACTATATCAGAAAATACATTAGAATCAATTTCAGAAACATGAACACAATTATGTCTAACATGTAATATTGGATTTGATATTTGATGAAGAAAAGAAAAAAAAGAGAGATATAGAGCCATGTATATGTTCATATTAGTCAGCAAATAATTCATATTTTATCTTATTGCTATAGAATGGATTTAGCTATAATAACCACCCATATACTTCTGGTATGGTTCCAGATATACAAGGCAATTTAATTCAGTTTAACTTAGCAAATGATAATCATTGTGCATAAATATTAATCACAAGAAAAATAAAAAGACTTTTTCAAGTAAAATTCCTTCCACATAAGTAAATGACTCGAAATAATAGACATGAAGGATCACAACAACAAAATATAAAACAAATTGTTTATACAAATGATCTCATTTATTCCTAAGAAAAATGCTGGTTCACTACCATGATCCTCATGTACAAATGAGGAAAGTGAGACTCCAAATTATGAAGCCCCTTGCCCAGAGTTACTGAGTAACTTTAAGGTAGCCTCAAACCTAGACCTAGTGCTTGAATACACCTGCCCTTTCTTCCATGCAAAAAATTCCTCAATAAAAGGCAAACTGGAGAACTTTCTTGGAAGTAACCATTGAAGTACTATAGGGGGATTAGAGGGGAGTAAAGAACCTTCATGAACATGAAGTGGTGAAATGAAACCAGAGTATAGCAGGAGATTTCAATGCTATCCACCTCAGATTCTGGAAAATTATCTGGGTGGGAAGACAGAAAAGTAAGGTTGGCCAGAGGAATGGATTCAGTAAAAGTCCTCTAAACTTTAACATGGTACGGAGCAAAAAATCCTGCAAGGGACTATGTTTTAACCAATCAGTAAGCTTTAATTGAGACTCAAATTAAAGACGGGGATGCTGAAACAAACTATAATATCTGTAAATCCAATTCGTGTAGTTGTGCAGCTGGGAATAGGAGAATTTTGTAATATTTCAGGGAAAGTGTTCAGGTTAGCTGAGGTGAGGATTATCTCCACAAGAACATGGGTTTTATTGGCAATGAAAGCAAACCTCCTTCCGCTCAGCACTGCCAGTACTGAAGGGCAAAAGTAAGACTGATTAGCAAACAGTACAAATTAGGGTTTTAGAAACATCTAATTATCACAACATAAACCAAAAAGGAATTCTGTATGTGAAGCTAGAACAATCTGCTAAAATGAAGGGATAGGCTAGGGTGTGAACAAACTGGATAGGTATGAAAAAACATAATTGAATGGAGGATTGGAAATAGAAGATAAAATAATGCATAAAATTGAATTCATGAGTAGGGTATATACAAAACCTAAATATTTCACAATAATTCAGAGTAAAAAACATAAAACACCGATGTAATAATTTAAAAATAATTAAAAACCCTATGAACTGGACATGAATATCTAACCTTTTTTTTTTCCAAAAATTCCAGGAATTCAGGACACAGAAAAGGAAATAAAATCAAAAAAAATTTTTTAATGTATTCAAGAGTGTTGTATTTTCAAATAGAAAAAAATTCATGAATATCAGAAAAATTATTTGTAAGAGAAATTAATTCTGAAACATATTTCAAAGACATTCTGAAAGATAGGGATAAAGAAAGTCTTCTGACTGGCTGATAAAACAGGTAATCTATTAATTAAAAAACTTGGTTTCATCATCCATGGACAATGAAACAGAATATACACCTCTCTGAGCAAACTTCTATATCCAGTCATCTTATCTTTCATACATGAGGGCAAAGAAGGAGAATCATCCAGATTCAAGGTCTCACCAGAAACCCTGTGAGCCTGCAGCTCAGGCCCATCACAGCATCCTTCCCTCCACCATTCCTCACCTGAATTCACCTCACCCCTGACCTTAGAACCTGAACATCCCTCCGAAACTGGTGAGACAGAGGAGAGAACTAGGCATGTAGTTCTCTCCTCTGTCTCTGTTGTCAAAGGGAAGCCTGGCCTTTGGTAAGCTTAGTCAAAGGCAAGGGGAACCCAGCCTGCTTAGAAAGTGCTACATGAGTTCATTCTGCAAACTCTGGGCATTTCTTGGCATGTTCCTCTTACGCAGAATAACATTTGTGCTATGGCATTGATGTGGGACACTACGCTAGAAAAATTTGGATATCAAACACATCTTATCTCAAAGGAGATGCCAACACTGTATGATTTGAGGTGCACATTGAAAAATAACCCTGTCCCAGAACTTTTCTTCCACTGCCTCTCAGTCTTTTACTTTCTGCCATCAAGGGGCATATCTTTGGCTCTCAGGAGTGATAAACTTAATGCTATTATCAATCACTGTTTTAGCTGAATTAACACCTGAGAGAGGGAAACAAAAATGAAAAAAGGAAACAAAAAGTTTCCTTTCTGTGGATTTTAAAGATTAGTGTCTCCATGACTTTCCTTCTAATGGTGTTGAGACAAACAGCTTCTTGGGAGAGGACATTTGTCTTCTCAGGTCTCCTGCAAGGAATGGTGCTTATAAGAGGTCTGCAGAGCCAACCTTGAGAAATGTCCTATAGGGCTGTGGTTTCCCTGCCTAAGAAGAACTGAGGATGAGAAGGCTCTGAGCATGCAATGTACATGGAGGAGAGAGAAAAGGCTCTTCTAAACACACTGAATGCCTCATTGACACCACTACCATTTTTCTATAAACTTAGAGAAGGAATGGCAATTATGAGCATGTCCACTGATACATGTCCTGCTCATGCCCATAGCAGACATTGCTAATCAATTACTACACTCCTTTCTAGTGAGCACAGATAAGATATCAGATGCCTTCTCAGTTCTGCATTCCTGGCAGTCACTACCAGTCAGATGGAACTGACATTCAAATGTCAGTTTGAATTTATTCTTGGTCTTCAAGGCCATATATCCTAAAAGTCTACAAGGTTTGTTGACATATTCGGATACTTTAATGTCATATGCATGGATAGAAAAGTTTATTTTAAAAGTTGGTGGCTGGGTGCAGTGGCTCACGCCTATAATTCCAGCACTGTGGGAGGCTGAAGTGAGTAGATCATTTGAGGTCAGGAGTTTTAGACCGAATTGGCCAACATGGTGAAACCCTGTCTCTACTAAAAAAAAAAAAAAAAACAAAGTACAAAAATTTGCCAGGTGTGGTGGCACATGCCTGTAATCACAGCTACATGGGAACCTGAGGCAGGAGAATCACTTGAACTTGAAAGGTGGAGGTTGCTGTAAGCTGAGATCATACCACTGCCCTCCAGCCTGGGTGACAGAGTGAGACTGTATCTCAAATTAAAAAAAAAAAAAGTTGGCATTAAAAAAAAATGTTGAGACTGTCTCAAATTAAAAAAAAAGTAAAGTCTACTTTTTAAGAAATTTGTATGTTGTTTTTCAGGATTTTCAATAACAACTTGCAGAAACCAGATTTTTAAACTTTTTCAAAATGAGGCAGCCACAAAACCGAAATCTCTTTGCTGCAGGTTTTCCCCGTAAGTAAAGGTCTCACAGAAAATCATACATTCAAATATGTCATCAATGTAATATGTAATAAGCCTCAATAAAATGTTCATCTATCCACACAGAATACTGTTGCCTAATAAGGTCTTTTACTAAGTAATTATAACGACACAATTTTATCAGTAAAGGTTAAGTATCTTCATCTGAGCAGAATCCGATGAAATTAGTCCTGATGTAATAAGTACCATTTGTCACTGTTAGAGCTAGAGGAGTTGACAGGCTTGGATGTCTCCCTGGCAACCCGAGCGTTCCATTTCTTTTTCTGTAACCTTAGACACTAACAAGGCATAAAAGTCCAGAGGGCATAGAAGGTATTGCCTGGGTGATTTATTTACCCTTTCCTGACTTTGCCAGGCAGTGGCATATGTGAGCATCTAGAGGCATTTTAACCGCAAATAGATGTTTACTCCCAAAATTTTGAGTCTTGCTGAACATTTTGAACAGAAATATTGTATTACTGTATATAGGTTTTCATTATCAAAGACAGTTACTAGTTTTTAACTAATTCATTATCCAAAAGGAGAGATTGAGAAATTGCGACACTATTTACATCTATGTAAACATACTGCGCATGCTCACCTCCCAAGGGTAAGGCAGGCACTGCGCATGCGGACAGCCCTGAGGGAAGAGTCATGGGAATCGGGGGACAAGACACCGGAAGTGGCCCCGCCCATCAAGTCCTAGAATCAAGGTCAGACATTGCACTTGTCCTTCAAGTTGTCTCCTTGGGTCTCTTCCAAGCATACTTTTCCTTTCCTTCCTGTTCTAAAGCTGTTTAAAATAAACTTCCTCTCCTGCTCTGAAACTTGCCTCAGTCTCTTTTTCTGTCTTACAGACCTCGGTTGAATTCTTTCTTCTGAAGAGGAAAGAATTGGTATTGCCACAGACATATGGATTTGCGGCTGCCAGTAACTCAGATACCTTCCACCAGTGACACATGTGGGCCACGATCAGTGATGTAATAAAATTAATTATTAATAGCATTTCACAGATGTTCCTGCTGTCAGTCTTAATGGGCAGAAATCCAAGAGTAGAGGCTGTGGGGGGTGTGGGTAAGAGGGAGACGCTGGATAAACATTTAGAGAAATATTACAAAAAAATTTATATTTCCTCACTTTCCTATTGTCCTTTTATACATACATAGCTAATGACAGTTTTCCACCTTAATAAATAAGCTAATATAAAAATGTGGTTTATTTCTAAAAATGGGAAGGTAAACATGGAATTGTCCGATTTTTAAATTTTGCATATGACCATCCAGATTTGGAACACTGTTAATTTGCAGATGCCCTAGCAGCATTACGTATCTTTTAAAATAGACTTTTTTTTTTCTAATTTAGAACTCATGGGATGAATTGCATTCCCCCAAAATTCATGGCAGAGTCCTAACCTGAAGTATCTCAAAACATGGCTTTGCTTGCAAATAAGGTCTTTATAGTGGCAATCAAACTTACATGAGGCCATGAGGATGGGTTCCAATTCAATACGAGTGGAGTCCTTATAAAATGGGGAAACATGGAGATAGACACTGACGTCCATAGAGGGAAAATGAGGCAAAAACACTGAGAGAAGCTGGCCATGTGACTGGTGTGATGTCTAGAACACAAACAAGAAACAGCAAGAATTGCCGGCCATCACCAGGTGAGCAAGGAGGTGAGCAAGGACCTTTCCAGAACTGTCAGGGAGAACATGGCCCTGCGGACCTGGATTCTGGAGATGTAAGCTCCAGAACTGTGAGAGAATCAACTTTTGTTGTGGTAATTTGTTATGGAACCTCCAGGAAGCTCACACAATTTACTTCAGATTAAAGATAAAAAATCTATTCCCAGAATACAGTCAAAGACCCAGCAATGATATGCCTGTGGGCATGAGATTCTCAAATAGATTATATTCTGAGAATAGCTTTCTTACCTTTAATCTAAATTAGTTGTATAAGTTTCCTGGGGGTTCCATAACAAATTATCACAACAGGCTGGGTGCGGTGACTCACACCCGTAATCCCAGCATTTTGGGAGGCCAAAGTGGGTAGATCACTTGAGGTCAGGAGTTTGAGACCAGCCTGGCCAACATGGTGAAACCCTCCATCTTTACTAATAATATAAAAAATTAGCCAGGTGTGGTGGCAGGTGCCTGTAATCCCAGCTACACTGGAAGCTGAGGCAAAGAATCCCTTGAACTCAGGAGGCAGAGGCTTCAGTGAGCCAAGATTGCACCATTGCACTCCAGCCTGGGAGATAAGACATTCCATCTCAAAAAACAAACAAAAACTTATGACAACAGAAGTTTAATCTCTTACAGTTATGGAGGCTGTAACTCTAAAACAGAACCAAGGTTTGAGTCACTTAAAGTAATGCTGGGGTCAGAAAAGTTGATGATGTAGCTGCAATTAAAATTCTCTTCCCAACAGGGCACTGTGGCTCACAACTGTAGTCTCAGCCCTTTGGGAGGCCAAGGCGGGTGGATCACCTGAGGTCAGGAGTTCAAGACCAGCCTGCCAACATGGTGAAACCCCCTCTCTACTAAAAATACAAAAATTAGCCAGGTGTGATGGAAGGTGCCTGTAATCCCAGGTACTTAGCAGGCTGAGACAGGAGACTCTCTTGAACCCAGGAGGCGGAGGTTGCAGTGAGCTAAGATGGCATCACTGCACTACAGCCTAGGCAACAAGGAGCAAAACTCCATCTCAAAAAAAAAAAAAGCTCTTCCCATGAATTTCTTACTCATTTCATAAACTTAAAAATAAAATTACAGCATTTTTTTCTGTTTTAATTCTAAAGAATATATTTACTTCCAATCTTATAGTTTCTAATCGACCTTCTGCAGATATACACACAAACATGTACAAACACGTGCATATGTATAAACATATACATGTTAAATATATATATAAATATGAATAAACTATGTATAAATGGATATCTATCTATCTGTGTTTAACATCCTTCTGTAGAGGGGCAAAATAAAGGACAATGAAGCTAAACTTTACAATAAATTTCACTTTGCTTGCTGGTCAATCAAGAGCTTCTCCAAATCTCATGTTTGATTTTTTAATTTGCACCTGTGAACGCACATGGATTGAGGTCAGAGGGGGTGGCTGGCCCAATACTACTCCAGCACTGGAAGAAAACATCAACTGTGGACTGTATCCTGCAAAGCCAGGTGCACCTGTCAGGGGCTTATGCCCTGGGGCTAGCTGAGCAGGAGGCAGACTTCCTAAAATACCGGGAGTGCAATCACAGTTACCAGATGCTGCATAGAGAGGTCTACCTACAACAGTCACGAATGTCACTTTACAGGATCCATGGACAGTATGTTGGAAAACCTGTGCCGCTTCCTTTTCTCTCCATTCGCCGTTTCATTGACCACTCAGTAATTTGGCGAGGTGGTCTGTGCGCATTTTCACGAGTGGACGTTGCCTGCTGTGGGAACAGATCATGGCATCTCTGCGTCTATATCTCTGTGACTACTTTCAGAAATAGAAAATTTGTCATCTTGTTATACATTTTAAATCTTCAAAGATTCATAATGTAAATAGCAATATTAAATTTGTCAAAGGCCACATTTCACTATTTATTTTGTTTTTAAATGTCAGTGTCATAAAAGATAAGTGTTCCAGAGAGTATTGTGACATGAGAGATAAAGAAAAGTATAGCTGTGTGCCCAGAGGCATAACTCAAAGTGCTAGGGCCCAGGGAAGCTTTGCTGTGTGTTTACTAGGAGCACCAGCTAGTGACCACAGCAAACATGACAATGGGAATGGTGTCATTTGGGCTAGGGGCTTTGGAGCCTCATGCACAGGACAGTGTCCACAGTCGTTCTTCTCAGTCAAACCCAAATTGTCATCTTGGCTCACATTTGTTCTTTCTTCATTAGTACTTAGCTAACCCTTTGAAAAAAAAAAAAAAAACCTAGTGTACAAGGGTACTATCCCTATTTATGGGAATACTTATGATAGGAGGTATAATAAGCAGGTCCCTAGGTGTCAGCGCTGGGACCTGACGCTGTTAACCATCTTCGATGTGAGAAGCCTGAGTGTTCTGATTCCAGGCTCACTAAGCAAGCTGCTGGCCACAGGGCCCTCTGTGATGAGACTTGAAGATAGCGAGCAGGGTGCACAGGACAGGGCCCATGTGGCCCAGCTGACGGGTGCACTGGTCATGGACCTGTCTGTCCCAGCTGACCAGACCACTGTCATTGGAAAGGGGCTGTCTGTCCCAGCTGATCGCTGTCCTAGGCATGAACCCATGTGTCCCAGCTGACCACTGCCCTGGGCATGGGTCATTCATATACTGACAAGCTCAATTATTCTGTAGGTTAATGGGAGCTTTGTTACCATGAACCAGAATTACCAAACCTCTTTCAATCTGGGTCAGTATTAGGATCATTTTTCTGAGTCTAGAAGGCTAAGGTCAGACCTCAAGTAGAAGAAATTTGCCAAACATAATGCCCACTTACAGTCAACGATCAGAACCCCTGGACCTCCCTCTGTGAATGAAACCTCAGCTCCAATATTGCTGCCTAGCTAGCAGCACTCTATGAAAAATCTCTACAGCACAGTAAACACAGGGAGAGTTAGGGAGAGGACAAATGGCCTCATCTGCTTTGTCATTGGGAAAATGCTGCAGATTCTCATCCTGATGCATCAAACCAAACTAGACACAAGCTAGGGAGGCTCCACTCATGGCTGCCTGCTGCAGGTTGCCTGGTGCTGCTATTTCTTCTGGTGAGCTTTGATTGGAGATGTCATTCAGTTAAGGTTAGTTAAGTATTGTGTTCTGGGTGAATATCATCCCTGAGGCAGAAAGCCCCAATTTTTTTTTTTTTTTGAGACAGAGTTTCGCTTTTTTTTTTTTTTTTTAATCAGGGCTCCAAGGCCTTTGGATGTTTGAAGAAATTGGATTTCTCCATGTCTTTTGTTTTATTTTTGGAAATTTATTTGCATGTTTTCTCCTTTAGAAAGAATAGTTCTGTGGTCATTACAGGCTTTAGTTCTCTCAGTCTTCTTGTGTCTTTGACCTTAATGCTTCTGTACTTGGCACCTTGTCATTTTCACTAACTTAGTGTTCTTGTATTCATCTAAAAAATATGATCCATTGCCTATTCCCTGTTGAAGTCTAAGCTCATTAAGTTCAGAGATTAGGTCTTCCATTTCTATTTTATCTTCCTATACCTGACTTAAGATGAAGCATATTTAATAATGCTGCAGTGTTGTCTGACAATGGTAGCAACCTGTGCAGTCCCAAGGGCACAGACCAGTTAGATGAATTACTTAAGTTCCTATAATAATTATGACAGAAGAAATAGGGAGCCTTGAATTCTCATTATCCATTAACTCTTAGGGTCCATAAACCTGGAATTCATATGTGATATCAGTGGTATTGGTACCGGTGGATTTAATGGTACTAATTTTAAATTCCCTGGACAAAGATTGCCTTTACTTAGAATAATAGCAAGTAGAGGTTCTTATCGTAAAAAAATAAAAACAGGATAAATGTGTTTTTCTCTATTGCAAGTATGCGCATACACACACACATTCACACACACACACAGGCATGAATAAGAAATGTTTAAGATGTGTATGAGTTTCCTATAGAATCAGTTAATATACAGATTACCGGATTCAATACCAGAGGTTATGATTCTTAGGTCTGGATTGAACTCAGAAAGGATCTCCTGTTCTGAAGCTAGTATTCTCTGCTCCACCACACTTACCACTGGCTTCTGTGGAATTGTTAGGTTAGTTAACAGGATGTAGAGCTGGGGCATAGAAATTTTTTTTTTCTTTTCTTTTTTAAGAGGAGGAAGAGAAAGAGATTAGAGCAGAAATTTATTCAAATGGATAATAGGAGAGAAGGAGAGAAAGAGAGGAAGAAAGAGGAAGAAAAAGAGGGAGAGAGAACAGGAATATTGCTTAATTCTAAGAATGGTTATTAATAATGGCTGATCAATATTTTGTGTATTGAAAGTGGAGAATGTATATTTTGTGTATTTAAAGTGGAGAGCGCTATACATATTTATTAAGTTTACTTGTTCTGGATCTGAATTCAAGTCCTGGATAT